>JAYKKG010000025.1:0-574182 GCA_036507285.1 Trichosanthes cucumerina | reverse complement strand
TCTTTGTCTAATACGAATAAGTTGTGCATTCAAGGACTCTCAATTTTCGGTAAGCCCATCCATGTTCCTACAATCCGTAAGAGAATAGTGGTATCGTGCACAAAGACTCAGAGTTGCTTGAAACTTCCAAACCCAATGGTAAGCTTTATTGTAGTTGAATTTTCGGTATGGTTGTGTTCTGTTATCAAAGTTTGTTCTTCCTCTTCTTTGTATAGGCGTTTAGTTGTTCTTATCCGCTTCTGATAGAATGGGCATAAAAAATAATTAAAAGAAAAACTATAACGTGATTATTTCTCATAAACGCACAATAAGGTTTTGGCTATGTGTTGTCTGTAAATCATGCGTATAACATGTTAGGGTGCCAAAAACTGACTGAATCTTAATTTCCACAGCTTGCATGAAGAAGTATTCCTGCAAATATTATGCTTTTTAATGCTAGCTAGTGATGTAGCAATTTGTTTGATCATTATGCACCGTCTTTGTTAAGTTATAAACTCATATCTCTAGGCTCAGTTGGGTAAAATAATGCCCATATTTCTATTGCATTAAGAAGAAAGCTAGAGGTATAATCTGGTTTCAAGGACATGTATAGGTAGGAAATTCAAGTCATGCTTGTCTCCCACGTCCAAGACTTAATTCCCTCTCTTGTACAGGAATTCTCTCTCAACCCTAAACCGGTTTCTTATTCTAGAGCTATCTATCCCCGTTCTAAGAAACCCATACAGAAATTCAAAATCGCCTCTCCAAAGTTTACAGCCTTACTAAATATTCATATGCTTCTTTGTAAAATATGTCTAGTGCTAACTGTTAAGGACAAACTTCTTCTTAGTAGAATGAATTATGAAATCATAATGATCAAACAAATTGCAGACTGTGGTGTAACTTTTTTCTTGTCACTGATTGAATATTATTAATCTTTGGGATATACTTGGACTTTTCTACTCTGTATATATATCATCCATGTGTATATGTTGTAGTGAAAGTCTAGAAACTCATAATCTGAATGATGAATTGCGGTGTGGTGTAACTTGTGCATTGGAAACAATAGATTTGGTACTTACAATACTTGCAAATGACTGGAAGGTCACTAAAAGCTTATTAGGCCACCGAAATTCTTAAGTTTGTAAGATTAAGTTTAACTTTGTAACTGAAAAGCTTATTTGAAAAGCTTAAGTTTGTAAGATTATTTGTGTAAAATTGTATTAGTATTGAGTTTTTTTTTTGTACAAAATTTGAGAAATATTAATAAGTTTAAGTTTGTAAGATTACTGGTGTAAAATTGTATTAGTATTGAGATTTTTTTGTACAAAATTTTAGAAATATTAATATTTTTTGTTGGAGTCATTAAGGCAACCAACAATTTTTTTTATTAAATTACGAACAAAACAATGACGGGCATTGCCCGTCATTAAAAGTGTCTGTCATTATGATTTTTAATGACGGGCAATGCCCGTCATTAAAAGTCGTCCGTCATTGTAACATACAATGACACTCGCATAGATGACGGACGCGCGCCCGTCATCAAAACCTTTTAATGACGGGCAATGCCCGTCATTAAAACCCTTTTTTTCTACTAGTAAACAAATTATTGGAACACAGTGCTGAAAATTCATGATAATAGGGAATATTTAATAGATTGAAAAAAATACAAACCAACAAGACATGTATAATGTGTCAAGATCTAATTCCTATTGACATTTTTTAAACATCAAGATAAACTCATATTTGACACATTTCAAGCGTCAAGTAACTTTTATTTGACATTTCTGCAATGTCAAGCTCAACATATTTTTGACACAGAGAAAATGTCAAGTATTAACATAAAGTTGACACTTTTTCGGAGTCAAGATAAAACTACATTTGATGAATAAAAAGTGTCAAGAGTTTATGTTCAAAATGACACATTATAAGCGTCAAAAGAGAGTATACATAACACTTTATAAGTGTCAAGTATTGTATATTATTCTTGACGGTGGATTCCTTGACGGTTTGAAAAACGTCAAGTAAGGCAAATTTCGACATTCTATAAGCGTCAAGAAAACTAGTTATTGTATAGTAGTGTGCAAAAATAAATAGGAAAGAGTTAGAGGAGAGGAAACCATAATTTTATAGTGGTTCAGTCCAACTCGACCTACTCCACTCCCTGCGCCTTTTGGGAATTTGAATAAAAACAATTGCACCGACTCTTTCCACGGATTAGAGCCCAACCGCTACACCGCTCTTTTTACGGGTTCAAGAGAAATTCCGATCCTTTCCACAACTTAGGATCAAACCGTTACAAAGTTTTGTAAAGATTTGAAGAACACACTAATACACTCTCTTGATATAGTAGATTCACAAATTTTAACTCTCACAAATCAATCCTCATAACACAATTCTAACTCTCTCAAGAATAAGATGAAAAGAAAAAATGGAGAGCTTGGAGAGAGCAACAATGGAGACTTTTGATTTTTGGAGCATTGTAAAATGCCAAAACTTGTTGTAAAAATTTGGAGAAGAAGATGGTATAAAAAGAGAAATAGATGGTGGAGATTAAAAGTAAAAAGAAAATAGTTATTAAAAGAATTAATAATATAATAATAATAAAAAAAATAATAAAATTATATATATATATATGAGAGAAACGGTAAAATGAAATTTGATATTTCGATTTTTTTTAAATAACTCTAACGGTCAGATTGCATTAAATGCAATCTGACTTTTTTTTTTTTTTAATTTTTAACTAACGGTAATATATATATATATATATATATACTTTTTTATTTTATTTTATTTTTATTTTAAAACAAACAAAAGCCCACATAATGTTACTCTCCCATAGGTCTACATGTCACACTTTAATTGGTCTACAATGGTGACTTGGTCGCCACGTCATCGCATCAGGAAATTTCCGTTCAAACTTGTTTTGGTCATATCTTCTTCGTTTTAACTCCGATTTGAGTGATTCAAGAGGCGTTGGAATCGTTATTCGTGAGTTCTATGCTATGAACACTTCAAAATATTAAAACTATTAGTAATTAATAACAGGTTTGTTATCATCAAAATATTAATTAATTAATTAATTAAAATTAATTAATTCTAGATTAAGGGCCAAAAAGCCAACAATAAATAGGGTTGGTTGGGTTGAAGGAATGACAAACCCGAATTTTTGGGTTGGTCCAAAAAATTCTCCCAATCCAACCCAACCCAACCCTGCTTATGTACACCCTTTTATTCATAAACAAAAGTAATCATGGTACTTTAGAATCTTTTGAACCAGAGAAACGAAATTCACGCGAAAGAGGGAGATGCTAACAAAACCAAATTGATCGATGCATAAAAAACAACATTTAAGAGTTTGAGTTTGCATAGTCTAGAGAATTGGAACCCTCCCTAGAAAAATGTTTGGAAATTAAACTCAGATGCATCTTAGAATGATGACAAGAACTGTGGAGGTGTTAGTTGGGTTGTTTGTGACTTTTTAAGTGATTTTCAAAAGGCATGTTTGGGAGTGACTTTAAAATAAGTGTTTTAAGCTAATGATTTAATAATAATTCATTTTTTTAAAAAAAAAGTATTTAGTTATAAATCATTTTAATATTTGATTCAAATGTGGTAGAAGTGAATTTAAATTTAATTCAAAATATTTTTTTAAAAAAATGATTTTTGTTTGAAGAGGGGAAAAAGAACGTGGCCTGCAGAAGAAGAAAGATCTGAACACCGGTGTAGTGTTTGCCACACAGGCTCCGATGCTTAAGTCAGAGAGTGTTTAGATGAGTTTAGCAAGGGTTTCTAGAATGGAGAATAAGTAACCTTTCGTTTGATAAGAGGGATATTTATAGGTCTTTCTATGGTGTCAACCCTAATACATCATGAAACAGGAAAAGGAGAGGGCAATATTCGGATGCAGATCGGGGCCCAGAAGAGGAAGGAGAAGACGGATCTATCCCACAGAGAGGTAAGCCTCGACCTCGGCTGGCTCGTGATCGGCCTTTGCCCAATTAGGCTCGGCCTCGACCTCGGCTGGGACGTGGTTGGCCTCGGCCTCGACTGGCGTGGTCAACCTCGACCTCGGCTGGCGTGGTCGGCCTCGACCTCGACCATGGCCAGGCGAGCCCAATCCTCACCTATTACACAGTTTGAAGGCCCAGTTTCTTCTACCTTTTGCATGGTCTCGGTCTTTCTTTGTGTGTTTGCCTTTTTGTTTTCTCTATATTCCAAATTTTTCCTTATGGTCCAATTTTACCCATAACATTAGCCCTCACTTCCTAATTAGGCTGCATGGTGTAGTCTCAAACTATTGGTATGGAGACTGATTTTTGAGTATTCAGATTCATCTCTTTGCTTAGGACAATTTCACTTTGGTCATACTAGATTACTCTCTAAAGGTGTAGATTTAAACTCTAAGGTAGTCTTTAGATTATCCTTGGGATTTCCTGATCAACCCCTGTAGGGTTGATTTTGGTCTTCCCCGGGTATAAGATTCTCCTCTGGATTCATCGTGTTCGACCACTTTCCTGGAGAAAATTTTAAGGCTCCAAGGTAGTGCTTGGATTATCCCAGGATTGCTCGATCATACCCCGTAGGGCTTTTCCTAGTCTTCCCATGGTGTAAGATTCTCCTCTAGATCATGGTGTTCGACCACTTTCCTGGAGAAAATTTTAAGGCTCCAAAGTAGTCCTTGAATTATCCCGAGATTGTTCGATCATACCCCGTAGGGCTGATCTTAGTCTTCCGATGGTGTAAGATTCTCCTCTGGATTCATGGTGTTCGATCACTTTTCTGGAGAAAATTTTAAGGCTCCAAGGTAGTCCTTCGATTATCCTGAGATTGCTCGATCATACCCCGTATGGCTGATCTTAGTCTTCTCCTGGTGTAAGATTCTCCTCTAGATTCTTGGTGTTCAACTACTTTCTTGGAGAAAATTTTAAGGCTCCAAGGTTGTCCTTGGATTATCCTGTGATTGCTCGATCATACCGCGTAGGGCTGATCCTAGTCTTCCCATGGTTTAAGATTCTTCTATTGAAGGTTAGCCCATTTGATTTTCTTAAAAGCCTATCGGACTCTCTGTAGCTTCAATTCAGGTGATCTTGACGGGATGAAGACGCCATTAATTGTTGGAATTTTTGGTCAAGCCTTATTGAAACAGAGCTGAGAAAGGAAGATAGAGTTCAAATCGAACATGTGGTGGGGTCGACCTTCATGGTCAGCCTCGGCCTCGAACCTTAAGGGTTGGCCTCGGCTCTTTGGGTCTGGCCTCGACAGGGTTGACTTGCATGGTTTGCTAAAACTTAAGCACATATCGGGGTTGACCTCCACCTATGCTCATGGTCTCGGCCTCGACAGTAACCCCCCATGTTGAAACGGAGACGAGAAAGGACGAGAGAGTTTGGACCGAACACATGGTGGGGTTAGCCTCGACCTCTTAGGGTTGACCTCGGTGTGACAAAGGGTTCGACTGAGCTTAAAATTTTAGATGGTTAGTTGGATGTATGATTGGAAACAATTCTTTCCAATAGCCCCCAATGCGTATGCTATGCTAAAAATTGAACCCGTGTCGAGGTCGGCCCGGCCTCGGCCTCGGCCTCGACCTATGCTTCTAGGGTCGGTCTTGGCTTCTAGTCAGTCCCAACCAATCTTCTCATGATTTTAAAAATCATTATTGTTGCTTGAAATTCATCTTCTCAAATGAGTTGCTTTTCACAAATGTTGCTTGAACTGTCGCTTGATTAGGAGATATATCTCCTATGTAGCTCCCTTTGTTCGAGAAGGAATCGAATTCATGCTTGAACAAAATTTTACCTTGAAAAAGATGTATTTTATTGACTATCTAGTAATTAATACAAATGAATATAACAGAAAACTATTCTAAACAAATGACATATGACTAAAAAGAATAACTTTTCGTGCAACAGTCATCAAAAAATTTCTCGTAGGTCTTGAGAAAAATCTGGTTGGCCTCGCCCAAAAGCTGGTCGGCCTCACCCAAAAGTTGGTCAGCCTCGGCCAAAATCTGGTCGACCTCCGTAGTCTCCTCCAGCTGGTCCTCCAAAGATAGTTTTGATCTCTCGTGGAGGTTCTAGGTCAGGCCGACCTCGACTCCTCATAGTCATCGCCCCTGACATATTCCTTCAAATATCCTTATCGGATCAGTGATTCAATTTCATCTTTCAATTGGAAATAATCTCGAGTTGCATGTCCATGATCTTGACGGAATATACAATACTTATTCCTGTCTATTTTTTCAGATGAAGTTTTCATCTTTTATGGGTATTTGACAAGTCGAATTTTTCTCAAGTGGAAATCTTTGTTGGTGTGTACTTCTCTCGAACTTTTGACCTCGAAACACCTAGGGTCAGTCGACCTCGGTCATAATCTTTAGTCTTCCTCTTCTTTGAGTTATTTTAGTGGCTTTCTCTTGCCCTATCATGCTCAATAGTGCGTTCACTTCTTCCTTTGCTTGTTATAGCTTCTTTGGATTTCAAAAGCTCCTCTGCACTCATATATTTTTGTGCCCTAGTAATAAATTCAAAGTTGGTTCCTTCTTACCTATTGATCTGAGCAACCTTTTATCCTAGAGTCCTGCTACTATTGCAATCAAGGTTGTTGCTTCAGGAAATCCTTTTACTCGTAGCGCTTCATTGTTGAATCAGGAGATATAATCACGCTAGCTCTCTCTTGGCTCTTGTTTTATAGTTAACAAGTGCATTTTTGGTTTGCGTTGGTCTCTTCCTCCTAGGAATTGGGTCATGAATGCTCGAGCTAACTCCTTGAATGACTCTATCGATTCTCTTTTGATTTTCCTGAACCATTCTTTAGCAGGTCCTGTTAGGGTAGAGGAGAATGCCCTGCACTTCATTGAATCTGAGAATTCTTGTAGGTCCATCAAGGATCTATATGTATCTAGATGTTCTACTGGCTCTGAGCTTCCATTATATGGCGTGATGGTTGAGACCTTAAACTTTGGGGGAGCCTTCTCTTTCAAGATTGAGTCTACTAATGCTAGCTCTACTTGTTCAATAAGAGTTTCAAGAACTAACCTTTCATGATCAAGTTACTTCAAAAAACATCCTTGGAGATTCTCCAAGATATTCCCCTGTAATTCTTTTTGAATTTTCAGTGAGTCCGCTTCCACGGGGACATCGGTCCGCTTTCGGAGCGATCTTCTTGACCTCGGCCTTGACCTTAACCTAGTCGGCATCATCCTCGATCTAGTCGGCCTCGGCACCGTCGTCCTCGACCTCAATTAGAATAACCTCGACCTCGGCTAATAGGGTTTGGACTCTGGCTTTGCCCTGTTGCTTCCGTTTGTTGTTGATCAAACTCCGTAAGTCCGATCCTGCCGCTTTATCTCCCTATAGTTGTTTTTCACATCGCTGATCGGACTCGTAAAGTCTGATTTTGTCGTTTCATCTTCTTGTAGCTTTGTTGTCACGTCCTCGTGACCTGTTCGCTCTTTTCTAGAACTTTTGTGCACTGTCTGGATTACAGATCTTGCGCTGGCTATTCGGCTGGTTGCACTTTGATCCCTTTGAGTCACCTTTTTTTTATTGCCTCCTAAAATCAGCTTCTCTTTTGGTCTCTGTGTGTGAGATTATGTCTCACCCACATCTTCAAGCATTGGCCCTTTTCCTTTTTAGGATCTCAACAAGTGGCTTTGTTCTATCATTCGTTGGAGGAGTTTGGTTGTCTAGTTTTTCCGAATCCTAGTCGAGTTCAGTCCATTCCATTCATCCTCTTCTTCAATTCAAAGAATCTCATCCTCTTGTTGGACTTCATGAATATGAAGTCGAGGGGGAGTAACTTCCTTTGTTCGTCAGGGATGATGATCAGAATCAGAATCTTCTCCATCCAGATTGTAGTTTCTTTTCTCCATTGCCTTACTTGAAATGGGTTTAGGGTGTTCAAGAATCTTTCAAATAGGCTTGCTTTTCTTTCCCACAGGCGGTTACAAATCGTTGTTGCAAAAATCCGACGGTGATAACTCACACGACCTTCACGTGAAAACCACGTGAATTTGTTTGAAGAGGGGAAAAGAACGTGACTGCGGAAGAAGAAAGATCCAACACCCTGTGTGGTGCTTGACACACACGATGGAGATCCGATCTCCTTGAGCGAAGGAAACGCGTGTTTGGGATCGTAATTGCTTCATTGTTTTCATTGAACCAAAACCGATACATTGATAAATAAAACAGAACAAGCATGGAAATTAATTCTAATCCAATTAGGCATGGATTAATTGCATACAAACATACTAAGTTTAACAATTAAACTAAGAAGGAAGAGGAATAAACGTTTACCTTTGTAGACTCGCAGCAACTCCTTGATCCAAGCAAGTTCTAGTAAATCAAAGAACACAACAACTCTCTGCTTTTCAAGCGAAACACTACCACTTGAAAACCCTCTATGTCTCTCTCGAGTGCTTAGATCTCTCCTTTGTGGAAGGATTCCAACAATTGGGAAAATTTGGGAATGAGAGTGTGAGAGAGAGAGAATTCTTTCTGTAGACTTCTCCAAAATTTTGCAGCTCGATCACTTTCTTCTTCTCACCAGAGAAGAAGAAGCTTCAGTGGGCAACTCCCCACTCCCTATCGAGGGGGAGTTGGGGGGTAGTGGGAACGTGTCCTCCTGACACGTTCTCAATTAATATTATATTAATTAATCAAATATTAATTAATTAAATCAAATCATATTTAATTCAATTATAATATTAATTAAATTGATTAAATCATATTTAATCATTTTACCTTTAACCTATAGTTTAATGTACAACCAAAGATTGCACATTAAATTTTATCCTATAGTTTGCAAATGTGAATCACATTCACATTTAATATAATATTTGAACTCTTTCAAATATTCAATTCTCTCATATAATTTAATATGAATCATATTCACATTAAATTTATAATATATAGTTCCAAAACTATATATTATATCGTATCAATATACATTAAATATATTTCCTAATGAATTTGAACATTTCAAATTCAAATGATCTAAGAACCCTTTACGAGCTAGAAGGTGAACCTAATGGACCTACTGCATCGAAGCTCCAACGATATGAGGCTCGCCGCTAATCTCATTAACCTCCCAATCAACATTCGTTAGTCAAGGAAAAATTCACTAAAGTCCCACAAATCGCACTCTTCTCACTGCAGATATATTTCGTGTCCATGGATATTGACCAATAACAAAGCAAGCCAATCCGTCACGAATGTTCGTAACACCAATTGGTCAAATTCTTTATTTTACCCCAGGTTACATCTTGTGCCTTAAGTACAAAGTGCTCCTCTAATGAACAATTTGTTTGTGGTCCTACCAACAAACAGAGTCCCTCTCGCCAATGAGAGGGTCGGGCTTTTGTTCAAGTCCCAGGTGACACCACTTAAGGGAACATTCCTCTACTTACCCTAGTAGGTGGGAAAGAGTGAATTCCATCTTGCTAAGTTAAGTTCCTAGTCGCTCACTCGATTTTGTCCCCAAGAAGGTAGGCATATTGAGTCGGCGAATCTAGCCACTCTCACCCATACTAGTCAAAGGACAATCCCTCGCGAACAGGAGTTCGTAACCTGCTCAGGATTGAGATCAAGTTGCCTAGGTCATCCTAGTGAAATAGAAATCTAACTAGTCAACGGAGTTACAAATGAGAGATTACTATTTCGTGGCCTTGGTCTTATGTAATCTCATTACATAGGATATCCCCACTCACATGTCATCTACACGAACACGTTAGGATCACAGTGTTTGTATCAAATACAAAGTGGGCCACATCCATAGTTTAACTAGGGTAAGGTACCCAAACCTTATCCCCTAACTATAGACCCTTTAGGTTGTATCTCGAACCGAGATCCTTTTTATTTACATTACATTCAGTTAGAGATTCATTTAACAACCTTGGATGTTTAGTTTATTGGATTTAGGGTTTTAAATAAAGGCAAACTCAGAGATAACGAACAATAAAACTTTATTGAAATAATAACACTTTATTACATTAATTAGAACATAATTACAAACTATGAGTTTTAGGGCACAAATCCCAACAAACTCCCACTTGAACTAAAACTCTAGTGGGGTACAACAAAATCTTAAACAATGGATACAAAGATATAAATTCAATAAACTAGGGCATCCATATACCCCATTACATATCTCCCACTTGCCCTAGATTAGCTTATGTACATATCTCGTAGACCCAAACTTTCGAGATGACCCTCAAACACTTTAGCCGTGAGAGTCTTTGTAAAAGGATCAACAATATTATGCTCTGGCGATCTTCGTGGATCATCACATCTCCTCGTTGCACTATTTCTCGTGATCGTGATACTTCCTCTCGATGTGCTTTCTCGCTTATGGCTGCGAGGTTCCTTCAATTGGCTACCGCACCACTATTGTCACAAAGATAAGGTGATGGAGATTCCATATTTGGAACAACTTCCAAATCGATGAGGAATTTCCTTAGCCAAACAGCCTCCTTAGCCGCTTCACAAGCAAATGGCATACTCAACCTCCATTGTGGAGTCGATGCATCCTTGCTTGATGCTTCGCCATACTATAGATCCCCCGTTCTCGATCCCGATGTGGATTTTCGAGAATCCTTATCGGTCTGAAAATCAGAATCAGTGTATCTAGTAAGGATCAGATCCTTAGACCTATGCACAAGCATATAGTCCCTCATTCTCCTTAGATACTTGAGGATATTTTTAACTGTTGTCCAGTGGTCTAACCCTAGATTGGACTGGTACCTACTGACTATTCCCACTGCATAACAAATGTTCGGCCTCAGGCATAACATAGCATACATTAAGCTACCTACTGCAGAGGCATAGGGAATATGTCTCATATCCTCAACTTCTTGAGGTGTCTTGGGACACTGTTTCCTAAACAGATGAACTTCGTCCCTGAAGGATAATAAGCCCCTCTTGAAATTCTGCATCGAATATCTGGACAACATTTTATCGATATAAGACGCTTGAGACAGTGCTATCGTTCTGTTCTTGCGATTCCTAAAGATCTGAATCCCAAGAACATACTGCGCCTCTCCCAAATCTTTCATTTGGAATTGGGTCATGACCAATTCTTTATGTCGATTAGGTATCCTACATCATTCCCAATGAGTAGGATATCGTCCACATAAAGTACTAACAAAGCTACTTTGTCGTTGACGATCCTCTTATAGACCCAGGGCTCGTCAACGTTTTGGTCAAAGCCGTAAGACTTGATCGCAGTATCAAATCTTATATTCCAAGATCTTGATGCTTGTTTCAATCCATAAATGGATCGAT
Organism: Trichosanthes cucumerina; assembly: GCA_036507285.1. Classification (NCBI taxonomy): domain Eukaryota; kingdom Viridiplantae; phylum Streptophyta; class Magnoliopsida; order Cucurbitales; family Cucurbitaceae; genus Trichosanthes; species Trichosanthes cucumerina. The sequence goes on along the minus strand of JAYKKG010000025.1, from coordinate 562,918 downwards.
TAAGCTTGCAAACTTTTTGCTCGACCTGCGTGCTATGAACCCTTCAAGCGGAGACATATAGATGCTCTCGCCAAGATTACCATTCAAAAGGAAGTCTTGACGTCCATTTGCCGATTTCATAATCATAAAACGCGGCTATGGACAAGAGTATATCCTTATAGACTTCAAAGATAGCAAATAGGAAAAAGTTTCTTCATAGTCAACTCCTTCCCTTTGGGTAAAACCCTTTGCTACAAGTCTACCTCCTTAAAGGTCCAGTACCTTTCCACTGCATCTCTCTTTCTCTTATAGATCCATTTACACCTATGGGTCTAACCCTTCGAGTTGGTCTACAAGTTCTCATCATCGAATTGAAGTCCATTGACTCCATTTCGAGGTCCATGGCTTTGATCCATTGGTAATTGTCTACGCCATTCATTGCCTATTTATAAGACAATGGATCTTCTACGCCCGTCATCGGTATGAAAACTTGAGTTTCAACTAAACCCAAGTAGTGGTCGGGTTGGGAAACAACCCTCCCACCTGCGCGAGAGCATTCCCAACGATTGAGAAGGACGAGATTGACTTGAGGTGCCGACTCCTCCATCAACTCTTGATGAGGGTTCAGCTTGATCAACAACACTTGTTGGTTTATGTGTAGCTTCATTTAGTACAAATTTACTAGCCGGTTTATGGTTTCTCATGTGATCTTCCTCCAAGAACGTGGAGTTTGTCGATACAATCACCTTATTTTCTTGTGGGTCGTAGAAAAGACCACCTCTCGTTTCTTTGGTATAGCCAACAAATTGGCACAATCTTGAACGAGGTTCCAGTTTCTTTGGCTTTGTCACGAGTACGTGTGCCGGACATCCCCAAATCCTGAAGTGTTATAAACTAGGTTTACGCCTTTCCAAAGTTCAAAAGGTGTTTCTGGACCACTTTTTGACGGAACACTACTCAAGATTTGAACTGCAGTCTTTACTGCGTATCCCCAAAACGAGGCAGGCAATTGAGCATAACTCATCATAGAACGAACCATGTCTAACAAGGTTTTATTTCTCCTTTCTGACACACCATTTTGTTGTGGTGTATTAAGTGCAGAGAGTTGAGATTTAATTCCATGTTTTATCATATAGTCCTGGAATCTCAAATCCATATACTCTCCACCTCGATCGGATCGAAGTGTTTTAATGGTTTTTCCTAATGCATTCTCTACTTCAGCCTCATACTCTTTGAACTTTTCAAGAGTTTCATACTTGTGATGCATTAGGTATAGATAACCATACCTCGAATAATCATCTATAAAAGAAATGCAATATTCGTACCCTCCTCGAGCTTTAACATTCACCGGACCACAAAGATCTGAATGTATAAGTTCTAAGGGTTCTACGGCTCTATAACCTTTTCCAGTAAAAGGTCGTTTGGTCATTTTACATTCCAAGCAAGACTCGCAAGGCGGTAAAGAATCATCTTCTAACTTGTTTAGAAGTCCAATCTTAGAAAGTCACTCAATCCGGTTGAGATTAATATGACCAAGTCTAAGATGCCACAGATAGGTATTATTATTTGGAGAAATTCTTTGCCTTTTATTTTGAGTGTTAGCATTCTTAAACATCTCATGATTTAAAATTGCTTTGGTTTTATTCGGTTTTAGTACGTACAAGCCATTTTTCAATTTAGCAGAACAAATATTGACACCCTCTTTCAAAATGAACGCTTCATTGATTGAAAAAGAAATACAATAACCAAGTTCTATTAAGCAAGAGATAGAAATTAAGTTCCTTTTAAGCTTAGGAACTATATACAGATTTTTTAAAGAAAGAAATCTATCTCCGAAAAATAACTTGGCATCTCCCATCAGACTTAGCCGAGACGACAGCGTCTCTGCTTCACTCGAGCGTCATCTCACCCTCTTCGAGCTCTTTGAAGGAACTAGTTTCCTGAAATGAAGAGCAAACGTGATTAGTGGCTCCTGAATCAAGTATCCAGGTTAAATCATCATTTTCTACTAAACAAGTTTCAAGAACAAGTAAATCTAATTTACCTTTCTTCTCTTTGAGCTCAGCAAGGTATTTTGGGCAGTTTCTCTTCCAGTGCCCATCCATGTTGCAGTGGAAACACTTTCCTTTATCTGCAAGCTTGGCTTTTCCCTTGCCTTTGTCAACAACAGGTGCCTTCCCTTTCCCTCCTATTTTCTTCTTTTGGGTCTTCTTAAGCCCAGAAGATGAGCTACAGGACTTAGTCCTAGAGAATGAACCCTTCTGGAACCTTCTGGAATGGGCAAACAGATTTGCCTCTCCATCAGTCTGTCCATTATTCTTTATAAGAGACTAGAAAGTTTGTAGTTCATTGAGGAGAGTAGTCAGGTTATACTTTATCTTGTTCATCACCGCATTGCTGCGGAATTGCAGGAAACTCTTCGGAAGAGATTTCAGGATGAACGATACCTAACTCGCTGCTCGTCGATCGCCTCCCTTCATCTCGACCACGTTGAAGTGGACCATCAGATCAAGAACGTGTTCTCTCACCGATGACCCCTCCTTCATACGGGAGTTATAAACGTATTTGAGGGATTCGTGCCGAATCTCTCCAAACGGTTGTCCAAACATCTCCTGCAGTGAACTCATGATCTCAAGAGCTGAGACCATGCCCTCGTGCTTTTTGGCCAGAACTTCAGAAACACTAGCCAAAATGTAGACCTTAGCCTTATCATTGGCCTTGATCCAGCAGTCCTACGCCTCCTTAACAGATTGAGGAGCGTTACGAGCAGGAATCTGAGGACATTCCTCAGTTAGGACGAACCGAAGGTCGTCAACAACGAGAATCGTATTCAAGTTGGACTTCCACGTAGTAAAATTCTCACCAGTTAAACGGTCGCTTTTAAGTAAGGCTATTATTGAGGACGACATGCTGAAAATCCAAAATAGTTCTAATTAGTTATGCTTTTAAACCCATTGTAAAAATCAATCTAATTTAGCAAAATTATTAAAGAATCCTAGTGTTTAAACTAAAACCCATTGTTTAAGTTAAACCTTTAATTTTCCAACGATACTTCAAGGGTTTAGAACAAAAGCCTCCGTCGGGCAGTCAGTTATTGCTCCCTTAAATTGAGACTTTCTCAGCCAATTCCCACTACCAGAACATCTCATGTCCCAATGGTCCTTAGCTACCGTTTGTTTAGTTAAGAACTTGTTAACTAACTTAACCTCCTGCAAATGTGACCCTACCATTTTCAGATCCAATAGGCCCGAGCCAACATGCTACTATTAAGAAAGACAATCACTGGCAAACAACCTAAGAGACCCTATCCATTTCTAGAGTTTGCGGTGTTCATCCCCTATAGTCGTGCCCTCCGTAGGGTTTGGCTGCTCGGTGACAACCTAGCAGTGCAGACTATAGAAATCTCTACTGCATGACCTAATGGAGGAGACCGTAGGATACGTTCACACGCGTCCCCGCTCCCATTTACTATGGATGCTTCCCTCGTTCACCTTGGTATTGAACCATGCAAACACATACCGTAGGGGGACGCCATATTGACGCCGCGTGGCCGAGCATGGAACTCACGTTGTAAACTTGAGGACGTGAGAGTAAACTCAATGCGAACATCTCGCTTTCTCCCACCAAGTTCCTAAAATTAGGGTATGGATTTAACTTAGCTCTGATTCTCACTAAAAGAATCTATCTAAGTCTATGCCTATTATAACTATTATAACTATTATAACTAGGTCTTAAAACCTTATGTCTAGGTGAATAAACATTTTAATTACCTAGAGATAAAAACAGAATCGAGGTTAATTCAACTCAGTTCCGGTCAGATTCAGTAGGAGGTGTTCTGTTAACTCACTTAAAGTACTCCCAAATTGATGTAACTTCACTGGTAGAGTTCCCTTATAACCAAAGTCCTAAAGTCCTACTATATTTTAAACTATTTAAAATATTACGTAAGACTTATTTCTAATCCTATTAGAAATTGAAACTTAGGTCTAAATTAATTTTAAACAATTTAAAACTAATTAAATTTAACCCAAGTTTCTATGTTCTCATGAATTTCTTTATTATAGGTTATGGTTTCTAAAACCCCTTTAATTTATAACTTTTATAAATTTTAATAATTAACTTATGATAAAGAAACTATATTATAAATCCAACAATCAATATTCAAATTGGAATTATAAAAGATATTCAACTTCTTGAATCATAAAATTACTTAAACAAAATAACATTTATTTTAATCTAAGTAATTTCATGCTCCATGCAATTTATTTTCCACATAATCTAATTATAACACTTATAATTAATTACTCATGAAAAAAATAAATTAGTCATGCATTCAACCATATTCATATAACATTTATATAAATAAAATGCATGAACATGCTTATCCTAAGGTGGGAATAATCTAAATGACATTCACATAGATAAATAGTCATAAAACCTAATAATTTGGCCCGTAAATGTAAAAAAAAAAATAAATTACATTAATTTATTTCATGAAACCGATCCAAAATACCTCGAATCGCCTTTGAACCGCTTCGAATCGGACCAAAAATGGTGAACCATTCGAACCGACCGCAATTTCTTTGGAAAGCCCCACGGTGTTGCAATGTCCGCTTTCGCGTCTTGCGCGCTGGGTATTGGGATGGCGTTGCCTTGCTGAGGGACGACGTTACGCAACGCCGCTTAACCCCTGAGCGCCTGCGCCGATAGGAGCGCATGGCGTTGCGACCGTTTCTTCAACGTTGAAACAGCCGCTTTGCTGAAGCCTTTCTTCCACGAACACAACAAATTTTCATCTTGCAATTTCTCCTTCGATTCTCCACCAAATTGCTTGAAACTTGTCCCGAACGATCCGTAACTAAATTACATAATCAATTTTGCACTTTTTGCCCAAAAACGCAGGGGCCTTTACATACAATTTGATCAAAATCAAAGGTAACTTATAGCCAAAAAACTCCTAAACAGTATTACAACAAACCAATGCAATTTTCACCAAAATCAATGCAATTTTGTTTCAAAACAAAATAATACAAGCATGCTCTGATACCAATTGATGGAGATTTGATCTCCTTGAGCAGCAAAAACGTGTTTGGGATCGTAATTGCTTGATTGTTTTCATTGACCCAAAAACCAAAGTACATTGATGAATAAAACAGAACAAGCATTGAAATTAATTCTAATCCAATTAGGCATGGTTGCATACAAACATACTAGGTTTAACAATTAAACTAAGAAGGAAGAGGAATAAACGTTTACCTTTGTATACTCGCAACAACACCTTGCTCCAAGCAAATTCCAATAAATCAAAGAACACAACAACTCTCTATTTTTCAAGTTTGAATACTACCACTTGGAAAACCCTCTATGTCTCTCGAAAGTGCTTAGATCTCTCCTTTGTGGGAAGGATTCCAACAATTGGGAAAATTTGGGAATAAGAGTGTGAGAGAGAGAATTCTTTCAGAGACCCTTGTCCAAAATTTTGCAATTCGATCACTTTCTTCTTCTCACTAGGAGAAGAAGAAGCTTCAGTGGGCAACTCCCCACTCCCTATCGAGGGGGAGTTGGGGGGTAGTGGGAACGTGTCCTCCTGACACGTTCCCAATTAATATTATATTAATTAATTAAATATTAATTAATTAAATCAAATCATATTTAATTCAATTATAATATTAATTAAATTGATTAAATCATATTTAATCATTTTACCTTTTAACCTATAGTTTAATGTACAACCAGTGCACATTAAATTTTATCTTATAGTTTGCAAATGTGAATCACATTACCATTTATGAACTCTTTCAAATATTCAATTCTCTCATATAATTTAATATGAATCATATTCACATTAAATTTATAATATATAGTTCCAAAATTATATATTATATCGTATCAATATACATTAAATATATTCCCTAATGAATTTGAACATTTCAAATTCAAATGATCTAAGAACCCTTTACGAGCTAGAAGGTGGACCTAATGGACCTACAGATCGTAAGCACCAACGATACGAGATCGCGCTTGCTTAATCTCATTAACCTCCCAATTAACATTCGTTAATGCGGAACACTCCACTAAAGTCCCACACCGCACTTTTCTCACTTTGCAGATATATTTATGTGTACATGGATATTGACCAATAACAACAAGTCAATCCTTCACGAATGTTCGTAACATCAGCTGGGTCAAATTACTGCTTTACCCACAGGTTACATCTTGTGCCTTAAGTACCAAAGGCTCCTCTAATGAACAATTTGTTTGTTGTCCTACCAACAAACAGAGTCCCTCTCGGGCCAATGAGAGGGTCGGGCTCTTTGTTCAAGTCCCGCAGACACCACTTAAGGGAACATTCCTCTACTTACCCTAGTAGGTGGGAAGGAGTAAATTCCATCTTGCTAAGTTAAGTTCTCAACCGCTCACTCGATTTTGTCCCCAAGAAGGTAGGATATTGAGTTGGCGAATCTAGCCATTCTCACCCATACTAGTCAAATGACAATCCCTCGCGAACAGGAGTTCGTAACCTGCTCAGGATTGAGATCAAGTTGCCTAGGTCATCCTAGTGAAATAGAATCTAACTAGTCAACAGAGTTACAGCTAGAGATTACTATTTCGTGGCCCGGTCTTATGTAATCTCATTACATAGGATATCCTCACTCACATGTCATCTATACGAACACGTTAGGATCACAGTGTTTGTATCAAATACAAAGTGGGCCACATCCATAGTTTAACCAGGGTAAGGTACCCAAACCTTATCCCCTAACTATAGACCCTTTAGGGTGTATCTCGAACCGAGATCCATTTTATGTACATTACATTCAGTTAGAGATTCATTTAATAGCCTTGGATGTTTAGTTTATTGGATTTAGGGTTTTAAATAAAGGCAAACTCGTAGATAACGAACAATAACACTTTTTTGAAATAATAACACTTTATTACATTAATTAGAACATAATTACAAATTACGAGTTTTAGGGCACAAATCCCAACACACACATGCTCCGATACTTAAGTCTGAGAGTGTTTAGATGAGTTTAGCAAGAGTTTCTAGAATGGAAAAGAAGTTACCTTTCCTTTGATAAGAGGGATATTTATAGGTTTTTCTAGGCTGTCAACCCTAATACATCATGAAATAGGAAAAGGAGAGGGTCATAATCGGATGCGGATCGGGGCCCAGAAGAGGAAGGAGAAGACGGATCTATCCCGCAGAGAGGTCAGCCTCGGCTCAACTGGGTCGTGGTCGGCCTCGGCCTCGGCTAGGTCGTGGTCGGCCTCGGTGTTGCGGGTGCGCAGCGTACAGTGAACTAACATGCAAACTACGCACCGGATGTGCAAGTATGCACAGTCGATTGCAGCAAGTAATAAAATAAATAGTATTTGAGTACCAAGTATCGTCTCCATAGGGATTAGAGGCAAGATCTACCTAGTTTAAGCTACTTGTAGTATTCTTTATGCAAAACACAAGTAAAGACAAATAGATGGTAATGTTGACCTAATTAATACTAAAGACATAAACGATGCAATGAACAAGTAAGATAAACTAAATGTTTAATGAGGTGATGAATTAATCTAATATGTTGAATGTAATATGCTAATGCCGAGAACTACAATGGTAAATAGGATATGTCGAAATGCTATGATAAATGAGGTAGACTCGGATTTCAGGGTTTCTTTATGTCTTTCGGTTTTCACATATCAAGTCATACATAATACTTTATTTGTGTTACACATGCTAACTCGGGTTTATTCTCATAATACCCAACATTTTCTAGTAATTAACTCTCATTAATTACCTTGTGAAGTTCCAAGTTGTAGTACCCTAGGTGAATTGATTAATTCTAATCTTTTAACTTGCGTCTCGAGTATCCACCCTTTAGATGACCTAAGGTGATTACGACACTCTGCTAACTTCCTACTTCTCATAGAAAAGAAAGCAATATGGATTTAAGTTGGCCAACCATAAACCCAATAAACCATAAATACAACCATAATCAATCCAAATAAGCATACTCTTCAATATGTGAAACTTTATTACATAAAGTATACTCAAATCCTTGCCTTCTAAAATTAGTTCATGCTCACAACAAAAGAAAATCTACAAACTAATCTAGACTGCATAATTACTACACAAGGGAAGAGAAGGAAAATCAAGTAAACAAGGTGAAAGGAAAAGAATCTCCCTTTGTTGACAAGCTCCAATGGGTCTCCAATGTCCCTCTGAGCCTTGAGAACTCTTGATTTCTCTATACAAAGAATATGAAAATTTTGGTAAAACACTTCTCCTCTTTCTCTCTCTATTTTTGACAATGGCATGTTAAGAATGGCCAAATGGTTAAACTTGGAGAGCAAGTTTTCTTAGCTTCTCCAACAAGCTCCCCTTTAGCTTCTCCCATAAGCCAATGTATGTCTTCCTCTAAAAGCCTTTGTTTGACTTCTTCCATAAGCCTCTTTGGTTTGCAAAATGTGTAAAAACCCTTCCAATTAATTGAGTTGAAGTGTTGAATTAATCCACTTCCATAACAATGTTAAATTCATGCACCTAAATTCAATTAAATCAAGGAAAAATTAATCAATTTCTCTAATTTTCACAATATAAGAAATTAAAGTTAACCTTTCTCAAATTTGGTAAATTAACACATAATTAGATTAATAAAGTACAAGAATAACTTAATTATATGCCAAGATCAATTAATTAGTAAGGTTTTTTAGCTCAATTTAGGTGAAAATAACTCTTTAATAAAAAGTTATCAAACCCCCAAACTTGAACTACTCATTGTCCTCAATGAGTGAACTAAGGACAAAGAAAAACTTCAACACTACAAAATTGATCAAAAACAAGAAAGTGAACATTTTTTCAACTCAAGTGATTGACCAGGAATCACTTCAAGTGATTTTGGATTCTTCCATCATCACTCTCAATCTTGCCAAACATCACACTTTTGAAGGAAAGTGATTTTAGACATGTCGAAAGTGATTTTGGTCATTCCAAAATCACTCCCAAACATGTGCTTAATTGTGTGCAAATCTCTATTAAAAGTGTAGAACCAAACATTAAAATGTTTATATGAAAAATCATTTTTAATAAATCAATTATAAACAAATCAATTGTACTAAAATCAATATTTCTAAAATCATTCCCAAACATGCAAGTATTCTATTACCAACCGCTAAAAACAGTAAAAATTTGTATGTAACCACTATTAGTGCAAAATTTCTATGTAACCACTATTAGTGCCTACAAACCAATCCCAACTAGTGCCTAAGACTTTTCATTTCCTTCTTTAAAATTTATGTCTAACTTGTTTGGTGTAACTTTCAACATGAATAGACAAAACTTTTTACCCTTTCTTCACAGCTTTATAAGAATATTCATTTATTCTACCTGTATTATTATAAGCATATTTATCCTCTTTAATTTGAAAATGGATGAGAAAATTGTGGTAGAAATCACAAGAAAAATGACAACAAAGATGATGACAATGACATTCAAGTTTATAACTACAAAAAGTGGTGGTGTACATTTGAAAGATGGTACCTTTAAAAAGTAGAGGAAATATTTTTTCGATCCTCCATGCAGTTTAAAAGAATAAGTTAGGGACGGTTGAAAAGTTCATAGGATCATCATGTAAAAGTCTATTGTTTTTTAGTACATCAACATTTGCGGGTGGGGGGATTCAAACCCATGACCTCTTGGTCACAAGTCTTACTTGATGCCAGTTGAGCTACACTCTAGTTGGCATCTGTAAAAGTCTATTATGATAAATTAAATTGTGCATTTGGTTGTTTCGATTCTTCTTCTAAACTTTACCCATAAAAATTCCTATTTCTCATTATTTTTTATTACTTAAATAACATAAATTTTAATTTATTTTTTAATTTTAATACTTGTAGTTTTTGAAATATATGTTTTTCATATCAATTAATTTTTATTATTAATTCTTATTAATTATATAACATAGCCAACAAGAGCATTATTATGGCCAAAAAATAGGATCTGGTCCAACATCACAGGCGATCCTAAGAGTGGACGAAGGAGAGTCGATCAGTTGGAATCGAAAAATCGACAGGCTCGGACCGAGAGGCCGACCCCAAGGGATCGATCCCGGTCGAGGGAGAGTCGATCCCTCAAGATCGACCCCGAGCCAAGGGGAGCCAACCCCAAGGGGGTTGGCCTGTCGAGGAGCGCCGACCCCTCGGTCGGCCGGCGAGAAGAGTCGACCCTGGAAAGTGCTTGGCTCGAGGAGTCGACCCCATGGGGTCGGCCTCGAGCAAAGGGGAGCTGACCCGAGGGATCGACTCCAACCGGTTCAGCCCGGAAGGCCGACCCCAAGGTGTCGACTCCTAGCTCAGGTGGGTCAGCCTCAAAGGGGTTGACTCCGACTCAACAAGGGTCAATCCCGTTACTCCAACCCAATCCTTGAGGGGTCCGCCCCCAAGCCTAGGTCGGTGAACCGTAAGTGGGTTCTCTTCGCTGTTCCCGATGAGTGGCGAGAGTCCCTTCATATGCCACGTGCACCGTTATGACAGATAAGGGAAGAAGCGAGGACGTTGCGAAACGGTTCTCCTCTCGTAACCGTTGTCATTAAGCACGAGCAATCATTGACAGTGAGTGGATAATTAAGCCCTCGAAGACCGTTACGATTGCGCGACTATATGATCTCGTCGATAACGCCCAGAAGGGTAAGTAATCATTTGGCCTGTATTCTAGCTTGAGATTTTATTTTGTGCGAGATTATCCTCTCTAACTTGAGCGTCGAAATGCGTGTGATAGAGCACCACACCGGTGTTAGCTACCTATTTTGCAGGAGATCGTTGTCCTAGCAATACAAATTCACCGTTGATCCATCCAACCAAATTCCGGCATCAACAGTTGGCGCCGTCTGTGTGGACAATTTTCCTTGCAAAGTGCCACGTGTTGAGAAATTCTAACACCGTTTACCATGAGTAACCACTTGAATCAAATCAACCCAATGAACGACGGAGAGGAGTCGGATAATGAACGACACCCTCGCCGGATACCGGCTAGGACGCAGAATGCCCAACCTGAGGAGGTTAACCAACGTGCTGCATCGGCAGAGGCGGATCAGTACGCAGTGCTGGAGCAGCGGGTCCGGGGCCAGGACGAAAACATCAAGAGAATTCTGGAGATACTGAATCATCCGAATCCTGTCTGGAGGCTCTAAAAGATGAACCAGCGCAGAATCTCAACAATGTCCAGTCTAGAGAACGGATTCAGGCTCCGGCACCTCGTAAATCCTTGCCCTCAATCCGAGACCAGGCCAAGGGTAAGGGCCCGACGGAAGAGGGGCAGGGAGAGTTTAGGGTGCCACCCCACAAGTCTAATGACAAGCTACAACTAGGAGGCAACGACCAACGATTCTATCATTCGGAGCTGCAAAGAGCTGTGTCTCGAATGGGGGAGTCCCAAGTCAAGACGCAGGTCATTCACGGCAGCCGAGGACACAACAACCACCATGCGTCTGAAGCCAAGCAACAACAAGGCCGAAGGGATGACCGATCAAGGAGACCTGACACGGGGTCAGATCTCAAAGAATTGATCAACCAGAAGCGGAAAGAGTTGGAGGTCGAAAGCCAACCTTGGGCAGCAGAGCTGCAGAGGATCCAAAATGAGCTTGGAGATATGAAGAAGGCTCAAGATCACGGCGGACTGGACTTGGAAAACCTCGTTGACCAGGTTGACCCTCCTTTTACTGACGAAATAATGCAGGAGAAAGTCCCCCCAAAATTCAAGTTGCCGATGCTCAAGGCCTACGATGGATCGAAAGATCCAGTGGAGCACCTTCACACATTTCGGTCATGGATGGAACTCCATAAAGTCCGAGATGCGATCAAGTGTAGGGCGGTCTCATTCACGTTGACGGAACCAACTCGGAAGTGGTTCAGACACCTTAAGAGAAAGTCAATCGCTTCCTTTTGGGAGCTGACTCGAGCCTTTGTGACCCAGTTCCTCGGAAGTAGGGATCAACGACGACCAGCAACACATCTCCTTACTATTAAGCAAGGCAACAACGAGACTTTGAGGGAGAATGTATCCCGCTTCAATAGTGAGGCCCTCCAAATCGAAGGGTATACTGATGGGGCAGCCCTAACAGCGATCGTGGTCGGACTACGGGATGAGAAGTTCCTTTGTGTTGGGATTTATGCCCTAAACTTGTGTAATTTTAATCAATTAAATAAAGTGTTATTTGTTTTGATAAGATTACAGTCTTGCTTTTATTAATCCGATAAACTAAGCTCCAAGGTTATAACATTTATTTTGAAATCAGTGTAGTGGACACTATTTGGGTTGAGTTCAAGAATATAACCTAAATGGTCTATGGTATAAGAATAAGGTTGGAAACCTCATTCTGGTAACACCATGGATGCGGCCCACTTGGTAATTAGTACAAATGAGGTAATCCAACTCATTCATGTAGTTGACATGCGAGTGGGGGCATCTTGTATGAAGAGTTCATACAAGACTGGATCGAAAATTATTAGTCTAATAAGTGTAACACCGTTGAGAGGATAAGACTAGTAATATATAGATGGTCATTAGTGACTCGACCTAAATCCTGAGACAGTTAAGAACTCCTGCTTATAGGAGTTTGTCCTTAGACTAGTATGGGTGAGAGTGGCACATGGCCGACTCAAAAAGTCTACCTTCTCAGAATGTAAACCTCGTAGGTAGCCGGGAACTTAATCATGCAAGATAGAATTCACTCATTCCTACACTAAGGAATTAGATAGGTTGTTCCCTTAAGAACTGACTCCAGGTCTTGAAAAACGGGGCCCCGCCCTCTATGAGGGAATGAGTCTAAGGTAGGACCTCAGACTTGTTGTTCATTAGAGGATCAATGGTGCTTAAGGATCAAAGAGGTAATCACATGGGTAAAACGATAATTTTACCCAGCTGTGATTATGAACAACCTGTGAAGGGTCGACTCATGGGTAATGACTATATCAGTGGACACAATAATATCTACAGTGAGGAGAGTGCAGCTACAAGTCTATAGTGGAGTGACTTTTAGTTAATGAATATTGATTAACTGGATCAAATAGTTTGATCTGTTAATCTCACACATTGGAGCTCATGATCCGTAGGTCCATCAGATCCCTCCGTTTGCTCAATATGGTAATATTGAGGGTATAAAGTTAGGAGTGAAATTGAAGTGTTCAATTTCATACATGAGGAGTTATATCAATTATATATGATATAATTGATGTAATATATAGTTTTAATGTGAATTAAATTCATATATGAACTATATACTAAAGAGAGATTAAAGGAGGGGTAGGATGGTCATTTCCATCCTATTTCTCTATATATATGGTTGCATGAGATGCAACTAGGTTAAGGAAATATATGCTCTCTTATTGTGTTGTTGGAAGAGTTCCAAAGCACACATCTTTCACAAAATACCTCACCTCTCCTAAAGGGAACCCACCTTCCTCCCTCACCTAGAGAACAACGGAGAAGATCTGGTGGTCGTGTCTTCATACATTTGAGTTCCTGCTGCTGAGATCGTTATCGTGGGAGAGAGAAGCACTTGAAGAAAGGTTCTTCAAAGGTAATTTCTTGCTGTCCATTTTGATTTTATTCTTAATCTTCTTATGTATGTTCTTGAATTTATCATTGTAACTAAATCAAGAGCGCGCGATTCGTAATCGCTTCCGCTGCGGGGACTTCGATTCCCTTCAATTGGTATCAGAGCCCAATTGCGTTCTTGAGTTATGTTCTGGTTTTTTCTAGAACAAGGTGTGATTTAGTGTTTTTGCATGAGATGTATGAACGGTTTTGCAAAATTAGATGTTTTCAATTTTGGCACTTAGATTTACAATTTTCATTGAAATGTTCAATGTAAGGGCCTAGTGTTTTGGGCAAATTTAATTGTAAATCGAGTCAGTAAGTCCGTGTCGATCAAGGCAAAGCGGTTGCTGAAAAGATCAGAGCAAAAATGAGCAAGATTTGGAGAAATCTCATTGTTGTCTGTGTGCAGCGTTGCAACACTTTTCATCGGCGTTACAGTAGCGCCCTTGCGAGAAAGCGCGCGCGAGAGGAGGCGTTGCGGCGCGGCCTCAAGCGTTACAACGCCGGCGTAAGACGACAAGAAGGAGCGTTACAACGCCAGAGGCGTTTCACAAAATTCAGCAAGAATTCGAGAAAATGAATTTTTTATTATATATTAATTATAAAAATGTTTTATATTTAATATATTTAATTTTAATTAATATAATTAGATTATATTAATTAAAATTATTTATAAGTGCCAAAATTGGTCTAATTTTGCTATTTTAATTATGCAATTGTTGTGTAATTATTGCCATGCATAATGTATGCTTGTATTTTAGAAATCCCACCTTAGGTTAAGCATTTTCATGCATCATTTATAATATAAGGAGTTATATTATATAGTTTGCATGATTAATTGATATAAGGTTGTTATATTAATTTTTTGGACAGCATTGACATGCATTATTTTTCATGAGATGAATATGCTATGAATGTCTTACTATTTATGTGATGAATGATCAAGCACTATAACATAGTATGCATGTCACCTAAGGTTAATTATTAGTTTTAAAGTGTTTAGAACTTTGAAATAATAGACCTTAGGTTATCTAGTTCTAATTAGATTAGAATTAGGAACCATGTAATTTATAAACTATGATTAAAAGAGAAACTCTGTCTAAGGAAAGTTCTGTCTAGGTCAGGGGTATTTAAGGTCGACTGAAGCGGAACACCCTACCAGGAACCGACTGGGAGTGAAATTTAATCGAGAGAGTTTTATAAATTACAGATGGCGTCAGCCAATGAGTTTATTAAGGGGTTGATAAACTAGAAATCCTAGGTTTAATATAAGGAGTTATATTAACAAACTTAGGATAAAATCAATATAAGAGTTATATTGATAGAGTTAGGAAAAACCATTAACGGGGTTTTTAACCTAAGTAAGATTCCTATAAGCTTTTAAGTATTCAGTGGGAGGAAAAAGTGTATGAGATACATATTTTCCACCTATGCTATCTCCGGGAAGTTCACACCGTGAGACTCATACTTGGCCTCGTGGCGCAAACGGGAGCGTCCCCCTTCGGATGGTGTTTGTATGAGTCAATATCAAGGTGAATGGAGAGGGTACTTATACTGAGTGGGAGAAGGTTTAGTGAAAACAAAACCTACGGTCTCTTTTGTCGGTTTACACCGTTAGACCACTATGGTCAGCCTGCTAGTTTGGCTTGGACCAGACAATCCCATCGGAGGGCTTGATCATAGGGGATCAAACACAGTAGACACCTGAAAGGGATAAAGATTTCCTTAGACTATTTTCCAATCTAGTCCTCCCTTCGACGAATTTTATTGGATCGAGACTTTGGGATCTAAAGACAAAAGGTTACACTCACGGGGTACATAAGTTGTGTATGTATCCAGACCGAAAAAATTGTAACTAAAACCTATAGGAATATGAGTTATTCTGGTATTAGGTTTTGGTCAAGAGTGTCTTGATCCAGAGGAGGAGTGTTTTTATTACCCTTCGATGTCATACATTCTAAACCTTTGGAGTATCATTGCAAATTATAAATGGCCTAGGAATCATTTGATAATTAGCTAAAATATGATTGGATTATTAGTTATAGCAAGAAACTTATACAAGTTTGTTTGTAAATTTTTCAGCAAAAATGTTTATCTTTATAATTTCCTTATTGTGTGCGGAAAAGTTAACCGGAGAGAATATGATGACATGGAAAAACAAACTCAACACTATTTTGGTAGTGGATGATCTGAAGTTTGTGCTAACTGAGGAGTGTCCTCAGGTGACAGGCTTGAATGCGTCATGAAATGTTCGTGATGCATATGATCGATGGATCAAGGCCAATGATAAGGCCAAGGTCTACATGCTGGCAAGTATGTCTTTAATATTAGCAAAGAAGCATGAGGGCATGATTACCGCCAAGGAAATCATGGATTATGTGCAGGGTATGTTTGGACAACAGTCCACACAAGCCCGACATAATGCCCTAAAGTACATATCAACTCGAGGATGCCAGAGGGTACATCTATTCGGGATCATGTCCTGGATATGATGGTGCACTTTAACATCGCAGAGTCGAATGGTGCTTCCATCGATGAGTCGAGGCAGGTCAGCTTCATTCTTGAAACCCTTCCAGATAGTTTCCTGCAATTTAGAAGTAATGTTGTTATGAACAAGTTTACTTTTAATCTTACCTCCCTTCTGAATGAACTCTAGACCATTCAGTCTTTGATGAAAATTCAGGGATCGAAAGGTGAGACAAATGTTGCCAGTAAGAGTTATCATAGAGGTTCGACCTCTGGGACAAAAACAGTGGCTTCATCTTCTTCTAACCTGAGAGAAAAGAAGAAGAACATGAAGAAGGATGGTAAAGGGAAACAGGCTGACAAAGTTGCCGCCCAGAAGGGCAAGAAAGTCAAAGACGTTGCTGACAAAGGAAATTATTTCCACTGCAACGAAGATGACCATTGGAAACGGAACTGTCCGAAGTACATTGCAGAAAAGAAGAAGGAAGGTAAATATGATTTACTTTGCCTAGAAGCTTGTTTAGTGGATAATGATAAAACAGCTTGGATACTTGATTCAGGCGCCACTAATCATGTTTGCTCTTCTTTTCAGGGAATTGATTCCTAGCAGCAGCTACAACAAGGAGAGATAACGCTCCGGGTTGGAAATGGAGAAGTCGTCTCAGCTGTGGCAGTAGGCACAATGAAGCTTTATTTTGGCAAGAAATATGTATTGTTGGACAATATATTAGTGATACCAGGGTTTACTAGAAACCTTATTTCCATTTCTTGCCTTATAGAACAATGTATTTCTGTCTCCTTTTCTATGAATAAAGTGTTTATTTTGAAGAAATGTTTATAAATATGTTCAGCTTCATTAGAAAATGGATTGTATGTTTTAAGGCCTAATTCAGTCAAAATGGTTTTGAACACTTAATTATTTAATATTGCAAACGCATAAACTAAGAAACGTAAAATTTCTCCCAAAGAAAATGCTCATCTTTGGCATCTAAGATTGGATCACATTACTCTCAATATGATTGAGAGATTGGTAAAGAAAGGACTTTTAAACGAGTTAGAAGAAAATTCTTTGCCAGTATGTGAATCTTGCCTAGAAGGCAAAATGACTAAAAGACCTTTTAGTGGAAAAGCTTATAGAACCAAAGACCCTCTAGAGCTTATACATTCAGACCTTTGTGGTCCGATGAATGTTAAAGTCAGGGGAGGATATTAATATTTCATCTCTTCTATAGATGATTATTCTAGATTTGGGCATATTTACCTAATGCACCACAAGTCTGAAGCACTTGAAAAGTTCAAGGAATTAAGGACTGAGGTTGAAAATCAATTAGGTAAAACAGTTAAAACACTTCGATCGGATCAAGGTGGAGAGTACATGGATTTAAAATTCCAGAACTATATGATAGAACATGGAATTACATCCCAACTCTCAGCTCCCGGCACACACCAACAAAACGGTGTATCAGAAAGGAGAAATAGAACCTTGTCGGACATGGTTCGATCAATGATGAGTTATACTCATCTCCCTAGTTCCTTTTGGGGTTGCGCAGTGGAGACTGCAGTATACATTTTGAATAATGTACCCTCCAAAAGTGTTTCTGAAACACCTTTTGAACTCTTTAAAGGACTTAAATGTGATTTATGTCACTTCAGAATATGGGGTTGTCCAACACATGTGCTTGTGACAAATCCAAAGAAGTTGGATTCACGTTGAAATTTATGCCTATTCGTAGGATACCCAAAAGAAATAAGAGGTGGTTTATTCTATGATCCTAAGGAAGATAAGGTTTTTGTATCAACAAATGCCACTTTCTTGGAGGAGGACCACATAAGGGACAACAAACCAAAAAACAAAGTAATGTTGAGTGAGTTAGATGGAACAATAGCAAAGGTTGCTAATAAGAACACTAGTACGTCAACAAGAGTTGTTGATACTAGTTTGTCTAGTCAAGAGAGTCCATCTCAAGAGTTGAGTATGCCTCGACGTAGTGGCAGGGTTGTCATACAACCTGACCATACATGGGTTTAGCTGAAACCCAAGTTGTTAAACCAGATGACAACTGTGAGGATCCATTGACTTATAATCAAGGAATGGTTGACAAGGACAAAGACAAATGGGTCATAGCCATGGACCAAGAAATGGAGTCGATGTACTTCAATTCTGTTTGGGATCTTGTAGATAAGCCTGATGGGGTAAAACCTATAGGTTGTAAGTGGATCTACAAGAAAAAACGTGGTGTAGATGGGAAGGAGCAAACCTTTAAAGCTAAACTGGTAGCAAAGGGTTATACCCAAGTTGAAGGGGTTGACTATGAGGAGACTTTTTCACATGTTGCTATGGTAAAGTCTATCCGTATCCTTCTTGTCATTGTCGCATATTATGACTATGAGGTATGGAAAATGGATGTCAAGACAGCCTTTTTCAATGGCAATCTTGAGGAAAACATCTACAAAGACCAACCCAAAGGGTTCATTGAACCAGGACAAGAGCAAAAGATTTGCAGGCTTAAAAGGTCAATTTATGGACTGAAACAAGCCTCTAGGTCCTGGAATATAAGATTTGATGAGGCAGTCAGATCATATGGTTTTGGCCAGAATGATGATGAACCTTGTGCCTACAAGAAATCATCAAATGTTTTGTCGCATTCCTAATTCTCTATGTGGATGATTTCCTACTCATTGGGAATGATGTAGGTTATCTTACTGACATCAAGGAATGGCCAGTCACGCAGATTCCAAATGAAAGATTTGGGTGATGCGCAGCTTGTTCTTGGGATCCGATTCTCCTAATCGCAAGAATAAAACACTAGCCTTGTCTCAAG
Source organism: Trichosanthes cucumerina (assembly GCA_036507285.1). Classification (NCBI taxonomy): domain Eukaryota; kingdom Viridiplantae; phylum Streptophyta; class Magnoliopsida; order Cucurbitales; family Cucurbitaceae; genus Trichosanthes; species Trichosanthes cucumerina. The sequence continues at coordinate 544,060 of JAYKKG010000025.1, read as the reverse complement.
CATCATACATAGACAAAGTGTTGTCAAGGTTTAAGATGCAAGATTCCAAAAAGGGCTTGTTTCCTTTTAGACATCGAATCCATTTGTCTAAGGAACAATGTCCTAAGACACCTCAAGGAGTTGAGGATATGAGACGGATTTCTTACGCATCACCGTGTGGGGAGCCCGATGTATGCCATGTTGTGTACTAGGTACGACATCCATTTTGCAGCTTGGGATGGTCAAGAGGTATCAATCCAATCCAGACTTGAACACTTTGGGCGGTAGTTAAAACAATCCTTAAGTATCTTCGGAGAACAAGGAACTACATTCTTGTGTATGGGGCTAAAGATTTGATCCTTACTTGATACACTGATCGACTTTGGGGTGATAAAGATTCTCGGAAATCTACATCAGGGTCACTATTCACTCATAACGGAGGAGGTGTAGTATGGCGAAGCGTCAAGCAAGGATGCATCGCTGATTCCACCATGGAGGCCGAATATGTAGCAGCTTGTGAAGCAACAAAGGAGGTCGTTTGGTTAAGGAAATTCATGCTAAATTTGGAAGTTGTTCCAAATATGACTTTGTCCATCACACTGTATTGGGATAACAGTGGTGCAGTGGCAAATTCGAGGGAACCCCGAAGTCACAAGAGGGGAAAGCACATAGAGCGGAAGTATCATCTCATTCAGGAGATCGTGCATAGAGGAGACGTGATGCTCATGAAGATAGCCTCAGAGCACAAGATCACTAATCCTTTTACAAAGGCTCTCACAGCTAAAGTATTTGAGAGTCACTTAGAAGGTCTAGGTTTACAAGTCTTCCCCAACTAGAGCAAGTAGGAGTATTTTTGTACAAAGGAGTTTAAATGCCCTAGTTTATTGTATTTACATTACTGTAATGTTTAGTACTCCACAAGCTTTAGGTCAAGTGGGAGATTGTTGGGATTTATGCCCTAAACTTGTGTAATTTTGATCAATTAAATAAAGTGTTATTTGTTTTAATAAGATTACAGATCTTGCTTTTATAAATCCAATAAACTAAGCTCCAAGGTTATAACATTTATCTTGAAATCAATGTAGTGGACACTATTTGGGTTGAGTTCAAGAATATAACTTAAATGGTCTATGGTATATGAATAAGGTTGGAAACCTCATTCTGGTAACACCATGGATGCAACCCACTTTGTAATTAGTACAAATGAGGTAATCCAACTCATTCATGTAGTTGACATGCGAGTGGGGGCATCCTGTATGAAGAGTTCATACAAGATGGATCGCAAATTATTAGTCTAACTCGTAACACCGTGAGATGATAAGACTAGTAATTTATAGATGGTCATTAGTGACTCGACACAGATCTGAGAAAGTTAAGAACTCTTGCTTATGGGGGTTGGTCCTTAGACTAGTATGGGTGAGAGTGGCCTGTAGCCGACTCAATAAGCCTACCTTCTCGAGGACGAGAACCTCGTGAGGTAGCCGGGAACTTAACTGTGCAAGATGGAATTGACTCATTCCTACACTAAGGAATTAGATAGGTTGTTCCCAAGAACCGACTCTGTGTCTTGAACAACGGGGCCCCGCCATCTATGAGGGAATGAGTCTAAGGTAGGATCTCGGACTTGTTGTTCATTAGAGGATCAGTGGTGTTTAAGGAACAAAGAGGTAATCACAGGGGTAAAACGATAATTTGACCCAGCTTTGATTACGAACAACCTGTGAAGGATCGACTCATGGGTAGTGACTACATTAGTGGACACAATAATATCTACAGTGAGGAGAGTGCAACTACAAATCTATAGTGAAGTGACTTGTAGTTAATGAATATTGATTAACTAGATCAAAGAGTTTGATCAGTTAATCTCACATCATTGGAGCTCATGATCTGTATGTCCATTAGATCCCTCCTTTGGCTCAATATGGTAATATTGAGGGTATAAAGTTAGGAGTGAAATTGAAGTGTTCAATTTCATACATGAGTTGTTATATCAATTATATATGATATAATTGATGTAATATATAGTTTTAATGTGAATTAGATTCATATATAAACTATATACTAAAGAGAGATTAAAGGAGGGGTAAGATGGTCATTTCCATCCTATTCTCCTATATATATGGTTGCATGAGATGCAACTAGGTTAAGGAAATATATGCTCTCTTGTTGTGTTGTTGGAAGAGTTCCAAAGCACACATCTCTCACAAAATACCTCACCTCTTCTAAAGGGAGCCCACCTTCCTCCCTCACCTAGAGAACAACGGAGAAGATCCGGTGGTCGTGTCTTCATCACGTTGGAGTTCTTGTTTCGAGATCGTAATCGTGGGAGAGAGGAGCACTTGAAGAAAGGTTCTTCAAAGGTAATTTCTTGCTGTCCATTCTGATTTTATGCTTAATCTTGTTATGTATGTTCTTGAATTTTTTGTTGTAATTAAATCAAGAGCGCGCGATTCGCAATCGCTTCCGCGGTGGGGACTTCGATTCCCTTCACTTTTGTCCTTAGGTAAGAAAGCTCCTACAACTTACGTTGAGTTACTAACCAGGGCTCAAAAGTACATGAGCGCAGGAGAGTTGCTTTGGTCGAGGCGTGCCCTAGATGACACGCAGAGTAGAGACCGCGAGAGAAACAAGAGTCGACCGGAGGAAGACCGAAGCGACTCTCGAAAGCGAAAGCACGAGGAGCGGTCCGACGTCAACGAAAACTCTGTGAGGAGGGGTTTACCACCAAGCAAGTTTGAGCTTTATACCCCAACGAGTGTTCCTATCGAACAGATCCTGATGGAGGTATGTGATAAAAATGTTCTGAAGTGGCCGGCTAAGCTGAAGGCAGAGTCCCACAGGAGGAATAAGGAAAAATATTGTCTATTACATCACGACTATGGACACTCTACGTTAGATTTTTATGACATGAAGGAAGCCATAGAAGCGTTGATCAAGTAAGGACAATTGAAAGATTATGTCAGTGCAAGTGAGCGAGCGAGGCCAGACCGAGTCAGCAGGAGCTCGGCGATAAGGAGGAAGAATCACCCCCTCCCGAGAAATCTGAACTATTCTTGGTGGATTAGTCGGAGTGGCTCGAATAGAAAGAGAAAGGCGAAAGCTGACGTGTTGTCCTTAAGCGCCTATGACGCCATGAAGTTAGGACGAGATCGGCTCAAGGTTAGTATATCTCCCCTAGTAGGGTTTGGGGGAAGTAAGGTATATCCCGAGGGAAGCATCAAGCTGCCAGTAACGTTCAGAGGCAGATCGACATGTGTTACGACTATGGTCGAGTTCCTGGTGGTGAATCACGACTTGACCTATAATGCCATCCTGGGACGTCCCACCATACACGCAATGAAGGTCGTAGCTTCAACTTACCATCAGACGCTAAAATTCCCAACTCCCAATTGAGTCGGGGTGGTGTACGGAGAGCAGCAAATGTCCTGAGAATTTTACCACAACGCGATGAGAGATTCGAATGAGGAAGTAGAAGAGGTAGCGACAATAGAGGGATGCCCATGAAAGTTTAGCGATGCAGGAGAGACCGAGATGGACATTGACGTCTCGGCACCGGTGATAGCACACAAAATGTGCTATCCTTAAGCTAAATTATTGCTAGTTTTATGATAATTTTAGGACTTTGATGTGTTTAAATCATTGAATTTCAAGTAAAGAGCTCAAACAGGACATTTGGAGACATTTTGGATCACTCGGGATCGAAACGAGGCTTTTTGGAGCTAAAAATAACATCAATTGGAAGTAGAAAGATCAATCCAAGCTAGTAGACCCGAGGTGATGGCATTGCAACGCGGTGATTGTTGTTTAGGGGCTTTGAAGACTCAAGACGATAGCGTTGCAACGCTATCTCGATAAGAAGCGCACATGAGAAGCGCTGCGGGCGCGCGTAACGCCGCCTTGCGCAGCCGCAACGTCGTGTCGATAGGAAGGCGCGCAAGTTAAGTTAGCGGCATTGCAACGCCGCCTCCGGCGTTGCCGCGCGATCGAGAGTTTTCTTATTTACCACCGCCTAAAGTACAGCGTTGCAACGCTGTGCCGATTATGCCTATAAATACAACATAATGCAATTGTGAAACGAGAGCCGAATTTGGTAGATTTTCCACCCTAATTTTGAAATACACCTTGTAAGAAGCGAGAAAAGAGCATTTTTGGAGTCAAAGCATCCGTGGAGGTTCGAGATCGAAGGCGGGAGCTCGAAGACGAAGGACCGGCATCGACACATAAGTTTAATTTCTTTTTCTTCCAAATTGTAATAACGTTCTAAGACGTTTTCTACATGTTTAGTCTGATTTTCATGTGATTTAGAGTAGCTAAACATTATAGTTAGGATTTGATTTACTTGTTATGACTTTCTTGCTATGTATTGAAGCATGTTTTGTCCATATTTTTGGCAATTCGTTCTTTACTTCTTAATTTGTTGGTTTAAGTGAACGTGAGAGATAAAGCTTGAATAAGAGCAAAATTGTCAAAACTCTTAGAAATCTGGCATGAGAATGACCTAGAAATCTTAGGGAAACGCATAAAGAAGTTGCCTAATGCCATGCATGTAGTAGGTTCATATGGAGAATATGGAGTTTATTGCATGTGTGAGGCTCACTAAGAATCGAGAGGTTTTCTTGGGTATTTTACTTCTTGTTTATAACATCATCTCTTTGGTTCATTGCATGTGTTAATTTAGTCATTAACTTGTATAACCACTTCCCTCAATTCTATCAATTCGTGCCTCCACATGTTCGTTTGTTTGCTTGTCTTTACTTTCAACCAAATATCCATGTTATGTTTCTTTAGCTAACTTTGAGAATTAGCATCTTAGTAATTAATTAATCTAGAAACCCATTCCCGAGGACGATACTTGGACTCATAAATCACTATACTAAAACTTGACCCATACACTGTGGTATTGCATATCTAAAATTACACGCAATAACCGGCATCGACTGAAACAGAAGCCGTAGAGGACGACATGGAGGAACCTCCCACAGTCGAGCGAGGGGAACCAACCGAAGCGCTGGAATCTGTACCACTACTATCCCCGGAGCAATGTGTAAGCATTGGAACCAAGCTATCGCCTGATCAGAGAACGAGTCTCATCGAGTTCCTCCAAAGGAATATCGACGTATTCGCATGGAAGACATGAGATATGTCAGGGATAGATCCGAAGGTGGTCACACATCGACTGAATGTGGACAGGGACAACAAGCCTGTCCGACAGAAGCGACGAGCCTTCAACCTCGCTCCGAACGAGATTGTAGCCGAACAAGTCAAGGATCTCTTAGAGACTAAGTTCGTTTGGGAAGTTAATTATCCCCAATGGCTTTCCAACGTAGTACTTGTGAAAAAGCTAACGAGAAGTGGCGGATGTGCGTGAGATTTCACCGATCGAAACAAAGCATGTCCAAAGGACGACTTCCGCTACCTCTGGATCGACCAGCTGGTGGATGCGATTGCGAGCCACGATGCTCGATTTCATGTATGCGTACTCCGGGTATAATCAAATACGGATGTACACTCCAAATCAGGAGAAGACATCCTTCATTACTAGTAGAGGCTTATATTGCTACAACGTTATGCCCTTCGGGTTAAAAAACGCGGGGGCAACGTATCAACGACTAGATAACATAATTTTTTCTTATCTTATTGGCAGGAGCATGGAGGTCTATGTCGACGACATGCTCTTGAAGAGTAAACAGGCGGATCTACACCAAATCGACTTGGCGGATGCCTTTGCAACACTACGGAAGTACCAGATGAAGTTGAATACCAACAAGTGTGCTTTCGGGGTAACTTCTGATAAATTCCTAGAGTTCATGGTCAACCAAAGAGGAATTGAGGCGAACCCCGACAAAATCCGAGCAATATTGGAGATGGAGTCTCCAAAACCATGAAGCAACTCAGCTTCGAATGGGAAGATAGCAACACTAAACCGTTTTGTAAGTAGAGCGCGTAGATAAATGTCTTCCATTTTTTAAGCTCTTGCGTAAGAAAGCTAATTTCGAGTGGACGAATTAATGCAAACAGGCATTCAAGTCGCTGAAGAAATACTTCAGCTCAACTCCGTTACTGTCCAAGCCTATACCGGGGGAGAAGCTCGTCTTATACTTAGCCACCTCCTCGACAATCGCAGAAGTTATGTCCGATAAAGGAAGTAGACGATCGACGGTCCCTGTCTACTACTACGAGCAAATCCATGGTTGGAGCGAGTCTAGATATCGGCGTAGAGAAAAGTTGACTTTAGACTTAGTAATTTACGCATGGATACTCCACCCGTATTTTCAAGCTCATAAGATGGTAGTATTGACTAACTATCCATTGAGACAGGTCCTACAAAAGTCAGAGACTTCCGGACGACTGATGAAATGGGCAGTGGAACTCAGCGAGTACAATCTCTCGTTTCGACCTCGGACTGCCATGAAAGGGCAAGCTGTAGCAGATTTCGTAGCTGAGATGACCCCGTCGCAAGAGATAAATTTAGTCCAACTCCAGAAGGACACTGATCTTCCTTGGCGAATGTACGCGATGGATCCTCTAACAGTTGCGGATGCGGAGCAAGATTGCTTATGATATCGCCTGACGGGGAGAGGTTTGAGTATGCCTTAAGGTTTAAGTTTGTGCATCGAACAACGAAGGGGAGTATGAGGCATTGCTAGCAAGGCTGAGAATCGCCAAACTTTTCGAGGTAAAAAACTTGATCATTCTCAGTGATTCTCAACTTGTTGTGAACCAGGTAGCACAAGCGTATCAGGCCAAAGAGCAGCGCATGATCGCCTATTTGGCTAAGGTAAAACAATGCTTGGGGTCGTTCGATAAGTTCGAAATCATGCAGATCCCACGTTCTAAGAATGCCAACGCTGACTCGCTCGTAAGATTGGTCGCGACGTACGGCACTAAGCTAAGAAGAACCGTCCCGGTTGAGATCTTGGATGAGCCATGTGTCGAAGAGAGCAGGGTCATGGAATTGGATGGATCGTCGACCAGTCACCGAACATGGATAAGCCCGTTGGTCGTGTTCTCAAGGACGGGAGACTCCCTCCTGATACACTTGAGGCATGCCGGCTAAAATATAAGGCAACCCGATATGTCTTGCAAGATGGTAGGCTATATCGGAGATTCTACTCAATGTCGCTCCTTAGATGCTTAGAGCCCGATAAAGCAGCGTATGTCTTACGAGAGATACACAAAGGGGTGTGCGGTAATCATTCGGCGCTCGGTCCCAAAGGCGGAAGGTGATGCGGCGGGGTTACTATTGGCCCATGATGTGCGACGGCGCGAGCCTTCGTCGGTCATCGACGACGATGCGGCAATATGCAGTGGTATCGAGGGAACCTCCTTAACCACTCACCAGTGTGATGAGTCCCTGACCCTTTGCTCAGTGGGGGGTGACTAATAACGGGCGACAATTTGACAATGAGGCATTTCGAAAGTTTTGCTCTGAGTTGAATATCAAGCATTTCTTCTCCTCCTCAGCACACCCGCAAGCCAACGGTCAGGTGGAAGCAGTGAATAAGATCCTCAAGAGAAACCTCAAGACCAACTTGGAATGGCTGAAGGGTTCTTAGGCGAAGAATTACCTAACATCCTATGGGCCTACAGGACGATGTCTCGAATTTCGAAAGGGGAAACTCCTTTTTCCCTCTCAGGTTGTTATTTCAGTGGAGATTGGACTGCCATCTCCCTACAGTAGAACATTTCGATTCCAATATGAATCCCGATTCTCTAAGTCTGCATCTGGATCTACAGGAGGAACAGAGAGAGAAAGCCATGTTGCGGACAGTAGAGTACAAGTGTAGGGTCGCTCGGTACTACAATTCCCGTGTGAAGTGGCGTAGCTTCAAAAAAGGCAACCTTGTACTCCGCTGCGTTATGCAAAACACTAGAGATCCGACCTTCGGTGCTTTGGGTCCCACATGGCAAGGCCCATACAAGATCACAAGGGTAGTTAAATCCCGAAACTTATGAGATTCTTGACATGGGTGGAAAAAAATGACATATCCATGGAACGCTGAGCATCTGAAAATTTATTATCAATAACATTGTGTTTCTTTTCTTTACTTTGTATTTCGACATGTTTATCATTATCAATGAGAATCTTTTTACTCAAGCAATTTGCTATGGATCAAACCGCGTGAGTGGGGGGTTGGTATGTTGCAATAGAAATAGAGTTCAAGTAAAGATGCAATAGGAATGGAAGCAAAAAGAAGTTCCACGTTGAAAATAAAAGGGCTACATTTTGAAAGGAAAAGACATTAATACATGAAGAATGCGCTAAGACAACAGAAAAAGTCAAATACATCTAGGGATCACGCAGATTGTCCATGGAGATGTCGTTGAGGAAATTCTCATCTAAGACCACGTTCTCTGAGCGGAAACTTGATCCACTGACCCAGAAGGTTGCCCGAGGTCAAATCCAGGAGGATTACAGTCCTCCATGCGCTCCATGAAGGAAGATTTGAGCCACGTCAGATCGGTCTCGGGATGTCGTTCTTGGGCTGTTCGAATTGACCAATTTACACCACAAAGCATGACTCTGTTTGAGAAGTCAATGTACTCCTCAGAGCATTTGAAGGTCTCGGTCAAGTAACCAACATCGTTAAGCTTGTCTTCAACCCCTTTTAATTGAGAACGGAGTGAGGATAACTCAGATCGGAGTGAGGACAACACGTCTTCAGTGCGCAATTGATAGTCCTGATACTTAGAACGCGAAGATCGATGTTCACTTGCAAAGATCGATACCAACTGCAAAGATTGATGCTCGGCTGCAAAGATTGATGTTCGACCAGAGAGATTCGAACCTCACTTGCAAGATTGAAGAGACAGGCTGCTTGGGCATGAAGGAATTGGGCTTGCCCGTGTCGATCCGGGAGATGCGACTCTGATGAAGGTGAACGAGTTCGTTCGACATACGTCGTGAAGCCAAGGTTGTGAGAATAAAGGTGCGCATATGACGAGACAAATTTAGCAAAAGGCGCAAAGAAAAGAGAGGTGATAAAAAAAAGGCTTACCTCGCGGGTATGATATATTGCGACAGTTATAGTAGCCTCAAGGCAGTGGCTGATATCAAAACGCTAGGAAGAACCGCGGGAAGAGCCACTGTCAGAAAGTCCACCCCATAAGGCAAAAGCTCGCTCCACTTCGGCGATCGTATCGAAGGGAGAATCATAAGGTCCGGTGTATGCAAGGCGAAGAGTGCCCCTATCGTTGGTATTCCTTAAGGAATCGGGTGGTCGGACCTACCCCCGAGTTGGCGGGGCGTGGCGTAGGGTCGGGCCGACCTCTCGGGAAAGAGGAACGTGTAGAGACGGCGACCGCTGCAGGGCGCACTGGTGGCGCGACGATCGATATTTGAAACGTGGTTGGCTCGAGGGACGCCCCCAGTTACGATGAGATCTCGTTCGGTCAGAAGCTCCTCTCCTAGTTCCATCAGGTTCGATGTCATCTCTGGCAGGAGAAGAGTATCATAAGAAAGTTTCATAAACGAGTATTGAAGAGGAAGCATCAAACCTTAGGGATTGCCAACATAAGGGGGAATAAGGTTATGCGTTGAAAGAAGGTTGGTCTTAACTAGCTCATGACCCCAACGTTGAGATTCGACAATTCTCCAAGCGAGAATCTCGAAAAGCAAGCACGGCAGGGGGTCGGCTCCGGTCTGACATCAGCTGCCAAGGAAAAAGGAAAGTCAGTTAGCACGGTATCAAAGAGTGAGAAAAATGAGACCATAAAGTAGAATCGTAAACGGTAGGATAATGGTCTCGTTCGCGCATCAAGAACGGACTCGCTTAACGTTCCGAAGCTGGTTGTAACTTGGAGAACAGATCCTGCCTCGTTGGGACATAGCCAAAGCCCACCAACAAAAACCATGGTATCCTCCAGTCGTTGACTAATTTAGGCTCCTTGACGATAGCCTCTACATAGGACGGGGGGCAAGAGTAGTAGAAGGGCTTGGATCTATCTTTTTGTTTGAAGATATGAAGTGAAAGAAAGTCTATGGCCGACATAGGAGTTCTGTTCCCAGTTTGACGCCAAAAGTATCAGAGCTACTGTTGCTCTTGATTATGTTAGAAATTTCTCAAAAACTAAGTGGGTATTGCATTCAGTTTAGAGAAATTGTAATGGTTTGCAAAATGGATGTTTTCATAATTTCGCATTTTAGATTGACAATTCCGTTGAAACGTTCAATGTAAAAGCTCGTTGTTTTGGGCAAATTATGTTGTAAATCGAGTTTGTAAGTTTGTGTCGATCGTGGCAAAGAGTTGTTGTGAAGAAACGAAGCGGAAATGAACAACGAAATAGAGGTTGTTGTCTTTGGAGCAGAGCACGACGTTCCATCTTATATGGTATCTCAAATTAGCTTCCTTTCAGTGTACTTGATCGATTACTCATTTTCAGCTCAGGGCCTTTGCCGATTTAGACTGGGCCTCTTGCATTGATACTTAGCATTCAATTACAGGATTCTGCATCTTCCTTGGAGATTCTCTAGTCTCATGGAAGTCGAAAAAGTAGTCTATTGTCTAACGATCCTCTGTTGATGAAAAATATAAGGCACTAGCCTTAACTGTTTGTGAGTTGTTATGGTTGTCGTATTTCCTTGTTTATTTACAAGTTCCTTCAATTTCTCATGCTCTTTTATTTTGTGTTAACCAAGTTGCCATACATATTGCTACAAATCCTATGTTTCATGAACGCACAAAACATATCGAGTTTGATTGTCATTTTGTGAGAGATAAGCTGAATGATGGATTTCTGAAGCTTCTACCAGTTACTACACACATGCAGCTTGCTGATCCTTTCCCTAAACCTTTGCCTTCTAGAGTGTTGTTTCCTCTGCTTTCCAAGATGGGTGTTATTAATGTTTTTCCCCATCTTGAGGGGGAGTATTAGAGATACAGTTGTTACATTAGTTGATATTTCGTTTATTTGTTATAACCTTTTATTGAGGTAGTTATTATTAGATTTGTATATAAATATACCCTGGAAGAATGAATAAAGACTAGTCATCCAATTTTCACAATACGTTATCAGCACGAAATTCTACTCGGTTTTCATCCAATTTTCACAATACGTTATCAGCACGAAACTCTGCCGATTTTTCCACTGAAGGTAGAACCTCCTGGTAAGTCATTTTTTTAATAATAAAATGTTATTTTTCATGTTTAATTAATTCTCTAATGTAAGTGCAATTTCTTTTTAATAATATTACTATGGCAAATCTTGCAAAATTAGAATTCACGACCCTTGACATTAATGGTAATAATTATTTTTCATGGGTGCTTGATGTTGAGATACATTTGGATGTTATGAACCTTGGAGAGACCATTAAAGAAGGGAATACGACATCAAGTCAAGAAAAGACTAAGGCAATGATTTTTATTCGTCATCATCTCCAATAGAATATCTAACGATAAAAGATCCCTACGACCAGTGGAAGAGCTTCAAAGAAAGGTATGATCATCAAAAAACTGTTATTCTTCCAAAAGCTCGTTATGATTGGATGCACCTGAGGTTGCAAGATTTTAAATCAGTAAGTGAGTACAACTCCTCATTATTCAAAATTAGTTCGAAATTGAAATTATGTGGAGAAAATATTACTGATGTGGATATGTTAGAGAAGATATTTTCTACCTTTCATGTCTCGAATATGCTCCTGCAGCAGCAATATCGAGAGAAAGGTTTTAAAAAATATTAAAAATTGATTTCATGACTTCTCGTCGCTGAACAAAATAACGAGTTATTAATGAAAAATCATAAATCTCGACCAACTGGGGCAACACCATTTTTTGAAGTGAATGTGGTGAATCTTAACAATCGTGGTCGAGGTCGTGGTTATGGTCGAGGTCGTGGTTGCGGTAGAGGAAGAAATAATTATTTTCGTGGTGGGCATTATAATTATCCAATTTTCAAGAAACCCACACGAACTGATGATCATAAAGAAAAAGTTTCACAAAACAAAAATTCAAGAGGTGATGAGAATAAATGTTTTCAATGTGGAATGACTGGACATTGGTCACGTATTTACCGTACATCCAAACATCTAGTAGATCTCTATCAAGCTTCCCTGAAGGAAAAAGGAACAAATGTAGAAGCAAATCTTGTTTATCAAGATAATGATATATTTGGCCCATCCAATATGACGAATTTGGATGTGGCAGACTTACTTGAATCTCCTGAAGAGAAGATTGAAGCAATAGATGGATTAGCAAGTGTCTCTTTTGATTTTGAGAATGTCTAGTACTAATGTTTATTTCTATGTTATTTTTAGCTTGAAACTTTTTGTATTATGTATTTTTTATTGTAATTATTTTTGTTTAATGAAGAAATATGGACAAGTTTTCATATGTTGAATGACTAAAAATGAGCAATGAAGATTTATGTCAGCGGGTTGCGCAACTACGCACACAATACTTATAAATGTAGAAAATATTTTCTAAATTGGCAATCTTTGGAAGCAAAAGTCAATACTATATCGGAGTTCTCGCAGACTTAATTGAAGGTTTTGGAAAATCAAGTTTTATCTTGCGTAGAGGAACAAAATTTTCAATTAATAATGTCTTGTTCTCTAGCAAATCAAAGAGAAATTTATTAAGTTTCAAAGATATACGTAATAATGGTTATCATGTTGAAATTGATTGTAAAAATAATATAGAGTATCTCTATATCACATCTATTGTTTCACATGAAAAACATATATTAGAAATAATCGCCGCTTTTTCTTCTGGATTATATTATACTCATATACGAGTAATCGAAAGTTATGCAACAATGAACCAGAAGTTCATGAATCCAGAAATATTCAGTATTTGGCATGACCGACTAGGTCATCCAGGATCGATGACGATGAGGAAAATTATTGAGAATTCACATGGACATCCTTTAAAGAACCAGAAGATTCTTCAATCCAATGAGTTGTCACGTGATGCTTGCTCTCAAGGAAAATTAATTATTAGACCATCACAAGTTAAAGTGGGAATTGAATCACCTGCATTTTTAGAGAGAATTCAAGGTGATATTTGTGGATCTATTAACCCACACTAAGTGGTCCATTTAGATATTTTATGGTATTAATTGACGCATCCAGCAGATGGTCACATGTATGCTTATTATCAAATCGAAATCTTGCATTTGCAAGATTACTTGCTCAAATAATTAAATTAAGAGCACAATTTCCTGATTATACAATTAAGACAATTCGACTTGATAATGTTGGTGAATTTACATCCCAAACTTTTAATAATTATTGTATGTCAATTGGGATAAGTGTTGAACATCCTATAGCTCATGTTTCACACACAAAATGGTCTAGCAGAATCATTTATAAAACGTCTGCAATTAATTGCAAGACCATTGCTTATGAGAGCTAAACTTCCTACATCGGTTTGGGGTCATGCTATTTTGCACGCTACATCATTATTACGTATTAGGCTAGTAGCCTATAATAAATATTCCCCCATACAATTAGCTTATGGCCAACAACCAAATGTATCCCATCTGAGAATTTTCGATGTGTAGTATATGTTTCAATTACTCCACCACAACGTACTAAGATGGGTCCTCAAAAAGAATGTTAGGAATATATGTTGGATATGATTCCCCATCAATTATTAAATATCTTGAACCCCTGACGGGTGATGTATTTACTGCACGATTTGCTGATTGTCATTTTAATGAAATTAATTTTCCAACATTATGGGAAGGAATTAAGAAGTTGGAAAAAGAATTTACATCGAATGCATCATTATTATCTCATTTAGATCCTCGTAGAGATCAATGTGAACTTGAAGTTCAAAAGATAATTCATTTGTAAAATTTAGCAAATCAATTACCAGATGCATTCACAAATAATAAAAAAGTGACTAAATCATTTATACCAGTTGCAAATGCTCCATAAAAATTGATATCCCAAATGAACAAGTTGTCAATAATGAGTGCGAGCACGCCGAAGCGTGGTAGACCTATGGGTTCCAAAGAAAAAAATCCTCGAAAAAGAAAAGTAGTTGAGAATCAAAATAATTCAATAAAAGGTATGGATGTTCCAGAAGAAATCTAGAATACAACTGCTCAAAAGAGTATTGATGAAAATCAAACGCTTGAGGATAATAATGAAATTTCTATAAACTATGTTACAAAAGGAAAGAGATGGAACCAGAATGATATCATTGTTGCAACATTTTTACTTATAATGTTGCTCACGATATAATTCATGAAAGTGATGATTTTGTTCCAAAATCTATTGAAGAATGTCAACGTAGAAAGGATTGGTTGAAGTGGAAAGAAGCAATCCAAACATAGTTGAGCTTACTTTCAAAACGTGAGGTATTTGGACCAGTAGTCATAACACAAGAAGGTGTCAACCCTGTGGGATACAAATGGGTATTTGTAAGGAAAAGAAATGAAAAGAATGAAGTTACAAGATATAAAACGAGACTTGTTGCACAAGCTAAGGATTCTTGCAAATGTCTGGTATTGATTATGAGGAGACATATTCTCCTATGATGGATGAAATAACACTAATATATTTGATTGGCCTGACGATATATGAAAAACTTGATATGCATCTAATGGATATAGTCACGACGTATTTATATGGATCTCTTGATAATGACATTTAAATGAAAATGCCGGAAGGATTTAAAATACCAAAAACATATGAATCAAGTTCTCAGGAATTATGTTCAATAAAGTTACAGAGATCATTATATGGATTTAAACAATCAGGACGAATGTGGTATAATCGCCTGAGTGAATATCTGTTGAAAGAATGATATCAAAATAATCCAATATGTCTGTGTGTTTTTATAAAGAAATCTCAGTCAGAATTTGCTATTATAACTGTATATGTTGATGACTTAAATATAATTGGAACTCCTGAAGAGTTATCCAAGGAGATAAAATATCTTAAGAAATTATTCAAGATGAAAGATCTTGGAAAAATAAAATTTTGCCTTGGTTTGCAAATTGAACATTTAGCATATGGGATATTTATTCATTAATCAACTTATACAGAGAAAATCTTAAAAAGATTCTATATGGATAAAGCACATCCATTGAACATTCCAATGGAAGTTCGTTCACTGGATATAAAGAAAGTTATATTTCGACCTCGAGATGACAATGAAAAACTACTTGGTCCTGAAGTACCATATCTTAGTGCAATTGGGGTACTTATGTATCTAGCTAATAACCCAAGACCAGATATTGCATTTTCAGTAAATTTATTAGCTAGATATAGTTCATGTCCTACAAAAGACATTGGAACGAAGTTAAGCATGTACTCAGATATCTTAGAGGGACAATTGATATGGTTTTATTTTATTCTAACAAATCGAGTTTTGATCTAGTTGGTTATGCATATTCTAGTTATCTATCTGATCCACACAAAGCTAGATTTCAGACAAGTTATCTATTTACATGTGGAGGAACTGTTATATTATGGCGATCAGTGAAACAAATCATCACGGCCACTTCTTGAATCATCTTTGAAATCCTCACAATTCATGAAAGCGAGTCGAGAATGTGTATGACTAAGATTGATGACACAACACATTTGTGAGACATGTGGCTTGTATTCGAGTAAACCTCTTCCAACAATATTATACGAATACAACACAACATGTATAACTCAAATCAAAGGAAGAGATATTAAAGTAGATGGAACAAAACATATCTATCCAAAGCTTTTCTACATTCACGACCTTGAAGAAAATGTCGACACCTCAGTACAACAGATTTGTTCGAGAGATAACTTGGCGGACATATTTACAAAGGCATTACAAACTACAACATTTGAGAAATTGGTTCACGAGAATTGGGATCGACGACTAAGAGATCTCAAGTGATGTCGTCATGAGGGGAGTAAATGTATTATATAAAATATGTATTATTTTTCCTTTACTATGATTTTTATCCCATTGGGTTTTTCCCTAGTAACATTTTAACGAGGCCTATTTAATATAAAATGGACATTTAAGGGGGAGTATTGGATATAAACACATGTAAATGCCCATTCTACATGCCTTTTCTTACTCATGCCAAATGGCAGACCCTCCATAGCCAAAGTGTTCTCCATGTGTCCATTTCTTACCAATGCTTAGTATCCAAATGTACCAACTCATCCTTGCCAAATTGCCTATAAATAGTGGCATTTGGGGATCATGAATACACATCCATTGGTAAAATTTTAGATCAATTCACTTTCTTCTCCTCCACCTTCTCTTTTATTTCTTATTTAATTTGTCATATAATTCAACTATCTCATATTTATATTATACATATATTCTATTTCCTAACTTTTATTATTATTATTATTATTATATTATATTATATTATATTAATATTTAAATATTAGTAAAATTATACCAGATTTTCATCCAATTTTCACAATAAAACTAATGTTTTAAAAAGATGATAAATGTATGTATTTTAAAAACATTTTATTTAAATACATTTATTTTGGAAATCTTCATCAAAATTTTAAATGAAAAAAGTTAGGGCTTGTTTGGTAGGCAATCCAAAAATAGAAACTTGAAAACAAGGGATTCAATGAAAACAGAGTTGTATTTCATGTTTTGAAATATGTGTTTCATAGCAGATTTGGAAATTCAATTTCATTTTAAATAGTAGTTTAGTGTGTTCTATAATATATTTATAGATCATAAAATTAATTATAGTTGCAAAATTAAATATTAAGTTTAATATAAGACATTATTAATTAATTTATGAACATATTTTTTAATATAAAATTTATATAATTATTATTTTATAATATAATATTTTATATTTTATATTATACATATTTTAATTTAACAAAATTAAATTAAGTTTATAAACCTGAAATACTATATTTATTAAGATTTTATCTTTGTTTAATACAATTCTGCATTTTAAATTTTCAATTTCAGAATCTGGATACAATGAAAACATAAAAATATAGTTTTTAGAATTTCTACTATTTGGATCACAGAATCCAAAAACAGTTTTCAAAAACACGTCTGCCAAACATGTATTCACTAAATTCAGTGAATCCGAAAACATAAAAGAGAATCCGGATTGCCTACCAAACAGACCCTTAGTGTTTAAATCTCCGTTTAATTTTCAAGCTTTCAAAAATAACTTTTTAAAACCTAACATAGAATTATGAAATAAACAAACATTCAAATAAATTACATATCAAATGCACATAAAAGTTTTCTAGTACCAACAAGGTGGACCTTGCTAATTTTAAGTTGTCCAATCCTAGAATTCTAAAATTAAGACAATACTACAAGTCATGCATAACCTATAGCTCATGTCATATAAGTAGTACGCCACCATCCATAACCTAGTTCATGTCATATAAGTAGTATGTCACCATCCAAGTCACGAGAGATGGAAAGGAGTGCAAGCTATGTCAATACTAGAAGAAATTTATCTAACAACAAATTAGATAATGTACACATTGTTAGTTTAGAAAGATGAAATCTAAAAAAGAATTGTTGTGTCGTAGATGAACCACTACTTTAAAAGTAATTTCAAGACGATCTTGGTGCTAAATCTTTTATTTAAATACATTTATTTTTTAAATTCATCAAAATTTTAAATGAAAAAAGTTAGTGTTTAAATCTCACGTTTAATTTTCAAGATTTCAAAAATACTTTTCAAAAACTAACATAGAATTAAAAAATAAACAAACATTAAAAAAAAAATTACATGTCAAATGCAAACAAAAATGTTCTAATACCAACAAAGTGCACCTTGCTAATTTTAAGTGGTCCAATCCTAGAACTCTAAAATTAAGACAATACATAAAGTCATGCATAAGCCAACTCAAGTCATATAATTAAGTACTATGCTACCATCCAAGTCACGAGAGATGTAAAGGAGTGCAACATGCGTCAATACTAGAAGAAGTTTATCATACAATTTATTAGATAAGGTACTAATTGTTAGAACAGAAAGATGAAATACAAAAAAGAATTGTTGTGTGTTACAAATGAACCATTACCTTAAAAGTAATTTCAACACGACCTTGGTGCTAAATCTTTTTTTTAAATACAATTATTTTTTAAATTCATCAAAATTTTAAATGAAAAAAGTTAGTGTTAAAATCCCATGTTTAATTTTAAAGATTTCAAAATTACTTTTTTAAAACCTAACATAGATTTAAAAAATAAACAAACATTAAAATAAATTACATGTCAAATGCACATAAAACTTTCCTAATACCAACAAAGTGCACCTTGTTAATTTTAAGTGGTCCAATCCTAGAACTCTAAAATTAAGACAATACTGCAAATCATGTATAAGCCAACTCAAGTCATAGAAGTAGTACGCCACAATCCAAACCACGAGAGATGTAAAGGAGTGCAAGCTACGTCAATACTAGAAGAAAAATATCATACAACTTATTTGATAATGTACTAATTGTTAGAACAGAAAGATTAAATCCAAAAAAGAATTGTTATGTGTTGCATATGAAAGTAATTTCAACATGACTTTGGTGCTAAATCTTTTATTCAAATACATTTATTTTTTAAATTCATCAAAATTTTAAATTAAAAAAGATAGTGTTAAAATCCCACGTTTAATTTTCAAGATTTCAAAAATTCATTTTAGAACCTAAAATAGAATTAAAATATAAACAAACATTAAAATAAATTACATGCCAAATGCACATAAAAGTTTTCTAGTACAGACAAAGTGCACCTGGCTAATTTTAAGTGGTCCAATCACAAAACTCTTAAATTAAGACAATATTGCAAGTCATGCATAAGCCAACTCAAGTCATATAAGTAGTACGTCATCGTCGAAGTCACGAGAGATGTAAAAGAGTGCAAGTTACGTCAGTACTAGAAGAAATTTATCATACAACATATTAGATAATGTACTAATTGTTAAAACAGAAAGATGAAATCCAAAAAAGAATTGTTGTGTCGAAGATAAACTGCTCCCTTGAAAGTAATTTCACCACAATGTTAGTGCTAAATCATATACGTCGGTTGCTCTCCAAGGTTAACACAACACTCTTTACTAACGTGCACTCATCAATGAAGGATTTGGAATCAAGACAAGATTTGCTCAGAAAAGTAGAATAAAATGAAGAATGAAAACAAAAGTTTGATCTTCCCTCTGATCTATATCTCTTTTCATTTTTCAAATCTAAAATAAATAGAGAGAAAAACATTTTTGATATGATTAATGAGGAAGTGCATTTACTCGAACCCATTCAGACAGATGGACGGACGATGGACGGGCGATGGAGGTAGGGAGATATTTTAATACCATTACAATTACTTTTTATCAACTTACATATTACCTATATGTAATATAAACTATATTTACATCTCTAAAACTTTCCATGTGAGATAAAGATAATTCCAACGATTTTTATGTGAGTTTTGGGCCAACGTCCAAAGTCATTTCGAATATTAATGAACATCTCAAAGATCCACCATTTGATCCATGGTGCACCCTTTAATGGTTGAACTAAAATTTGAATTAAGAGTAGATAAACAAAATCTAAAAGGTATAGAAAGCAAAATAAGATTTAAACAATTTTTAATTTGAAATTAAAGATTATCTCTACCTACCACCGTATCTTGAACGAGATTTCGACAAGCTGTAAGTATTGAGAGGAAGTTTTAAATATTCTCCCTACCTACTACTTTCCCTTAAACCAGATCGCAAAATTGAACGGCTTGTAAAAATGTGTCGTAAGCTTTAATCCAAAACATTGTCAGCTTCTCGAGACGACTGAACGAAGACAGAAAAAAAGCTATTTACTACACGTGCTCTGAACATATATGGCTACCTTTTCTATTCCGTAATGCGTTCTTCAACTGTAGACAGAGAGAGAGAAAAAAAAAACAATATTCCCTTTAGATTCAAAATTTACAAGCTGAAAACCCCATCTGTAGAGGAATTGACTATTATGGGGCTGTTTGGATTAAGAAACAAGCCGTAAATTATGGATTCACCGACATTATTATTGAGGTAAAATAAGAAAAAAATAAAAAACAAGCCGTAAATTAAAGATTCAGCGACATTATTATTGAGAGGGTAAGATGAGGAGAAAATAGAAACAAAGCGTATATAAAAGAATCAGCCACATTATTATTGAAAAAGTTAAATAAGAAAAAAATAAAACAAACTGTAAATTAAAGATTCACCTATATTATTATTGGTTCATGAATGACAGCTAAATTAGGAAGGTGAATGATTTCAGTATTGCATTGAAATCAACCACCTAATCCCGACAGATTGGACCACTGAATGATTTCAGTATTGATTTTTAAATTAAGCACATTTGCTGTCCATCCACGCCAAAAATTTAGAACCTTGTTGAGTTCCACATTCATTCTTCACAAACAAAGTAATAATTGTAAGGGGCTTTCCTGCCATATTTGTAAATCAATTTATCAATACAATAAATATGCTATATCAATAATATTTAACTTTTGTTCCCATTTTTGACTCATGATTTCAATAAAACAATAGAGAAAAGACACGTGTAATTCAACGTTATATTTTTGTTTATTTGAATGTAGTGGATTGCAATCTGTAATATTTCTTCTCTGATTCTTTCTCTCTCATATACAATTGTTTGAGGGTTTTGCAACTTGTTCTCGAATGTGGTCTTGTCTCGAGGGTTTTGCAGCTCATTTTCGAATATAGATTTGTCTTAAGGGCTCTGCAACTTGTCCTCAAGTGTCGACTGGTCTTGAGGGTTTTGCAGCTTGTTAAAAGTCTTCGACTTGTAGCTTGTTTAAGGTCTTCGACTTTTAACTTGTTAAGAGTTTTCGGGTTGTATCTTGTTGAAGGTTTTCGGTTTGTAGCTTGTTGAAGGTCATCGGCTTGTAGCTTGTTGAAAGGTCTTCGGCTTACAACTTGTTGAAAGGTCTTCAACTTATAGCTTGTTGAAGGTTTTCGACTTGTAGCTTGTAGCTTGTTGAAGGTTTTCGGCTTATAGCGTGTTGAAGATCTTCGGCTTGTAGCGTGTCGAAGGTTTTCGGCTTGTAGCTTGTTGAAGGTCCACTACTACAAATTTGGTCCTTATTGACAGCTAAAAAATGTCAACATTCACTTCTATTTACGTTTTTTGGTCGTCAATGAAGGCGGTGTCAACATATCTCAGCGTCAACTTTAAGATGATAGTTGACGGTTGTTAAACGTCAACGATTATTCCTTTATTGACAGATTTTGACTGTTAATAATATGAATGTTGACACCTATTAGCCATCAACTTGAAGGGAATCTAATCCCCGTTAGCAGCGGCAACGTGGTTTTAAGATTGAATACTTGCTTGTTTTGGTTTATTCCAAATACCAATACATTGGGTAAAAATAGAGATAAACAATAAAATACTAATCTAATTAGAGCATGGAATCTAGACATGCAAACATGCTGTATACTAACTAAACTAAAAGGAATGAGTAATTACCTTTGTAGTTTTCACAATGAACAACTCCTTGCTCCAAGAGTACAACAACACAACAAAGTTTCTCCTCTGTATTCTCAACAGGACAACAACCACCAGTGAAAACCTCCTATTCTCTGAGTTCTTTCGATTAATCCTTGGTGGTAAGGATTCCAACAATTGGACAAAAGGAATGAGAATTTTTTAGAGAGAGAATTCTGCCAGCAATTCTCTAATTGCTTCAATTGTCTCGATCTCTAAACTCTTCTCACCAGGAGAAGAAGTAGAAGAAGAAGGATAACTCTGGAGAGGGGATTGGGGAGTGATGGGAACGTGTCATCGTGACACGTTCCCAATTAATTAATTAATTATAATTATTTATTAATTAATATAATTAACTAAATTTAATTATATTAATATTTATTTTAATTAAATCACATTTAATTAAAACACAATTAAATATCATATATTTAATTATGATTAAATCACATTTAATCATTTTACCCCTTAACCTAGGGTTTTAATGCAATCTCATGCACATTAAATTTTAACCCATAGTTTTTAAATATGAATCTCATTCACATTTAAATTAATATTTGAACTTTTTTAAATATTAAATTCTCTCATTTAATTTAATATGAATCGTATTCACATTAAATTTATAATATAAAGTTCAAAAACTTTATATTATAACGTATCTTTATACATTAAATTTATTCCCTAATTGAATTTGAACATTTCAAATCAAACGATCTAAGAACCCTTTACGAGCTAGATGGTTGACCTAATGGACCTACAGATCAAAAGCTCCAACGATATGAAATTATTCGGTTAATCCCATTAACCTCCTACTCACCATTCGTTAACTGAGGGAACACTCCACTAAAGTCTCACAGCTGTACTCTTCTCACTGCAGATGTATTTCTGTGTCCACGGATATTGACCAATAACAGCGTCAATACTTCACGAATGTTCGTAACACCAGCTGGGTCAAATTACTGTTTTACCCCTGGCCACATCTTTTACCTTAAGTACCAATGCTTCTCTAATGAAAAATTTGTTTGTGGTCCCACCAACAAACAGAAGTCCCTCTTGGGCCAATGAGAGGGTCAAACCCTTTTTCTAAGTCTCGGAGACACCACTTAAGGGAACATTCCTCTACTTACCGTAATAGGAAGGAAGGACTGAATTCCATCTTGCTAAGTTAAGTCCCCAGCCGCTCACTAGGTCTTGTCCTCAAGAAGGTAGGCATATTAAGTCCGCAAATCTGGTCACTCTCACCCATACTAGTAAAAGGACAATCCCTCGCAAATGTAAGTTCGTAAACTTCGCTCGTGAGATTGAGATCAAGTTGCCTAGGTCATCCTAGTGAAATAGAAACCTAACTAGTTAACGGTTACACCTAGTGGTTACTATTTTCATGGTCCTGGCCTTATGTGATCTAATCACATAGGATATCCCCACTCACATGTCATCTACACGAACATGTTAGGATCACAGTGTTTGTATCATATACTAAGTGAGCCACATCCATCTTATTACCAGGGTAAGGTACCCAAACCTTATCCCCTTACTATAGACCCTTTAGTAAATTTGTATCTTGAACCGAGATCCTTTATATCTACACTACATTCAGTTCAAGAGACATTTTACAACCTTGGATGTTAGTTTATTAGATTTAGAACAAGGGCAATACTAAAATTAATGAACAATAATGCTTTATTGAAAAACATTACAATCTAAAACAATGATTACAGAGATACACAAATACAATAAACTAGGGCATCCATATACTCATTACATATCTCCCACTTTCCCTAGATTAGCCTATGTACATATCTCGTAGACCTAGAATTTCCAGATGACCCTTGAACACTTTAGCCGTGAGAGTCTTTGTAAACAGATCAACTATGTTATCGGGCCATTAGTTTGTCGATATCGGGCCAATAGTTTGTCGATATCGGGCCAACACTTTGTCGATATAAGACGCTTGATACAAAGCTAGCATTTTGTTCTTGCGATTCCTCGATGTGTCGGCTTCTTCATCAACTCTTGATGAAGATCCAACTTGATCCACAACTCTTGTTGACTCATCTTTAGCTTCATTTAATACTAACATACTACGCGGTTTATGATTCCTCATGTGATCTTCCTCCAAGAAAGTGGCGTTTGTCGATACAATCACCTTGTGTTTCTTGTGGGTCGTAGAAAAGACCACCTCTCGTTTCTTTGCGATAGCCAACAAATTGGCATAATCTTGAACGAGGTTCCAATTTCTTTGGGTTTGTCACCAGGGCGTGTGTCGGACAACTCAAATTTCTGAAGTGTTGTAAACTAGGTTTACACCCCTTCCACAATTCAAAAGGTGTTTCTGAAACATTCTTTGATGGAACGGTGTTCAAGATTTGAAGCGCAATCTCTGCGTAATCCCAAAACGAGGCAGACAATTGAGCATAGCTCATCATAGATCGAACCATGTCTAATAAGGTTCTATTTCTCCTTCGGATACACAATTCTCATGAGGTGTATTAGGTGTCGAGAGTTGAGATTGGATTCCATGTTTTATCAAATAGTCATGGAATCTTAGATCCACATACTCTCCACCTCGATCGGATCGAATTGTCTTAATGGTTTTCCCTAATGCATTATGTACTTCGACCTTATACTCTTTTAACTTTTCAAAAGCCTCAAACTTATGATGCATTGGGTATAGATAACCATACCTTGAATAATCATCTATGAAAGAGATGAAATATTCATACCCTCCTCGAGGTTTAACATTCACCGGACCACAAAGATCCGAATGTATAACTGGTAAGGGTTCTTTGGCTCTATAGCTTTTTCCAATAAAAGGTCGCTTAGTCATTTTGACTTCCAAGCATGATTCACAAGGAGGTAGAGAATGATCTTCTAACTTATTTCGAAGTCCATTTTTAGATAATCTCTCAATCTGGTTGAGATTTATGTGACCAAGTCTAAGATGCCAAAGATAGGTTTTATTATTTGGAGAAATCCTTTGCCTTTTACTTTGAGTATTCAAAGTTTTGAACATCTCATTATTTAAAATTATTTCAGTTTGGTTCCGTTTAAGTACATATAAGCCGTTTTCTAATCTAGTAGAAAAAATATTGACACCATTTTTCGGAATGAACGCTTCATTAATGGAAAAAGAAATACAATATCCATATTCAATTAGACAAGAGATAGATATCAAGTTCCTCTTAATCTTAGGAACTATGTTCAAATTTTTAAAAATAAAAATCTATCTCTAAAAAACAGCTTGGCATCTCCCACTGCACGAGCTGAGACGACGTCTCCTGTTCCGACCCTGAGCGTCATCTCACCCTCTTCGAGCTCCTTGAAGGAACTAGTTTCCTATAAAGAAGAGCAAACGTGATTAGTGGCTCATGAATCATGTATCCAGGTAAAATCATCACTTTCCACTAAACAAGTTTCAAGAACAAGTAAATCAAATTTACATTTCTTCTCTTTGAGCTCAGCAAGGTATTTTGGGCAGTTTCGCTTCGGTGCTCATCCACGTTGCAGTGGAAACATTTTCGTTTATCTGCAACTTTGGCTTTTCCCTTGTCTATATCTGCAGCGGCGGGTGCCTTCCCTTTCCCTCTTATCTTCTTCTTTTGGTTCTTCTTAAGCCCAGAAGATGGACCGCAGGACTTAGTCCCAGATGATGAACCCTTCTGGAACCTTCTGGAATGGGCAAACAAATTTGTCTCTCCATCACCTGCCCCTTATTCTTCATAAGGGACCGAAAATCTGCAGCTTCATGGGAGAAGAATGTAGTCAGGTTGTACTCTATTTTATTCATCACCGCATTGCTGCGAAATTGCAGGAAACTGTTCGGAAGAGATTATAGGATGAAGGGCACCTGACTTTGCTTGTCGATGACCGCGCCATTCATTTCAGCCACGTTGAAGTGGACCATCAGATCGAGAACATGTTCTCTCACCGATGATCCCTCCTTCATACAGGAGTTATAAACATACTTCAGGGATTCGTGTTGAATCTGTCCAGACGGTTGTCCAAACATATTCTGCAACGAACTCATGATCTCACGCGCTAAGACCATGCCCTCGTGCTTTTTGGCAAGAACTTCAGAAACACTAACCAAAATGTAGGCCTTGTTCTTGTCATTGGCCTTGATCCAACGATCGTACGAATCCTTAACAGATAGAGGAGTGTTTCGAGTAGGGACCTAAGGACATTCCTCAGTAAGTACAAACCGTAAGTCTGTTGGGGTTTATGCCCTAAAACTCGTAGTTTGTAATTTTGTTCTAATTATTGTAATAAATTGTTATTACTTCAATAAAGTGTTATTGTTCGTTATTTATGATATTGCCATTGTTTTAACCCAAAATCCAATAAACTAAACATCCAAGGCTGTAAAATGTATCTTTAACTGAATGTAGTGTACATATAAAGGATCTCGGTTCGAGATACCACCTAAAGGGTCTATAGTAAAGGGATAAGGTCTGGGTACCTTACCATGGTAAAACTATGGATGTGGCCCACTTTGTATATGATACAAACACTGTGATCCTAATGTGTTCATGTAGATGACATGTGACTGGGGATATCCTATGTAATGAGATTATATAAGACCGGATCATGAAATAGTAACTACTAGATGTAACTCCGTTAACTAGTTAGGTTTTTATTTCACTAGGATGACCTAGGCAACTTGATCTCAATCCTGAGCGGGTTACAAACTCTTGTTTGCGAGAGATTGTCCTTTGACTAGTATGGGTAGAGTAACATGATTTGCCAACTCAATATGTTTACCTTCTTGGGGACAAAATCGAGTGAGCATCTAGGGACTTAGCCTAACAAGATGAAATTCACTCCTTCCCGCCTATTAGGGTAAGTAGAGGAATGTTCCTTTAAGTGGTGTCTCTGGGACTTGAACAAAGGGCCCGACCCTCTCATTGGCCCGAGAGGGACTCTGTTTGTTGGTAGGACCACAAACAAATTGTTCATTAGAGGAGCACTGAAACTTAAGGTACAAGATGTAACCTAGGGGTAAAACGGTATTTTGACCCAACTGGTGTTACGAACATTCGTGAACGATTGACTTGCTGTTATTGGTCAATATCCGTGGAAACAGAAATATATCTGCAGTGAGAAGAGTGCAGTTGTGGGACTTTAGTGGAGTGTTCCCACAATTAACGAATGTTGATTATGAGGTTAATGAGATTAACCGAGTGATCTCGTATTGTTGGAGCTTCTGATCTGTAGGTCCATTAGGTCCACCTTCTAGCTCGTAAAGGGTTCTTAGATCATTTGAATTTGAAATGTTCAAATTCATTACTGAATAAATTTAATGTATATAGATACGATATAATATATAGTATTGGAACTATATATTATAAATTTAATGTGAATATGATTCATATTGAATTGTATGAGAGAATTAAATATTTGAAAGAGTTCAAATATTAAATTCAAATGTGAATGTGATTTATATTTGAAAACTATAGGTTTAATGTGCATAAGATGTGCATTAAAACTATAGGTTATAGGAGAAATAGATTAAATATGATTTGATCTTAATTAAATACACGATATGTAATTAATTAATTAATTAAATTTGATAGAATTCATTTAATATTAATTAATTTTAATTAAGTTAATTAATGAGAACGTATCAGGAGGACATGTTTCCATCTTCCCCACCAACTCCCAATCGATAAGGAATGGGGGAAGAACTCCTCTGAAAAACTTCTCGAGGAAGAGAAGTTCTTGTTTGATCGATCAGTGTGAGATTGCCAAAATAGAATTCTCTTTCTCTCTCAATTCCCTTTTCTATTCTTCCAAAAGTTGGAATACTTTCCCACCGAGGTAAGATCTAAGTGGAACTTAAAGGATAGGAGGTTTTCCTCGTGGTGTTGTCCTCTGTTGAAGAAAAAGCAGAGAAGAATTCTTGGTTGCTGTGTTGCTGCACATTTGGAGCAAGGAGTTGTTGAATTGAAACTACAAAGGTAATCGTCTATCTCCTTTTAGTTTAATGTCTAAGCAAACATGTGTTTGCATGATTAGTTTCATGCCTAATTAGATTAGGAAATGTATGCTTGTTCTGTTTTTTCCCAATGTAATCTTTGGTTTTGTTTTCAACCAAAATGAACATGCAATTACGATTCCAAAACACGTTTTTACATTTCTCGAGGATCCGATCTCCATCAATTGGTATCGAGCAATGCTTGTTTTGTTTTGCTGAAACAAATTTGCATTGGTTAGGTGGGAATTGCATTTGGTTTGTTGTAAAACTGTTTAGAATTTTTTGCCTAGTTTTCTTTTGATTTGATCAAATTAAATGTAAAGGCCTCTGTGTTTTTGGGCAATAAAGTGCATAATCGAGTATGTAATCGAGTCAAGAGTCGCTCGAGACCGATTTAGTGCAATTTGGATGAGTATCAAAGGAGAATTTGGTGTTTGAAGTCTGCGTGTTTCGAAGGAAAAAGTCGTTGTCGAAACAAATGCAGCGTTACGCGCTTACCGCCAGCGTTACCACGCCGAAAATGCGACATCGCAACGCCAAGCTTCCCTATCGATGCGAGAATCTCGGTGGGTCGCAGTGTTAACGCGCGCGCCTTAGCGCGTTACAACGCTATCCGATGCAAGGCGCGCGCGGATGAAGCCGGCGCTGCAACGCTCCCATCAACGATGCAACGCCGTGATGCTAAAATCGATGCTACTGACCAGATGCAGGCGGTTCGGTTAATTTCGATCCGGTTCGAGCGGTTTGAGCCTCGATTCAAGGGGTTTTGATCGGTGTTGTAATAAAATTATGGTAATTTTTTTTTTTTTGCACTTTTTCAATTTAGGGGCCAAATTATTCTCGTTTTACAACTATTTTTCTTTATGAATGCCATTTAGAATTTTTGATACCTTAGGATAAGCATGTTCATGCATTTTATTTGTATAATTGTTATATAAATATGGTAGAGATGCATGATCTAATTTATTTTTCATAAGTATTTATTTATAATTGTTATAATTAGATAATATAGAAAATAAATTTCATGGAACATGAAATTACTTAATTTAAAATAATTGTTATTTTATTTGAGTAATTTAATTATTCAATTAGTTGAATAATTTTATAATTTCAATTTGAAAATTAATTGTTTGTTTTATAATATAGTTCTTTGTCATAGGTTAATTATTAAAATTTATAAAAGTTATAAATTAAAGGGGTTTTAGAAACCATAACCTATAACAAAGAATTGCATGCAAACATAGAAACTTGGGATAAAGTTAAATTAGTTTTAAATTTTTTAAAATTAATTTAGACCTAAGTTTTAATTTCTAATATGATTAGAAGTTTGTCTTACATAATATTTTAAATAGTTTAAAATATAGTACGACAATAGAACTATGGTTATAAGGGAAACTTTCTTGGTGAAGTTACGTCTAAGGTTGAGGGTATTTAAGCGGAGCATTTAATGGAACACCTCCTGCAGGGTACTCTGACCTGAGCTAGAGTTGAATTAACCATAGATCTGTTTATTTATAGGTAACTAAAATGTTTATTCACCTATACATAAGGTTAAAAGACCTAGTTATAATAGTTATAATAGGCATAGACTTAGATAGATTCTTTTAGCCAGAATCCAACTAAGTTAAACCTACACCCTAACCTTAGGAGGTTCAGTGGGAGAAAACAAGATGTTCGCATCGAGTTTACTCTCACGTCCTCAAGAGTTCACACCGTGAGTTCCTTGCTCGGCTACGTCGCGTCAATAGGGCGTCCTCCTTTGGAAAGTGTTTGCATGGTTCAATTCCAAGGTGCATGAGGGAAGTTCCCATAGTAAATGGGAGCAGGACGCGTGTTAATGTTGGGTTTGTGCCCTAAAACTCGTAGTTTGTAATTATGTTCTAATCATTGTAATAAAGTTTTATTCCTTCAATAAAAGGTTATTGTTCATTATCTATGATATTGCTTTTATTTTAACCCCAAATCCAATAAACTAAACATCCAAGGCTGTAAAATGAATCTTAACTGAATGTAGTGTACATATAAAGGATCTCCGTTTGAGATACAGCCTAAAGGGTCTATAGTAAGGGGATAAGGTTTGGGTACTTTACCTTGGTAAAACTATGGATGTGGCCTACTTTGCATATGATACAAACACTTTGATCCTAAGGTGTTCGTGTTGATGACATGTGAGTGGGGATATCCTATGTAATGAGATTACATAAGACCTGGACCGCGAAATAGTAACTACTAGATGTAACTCCGTTGACTAGTTAGATTTCTATTTCACTAGGATGACCTAGGCAACTTGATCTCAATCCTGAGCAGGCTACGAACTTCTGTTCGCGAGGGATTGTCCTTTGACTAGCATGGATGAGAGTGGTCGGTTTTGCCGATCAATATGCCACCTTCTTGGGGACAAGACCGAGTGAGCGGCTGGGAACTTAACTTAGCAAGATGAAATTCACTCCTTCCCGCCTACTAGGGTAAGTAGAGGAATGTTCCATTCAGTGGTGTCTCTGGAACTTGAACAAAGGGTCCAACCCTCTCATTTGCCCGAGAGGGACTATGTTTGTTGGTAGGACCACAAACAAATTGTTCATTAGAGGAGCACTGGTACTTAAGGTACAACATGTAACCAAGGTGTAAACGGTAATTTGACCCAACCGTGTTACGAACATTGGAAGGATTGACTTGTCATATTGGTCAATATACGTGGACACGTAAATATATCTACAAAAAGAAGTGCAATGCATGGACTTTAGTGGAGTGTTCCCGCAGCTTAACCAATGTTGATTATGAGGTTAATGAGATTAACCGAGTGATCTCGTATCGTTAGAGCTTCTGATCTGTTGGTCCATTAGGTCCACCTTCTAGCTCGTAAAGGGTTCCTAGATCATTTGAATTTGAAATGTTCAAATTTATTAGGGAAAAAATTTGATGTATATAGATACGATATAATATATAGTTTTGGAACTATATATTATAAATTTAATGTGAATATGATTCATATTAAATTATATGAGAGAATTAAATATTTGAAAAAGTTCAAATATTAAATTTAAATGTGAATGTGATTCATATTTGAAAACTATAAGTTAAAATTTAATGTGCATTAGATATGCATTAAAACTATAGGATAGAGTGATAATTGATTAAATGTGATTTAATCTATATTAAATATATGATATTTAATTATGATTAATTAAATGTGATTTAATTAATTATATATATTATTATTTAATTTATAATTTTGATTATTTATTAATATAATAAATTAAATAAAATAAGGTGGGGAACGTGTCAGGAGGACACGTTCCTCATGTCTCCCAACTCCCTAATCGATAGAGAGTGGGGAGATGCCCTCTACAGGTTTTTTCTTCTCCTGGTGAGAGGAGGATAGGTTGTTCGATCAATTATTCTCCTGGATTGAACTCTCCTGCGTGTAGAATTCTCTCTCTCATTTTTCCTTTCACCTTCTACCAATTGTTGGAATTCCTTCCCAAAGAAAGAAATGGATCTAAGTAGTACTCAAATAATAGAAGGTTTTCTTCTTTTGGTTGTGTCCAGTTGGAGAAATAGAAGTATTCTTGGGTTGTTGTCTTTCTTTGCAAAGCTTGGAGCAAGGAGTTGCTGTTGAGAAAAACAACAAAAGTAATTATGGATTCCTTTTGTTTTAGTTAATTTCTAAAGCATGTTTGCATGTTTACTCCATGTCCAATTAGATTAGAATGCATGTTTGTTCTTTTCTTTTCCAATGTCTTTGGTTTTGTATTTCAACAAAAATAATCTTGTAATTACGATTCCAAACACGTTTTATTACTCAAGGGATCAGGATCTCCATCAATTGGTATCAGAGAAATTCTTGATTTCTTTTGGTTGAAACAAAATTGCATTGGATTAGGTGGGAATTACATTTGGTTTGCTGTAAAATAGTTTAGGAATATTTGGCCTTAGTTTTCTATTGATTTGATCAATTTAATTGTAAAGTCCCATGTGTTTTTGGGTATTTAAGTGCATTATCGAGTCATGTCCAGAGAGTTAAGAGTCGTTCGGGACAAGTTTCGTGCAAATCGGATGAGTTTCGAAGGAGAATTTCATGTCTAAAACTGTTGTGTTCAAGGGAGAAAGTTGTTGCCGAAGCATCAGCGTTGCAACTAGAGGAACGGCGTCGCAACGCCATGCTTCCCTATCAACGCGGGTTCTCCAGGGGTCAGCGGCATTGCAACGCTGCCCCTCAGCGTTGCAACGCTACCCCGATCGAGGGCGCGTGCGCGGACAAAGCCGGCGTTACAACGCTCCCATCAGCGTTGCAACACCATGATGCCAAATCAAGCCGAAACCATGCAGGCGTTCGGTTGATTTTTTATCCAGTTCGAGCAGTTCGAGCGCGGTTCAAGGAGTATTGGACCGATTTTTTAATAAAATTAGCGTAATTTTATTATTTTTGCACTTTAGGGGCCAAATTATTCCGGTTTTACAGCTGTTTTTCTTTATGAATGTCATTTAGAATTTTTTTCACCTTAGGATAAGCATGTTCATGCATTTTATTTGTATAATTGTTATATAAATAAGGTAGAAATGCATGATTTAATTTATTTTTCATATGCATTTATTTATAATTGTTATAATTAAATAAATGTGGAAAATAAATTGCATGGAGCATGAAATTACTTAGTTTAAAAAAATTGTTATTTTATTTAAGTAAGTTAATTATTTAATTAGTTGAATATTTTTTATAATTCTAATTTGAGAAATAATTGTTCGTTTTATAATATAGTTCTTTGTCATAAGTTAATTATTAAAATTTATAAGTCTTATAAATTGAAGGGGTTTTAGAAACCATAACCTATAACAAAGAAATGCATGCAAACATAGGAACTTGGAAAAAATGAAATTAGTTTTAAATTGTTTAAAATTAATTTAGACCTAAGTTTTAATTTCTAATAGGATTAGAAGTTAGTCTTACATAGTATTTTAAATAGTTTAAAATATAGTAGGACATTAGGACTTTGGTTATAAGGAACTCTCTGGTGAAGTTCTGTCTAAGGTTGGGGTACTTTAAGCTCGACTCAAGCAACTAGACACATCCTACACGAACCGACACGAGCTTGAGTTGAATTAACCTTAGTCCTATTTTATAGCTAGGTAGTTAAAATGTTTATTCACTGGACATAAGGTTAAAAACTTTGGTTATAACAATTATAATAGGCATAGACTAAGATAGATTCTTTTAGCGAATCCGACTAAGTTAAACCTATACCTTAATCTTAGGAGTTTCAAGTGGGAGAAAACGAGATGTTCGCATCGAGTTTACTCTCACGTCCTCAATAGTTCACACCGTGAGTTCCATGCTCCGGCTCACGTGGCGTCAATAGGGGCGTCCCCTACGGTAAGTGTTTGCATGGTTCAATACCAAGGTGAATGAGGAAGTATCCATAGTAAATGGGAGCAGATGATGCGTGTTAACGTATCCTATGATATCTCCATTAGGTTGCACCGTTAGATTTCTATAGTGCATCTCGCTGGATTGTCTAAAATTACCAAACCCTACGGAGGGTCCGACTATAGGGATCGAGAACACCACGAACTCCAAAAATGGATAGGGTCTCTTAGCTAATTTGCCAACAGTTGTCTTTCTTAGTAGTAGTCTGTTTGCTCGGACCTATTGAATCTGAAAATGGTAGGGTCACATTTACGGGATAAATTAAGCTAGTTAACAAGTCCTTGATCAAACAAACGGTAGATAAGGACCATTAGGACATGAGATGTTCTGGTAGTGAGAATTGGTTGAGAAAGTATCAATTTAGGGGAGGAATGACTGACCGTCCGACGAACGCTTTTATTTTAAACCCTTGAAGTATCGTAGCAAAATTAAAGGTTTAATTTATACATTGGGTTTAGTTTTAACACTAGGGTTCTTTAATAATTTTCCTAAATTTGATTGGTAGAACTATTTTGGATTTTCAGCATGTCATCCTCGATTATAGCCTTACTAAAAAACGATCGTTTAACTGGTGAAAATTTTACTACGTGGAAGTCCAACTTGAATACGATTCTTGTTGTTGACGACCTTCGATTTGTACTGACTGAGGAATGTCCTCAGGTCCCTGCTCGAAACGCTCCTCAATCTGTTAAAGAGGCGTACGACCGCTGGATTAAGGCCAATGAGTTCGTTGGCTAGTGTTTGATGTTTTAGCCAAAAAGCACGAGGGCATGGTGTCAGCTCGTGAGATCATGAGTTTGTTGGAGGATATGTTTGGACAACCGTCTGGACAGCTTCGGTACGAATCCCTCAAATACGTTCATAACTCCCGTATGAAGGAGGGGTCGTCGGTGAGGGAACATGTTCTCGATCTGATGGTCTACTTCAACGTGGCTGAGATGAATGGCACGGTCATTGACGAGTAAAGTCAGGTCTCGTTCATCCTGGAGTCTCTTCCGAAGAGTTTCCTGCAATTCCGCAACAATGCGGTGATAAACAAGATAGATTATAACCTGACTACTCTCCTTAATGAACTACAAACTTTCCAGTCTCTTATGAAGAATAAGGGACAGACTGATGGAGAGGCAAATCTGTTTGCCCATTCTAGAAGGTTCCAGAAGGGTTCATACTCTAGGACTAAGTCCTGTAGTTCATCTTCTGGGCTTAAGAAGACCCAAAAGAAGAAGATGGGAGGAAAAGGGAAGGCACCTGCTGCTAATAAAGGCAAGGAAAAAGCCAAGGTTGCAGACAAAGAAAAGTGTTTTCACTGCAACGTGGATGGACACTGGAAGCGCAGCTGCCCAAAATACCTTGTTGAGCTCAAAGAGAAGAAAGGTAAATTAGATTTACTTGTTCTTGAAACTTGCTTAGTGGAAAATAATGATTTTACCTGGATACTTGATTCAGGAGCTACTAATCACGTTTGCTTTTCGTTTCAAGAAACTAGTTAAGGAGCTCGAAGAGGGTGAGATGACGCTTCGTGGTCCTAACGGGAGACGCTCGCCTCACTCGTCAAAGTGGGAGATGCCAAGCTGTTTTTCAGAGATAGATTTATTTTCTTTAAAAATCTGTATATAGTTGCTAAGATTAGGAGAAACTTAATTTCTATCTCTTGTTTAACAAAACTTGGATATTGTATTTCCTTTTTTTTAATGAAACGTTCATTTCAAAAAAGGGTGTCAATGTTTGTTCTGCTAAATTGGAAAACGGCTTATATGTACTTAAACCAAATCAAACTAAAAAAATTTTAAATCATGAGATGTTTAAAACTGCTAATACTCAAAGTAAAAGACAAAAAATTTCTCCAAACAATAATACATATCTATGGCATCTTAGACTTGGTCATATTAATATCAACCGGATTGAAAGACTCTCTAAGAATGGACTTCTAAATAAGTTAGAAGATGATTCTTTACCTCATTCCGAATCATGCTTGGAAGGTAAAATGACTAAGAGACCTTTTATTGAAAAAGGTTACAGAGCCTTAGAGTCCTTGGAACTTATACATTCGAATCTTTGTGGTCCGGTGAATGTTAAAGCTCGAGGAGGGTAC
Organism: Trichosanthes cucumerina; assembly: GCA_036507285.1. Taxonomy (NCBI): domain Eukaryota; kingdom Viridiplantae; phylum Streptophyta; class Magnoliopsida; order Cucurbitales; family Cucurbitaceae; genus Trichosanthes; species Trichosanthes cucumerina. Next base: position 509,169 of record JAYKKG010000025.1, on the reverse strand, counting down.
GAATATTTCATCTCTTTCATAGATGACTATTCGAGGTATGGTTATTTATACCTAATGCATCATAAGTCTGAACCTCTTGAAAAGTTCAAAGAGTATAAGGCTGAAGTAGAAAGAGCATTAGGGAAAACCATTAAAATACTTCGATCCGATCGAGGTGGAGAGTATATGGATTTGAGATTCTAGGACTATTTGATAGAACATGAAATTAAATCTCAACTCTTAGCACCTAATACACCACAGTAAAATGGTGTGTCAGAAAGGAGATATAGAACCTTGTTGGACATGGTTCGTTCTATGATGAGCTATGCTCAATTGCCTGCCTCGTTTTGGGGAGACGCAGTAGAGACTGCAGTTCAAATCTTGAACACTGTTCCATCAAAGAGTGTTTTAGAAACACCTTTTGAATTATGGAAGGGGCGTAAACCAAGTTTACAACACTTCAGGATTTGAGGTTTTCCGGCACACGTGCTAGTGACAAACTCGAAGAAATTGGAACCTCGTTCTGTTGGCTATCACAACGAAACGAGAGGTAGTATTTTCTACGACCTACAAGAAAACAAGGTGATTGTATCGACAAACGCCACTTTCTTGGAGGAAGATCACATGAGGAACAATAAACCGCGTAGTAAATTAGTGCTAAATGAAGCCACAAATGAACCAACAAGAGTTGTTGATCAAGTTGAACCTTCATCAAGAGTTGATGGAGAAGCCAGCACCTCTAGTCAGTCTCGTCCTTCTCAATCGTTGGGAATGCCTCGACGCAGTGGGAGGGTTGTTTCCCAACCTGACCGCTACTTAGATTTAGCTGAAACTCAAGTCGTCATACCTGATGATGGCGTAGAAGATCCATTGTCTTATAGACAGGCAATGAATGACGTAGACAAGGACCAATGGATCAAAGCCATGGACCTTGAAATTGAGTCAATAGACTTCAATTCAGTATGGGAACTTGTAGGCCAACCTTGAGGTGTAAGACCCATAGGGTGGAAATGAATCTATAAGAGAAAGAGAGATGAAGTCGGTAAGGTACAGACCTTTAAGGCTACACTTGTAGCAAAGGGTATTACCCAAACGGAATGAGTGAACTATGAAGAAACTTTTTTCCCTGTTGCTATGCTTAAGTATATTAGGATACTCTTGTCCATAGCTGATAGCACACAAAATGAGCTATCCTTAGCCTTAATTATTGCTAGTTTTATAATGATTCAGAGTTTTTACGCGTTTAAATTACTCAATTTCAGGTTAAGAGCGTAAACATAACATTTGGAGACAAATTAGATCACTCGAGATCAAAACGAGTCTATTTGGAGCTAAAAATAATACCAATTGGAAGAGAAAGATCAATCCAAGCATGATAACCCGTGATGACGTTGCAACGCCGTCTATAGCGCTTACGCCGAGGCGTGTTGTTTAAAGGCGTTGAAGACCATCGCCGATAGCGCGTTGCAACGCGGCTGCTTTGCAGCGCGCCGCAACGCTATCTCGATAAGGAAGCACGCATAAGAAGCGCGCACAACGGCGCGTTGCAATCTTGCGCTTGCGATCGTCGTAACGCCGTATCGATATGAAGGAACGCGTTAGGGTAGCGGCGTTGCCGCGCCGCCTCGGCGTTGCGCGCCATCGAGAGTTTCCTTATTTACCGGCCGCCTAGGGTACAACGTTGCAACGCTGCACCGATTATGCCTATAAAAACAACATTATGCAATTGTGTAAATGGGGCCAAATTTGGTAGACAATCCACCCTAATTTCGAAATACACTTTGTAAGAAGAGAGAAAAGAGCGTTTTTAAGAGGCAAAGCATCCGTGGAGGTTCGAGATCAAAGACGGGAGCTCAAAGACGAAGGACCGACATCGACACATAAGTTTAATTTCCTTTTCTTTCAATTTGTAATAGCGTTTTAAGACGTTTTCTACTTGGTTAGTTCGATTTTCATGTGATTGAGAGTAGCTAAACAATGTAGTTAGGATTTGATTTGCTTGTTATGACTTTATTACTATGTATTGAAACATGTTTTGTTCTTATTTTTGGCAATTTGTTATTTACTTCTTAATTTGTTGATTTAAGTGGACTCGAGAGATAAAGCTTAAATTAGATCAAAATTGTCAAAACCCTTAGAAATCTGGCATGAGAATGACTTAGAAATCTTAGGGAAACACATATAGAATTTGCTTAATGCCATGCATGTATGAGGCTATGGAGTTTATTGCATGTGTGAGGCTCACTAAGAATCGAGAGATTTTCTTGAGTATTTTACTTCTTGTTTGTAATTTCATCTCTTTGGTTCATTGCATGTGTTAATTGAGTCATTAACTTGTATAATCACTTCCCTCAATTCTATAAATTCGTGTCTCCACATGCTTGTTTGTTTGCTTGTCAGTACCTTAGTAATTAATTAATCTAGAAACCCATTCCCGAGGACGATACTTGGACTCATAAATCACTACACTAAAACTTGACCCGTACATTGCAGTACTTCATATCCATAATTTTACGCAACAATAGCCGCTTGTTATGATTATGAAATTTGGCAAATGAACGTCAAGACTGCCTTTTTAAATGGTAAACTTAACGAGAGAATCTATATGTCTCAACCCGAAGGGTTCATAACCTAAAGTCAGGAGCAAAAAGTTTGCAAGCTCAATCGATCCATTTATGGGTTGAAACAAGCATCGAGATCTTGGAATATAAGATTTGATACTACGATCAAGTCTTATCGCTCTGACCAAAACGTTGATGAGCCTTGTGTTAACAAGAGCATCACCAACGACAAAGTAGCTTTCTTAGTATTTTATGTGTATGATATCCTACTCATTAGAAATGATGTAAGATACCTTACTGACATAAAGAATTGGCTGGCGACCCAATTCCAAATTTAAGATTTGGGAGAGACGCAATATGTTCTTGGGATTCAAATCTTAAAGAATCACAATAACAAAATGCTAGCTCTGTCTCAAGCATCTTATATCGACAAAATGTTTTTCGATATTCGATGCAGACTTCCAAGAGGGGCTTATTACCCTTTAGGCATGAAGTTCATCTATCTAAGGAACAGTGTCCTAAGACACCTCAAGAAGTTGAGGATATGAGACGTATTCCCTATGCCTTTGCAGTAGGTAGCTTAATGTATGCTATCTTGTCAGCGAGGCCGGACATTTTCTATGCAATGGGAATAGTCGGTGATACCAATCCAATCCGGGGTTAGACCACCGGACAAAAGTTAAAAATGTCCTTAAGTATCATAGGAGAACGAGGGACTATACGCTTTTGTATGGAACTAAGGATTTGATCCTTACTGGATACACTGATTCTGATTTCCGAACCGATAAGGATTCTAGGAAATCCACATCGAGATCGCTTTTACCCTAACGGGGAGCAATAGTATGGCGAAGCATCAAGCAAGGATGCATCACCGACTCACGATGGAGGTTTGAGTATGTCATTTGCTTGTGTGACGCAGCCTAAAGGGGGTTGTTTGGCTAAGGAAAATCCTTCTTACGATTTGAAAGTTGTTCCAAATATGAAATTTTCCATCACCTTATACTGTGACAACAGTGGTGCGGTAGCCAATTTGAAGGAACCTCGCAGCCATAAGCGAGGCAAGCACATCGAGAGGAAGTATCACCTGATACGAGAGATAGTGCAACGAGGAGATGTGATAGTCACGAAGATCGCTTCGGAGCACAACATTGCTGATCTGTTTACAAAGACTCTCACGGCTAAAGTATTCGAGGGTCATCCCGGAAAGTCTAGGTCTACGAGACATGTACATATAGGCTAATCTAGGGCAAGTGGGAGATATGTAATGAGGTATATGAATGTCTTAATTTATTGTATTTGTATCTCTGTAACCACTGTTTTAGATTATGATATACCCCACTAGAGTTTTTAGTTCAAGTGGGAGTTTGTTGGGGTTTGTGTCCTAAAACTCATAGTTTGTAATTATGTTCTAATTATTGTAATAAAGTGTTATTACTTCAATAAAGTGTTATTGTTCATTATCTATGATATTGCCTTTGTTTTAACCCTAAATCCAATAAACTAAACATCCAAGGTTGCAATATGAATCTTTAACTTAATGTAGTGTACATATAAAGGATCTCGGTTAGAGATACAACCTAAAGGGTCTATAATAAGGGGATAAGGTTTGGGTACCATACCCTGGTAAAACAATGGATGTCGCCCACTTTGTATAAGATACAAACACTGTGATCTTAAGGTGTTCGTATAGATGACATGTGAGTGGGGATATCCTATGTAGTGAGATTATATAAGACCGAACCGCAAAATAGTAATCACTAGATTAACTCCGTTGACTAGTTAGGTTTCTATTTCACTAGGATGACCTAGGCAACTTGATCTCAGTCGTGAGCAGGTTACAAACTCCTGTTCGCGAGGGATTGGCCTTTGACAGTTTCGCCGATTCAATATGCCTACCTTCTTGGGGACAAGACCGAGTGAGTGGTTGGAAAGTTAACTTAGCAAGATGGAATTCACTCGTTCCCACCTACTAGGGTGAGTAGAGGAATGTTCCCTTAAGTGGTGTCTCCGGGACTTGAACAAAGGGCCCAACCCTCTCATTGGCCCGAGAGAGACTTTGTTTGTTGGTAGGACCACAAAAGAATTGTTCATTAGAAGAGCACTTGTGCTTAAGGTACAAGATGTAACTTAGGGGTAAAACGGTAATTTGATCCAACTGATGAAGGATTGACTTGCTGTTATTGGTCAATATCTGTGGACACAAAAATAGATTTACATGATGGAAAACAAAGTACTTTGTGGGACTTTAGTGGAGTGTTTCCATAGCTTAACGAATGTTGATTAGGAGGTTAATGAGATTAATCGAGTGATCTCGTGATCGTTGGAGCTTACGATCCAGAGGTTCATTAGGTCCACCTTCTAGCTCGTAAAGGGGTTCTTAGATCATTTGAATTTGAAATGTTCAAATTCATTCGAATAAATTTGATGTATATAGATACGATATAATATATAGTCTTGGAACTATATATTATTAATTTAATGTGAATATGATTCATATGAAATTATATGAGAGAATTAAATATTTGAAAGAGTTCAAATATTAAATTCAAATGTGAATGTGATTCATATTTGAAAACTATAAGTTAAAATTTAATGTGCATTAGATGTGCATTAAGACTATAGGTTAGAGGGATAATTGATTAAATGTGATTTAATATATATTCAATATATGATATTTAATTATTATTAATTAAATGTGATTTAATTAATTATATATATTATTATTGAATTTATAATTTTGATTATTTAATAATATAATAAATTAAATAAAAAAAGGAGGGGAACGTGTCAGGAGGACACGTTCCCCATGTCAACCAACTCCCCAATCGATAGGGAGTGGGGAGATGCCCTCTACAGGTTTCTTCTTCTCCTGGTGAGAGAAGGATAAGTTGTTCGATCGATCATTCTCTAGATTGAACTCTCTGTGTAGAATTCTCTCTCTCACATTTTCCCTTTCACCTTCTTCCAATTGTTGGAATTCCTTCACACCAAAGGAATTGATCTAAGTAGTACTCAGAGAATAGAATGTTTTCTTACTGGTTGTGTCCTGTTGGAGAAAACAGAGAAGTATTCTTCGGTTGTTGTGCTGTTGCAAAGCTTGGAGCAAGGAGTTGCTGTTGAGAAAAATAACAAAGGTAATTATGAATTCCTTTTGTTTTAGTTAATTTCTAAATCATGTTTGCATGTTTACTCCATGTCTAATTAGATTAGAATGCATGTTTGTTATGTTCTTTTTTCAATGTACTGGTTTTTGTATTTCAACAAAAAACAATCTTGCAATTACGATTCCAAACATGTTTCTGTTGCTCAAGGGGATTAGATCTCCATCAATTGTTATCCGAGAAATGCTTGATTTATTTTGGTTGAAACAAAATTGCATTATATTAGGTGGGAATTGCATTTGGTTTGCTGTAAAATTGTTTAGGAATATTTGGCCTTAGTTTTCTATTGATTTATTCAATTTAATTGTAAAGGCCTCTGTGTTTTTGGGCATTTAAGTGCATTATCGAGTCTGTAATCTAGTTAAGAGTCGTTCGGGACCAGTTTCATGCAAATCGGATGAGTTTCAAAGGAGAATTTCATGTTTGAAGCTGTAATGTTCGAAGGAGAAAGTTGTTGCCGAAGCATCAGCGTTGCAACGCAGAGGAACGACGTCGCAACGCCATGCTTCCATATCGACGCGGTTTCTCTAGGGATCAGCGGCGTTGCAACGCTGTCCTTCAGCTTTGCAACGCTACCCCAATAGCAGGCGCGCGCACAGACAAAGCCGACGTGCAACACTCCCATCAGCGTTTCTACGCCATGATGTTAAATCTGAAGCGCAGAGGCCGAGTGCAGGCGGTTCGGTTGAGTTTTCGATTCTGGTTCGAAGCGGTTCAAGCCCTGCAGTTCAAGGAGTATTGGATCGGTTTTGTAATAAAATTAGAGTAATTTTATTATTTTTGCACTTTAAGGGACAAATTATTCTGGTTTTACAGTTGTTTTTCTTTATGAATGTCATTTAGAATTTTTTCCACCTTAGGATAAGCATGTTCATGCATTTTATTTGTATAATTGTTATATAAATATGGTAGAAATGCATGATTCCATTTATTTTTCATATGCATTTATTTATAATTGTTATAATTAAATAACTGTGGAATCGAATTAAAGCAATTTTGAATCATGAGATGTTTAAAACTGCTAATACTCAAAGTAAAAGGCAAAGAATTTTGAAGGGAATGAGAATCCCCGCGCAGTGGAAGACGATCGAATCGTCGTGGTATCGTTGTGCAATTTGATTTATTAAAATTAAACTATCTAATAGTATAAGGTTAAACATGCAAACTAGAAGGAAAAACAGCAAGTTAGGAGTTACTTACTTGTTGAAGCCCGACTTCAAATTTTCTTCTTCCGATGATCACGAACTCTTCGTGTTCTTCTCAACGATCTCGATCTCCTCACACTTAACAAATCTAATCAGAAACCTCTACTTGGTTTCTCGGTTGTTCTACCTTAGGTAGAAGGAGAATGGTGGAATTCTACTTTTTGGTTTAGGGATGAGAATTCGTGAGAGAGCTTTGAGAGAGAAAGAACTTACTTCTTTTGGTGAGAATTCTAAAAATGAGCAATAGCATAATGAACCCTTCTTGCAAATAGGTTTATATAATGGTGATAGGTAGAGTTTAAATCTCCACCTATTTACCATTTTACCACAACCATAGGTTATGCAAATCATATTTACATAACCACATATAATAAGATATCTCATATCTCATTTTACAAATCACATTTGTATTATTGTGGATTTTTAAATTGAATCACATTCAATTTAATTTCTCTCAATCCAATTTCTCCAAGTTAGCCCTAATTCAACAATTAGGTTAACCTATAGTTTATTATGAATCTCATTCACATTAAACCATATAATATATCATTCATATGAATGACATAATTTTCCTTTAGTGAACTTGAACACTTCAAATTGACACAAAAAATGTAAACTGTCTATTAATCAAGTTTGAGCCAACCGAGGGACCTTACGGACCTACAGTGACGAGCTCCAATGCTCAAAGATTAACCTGCCAAACTCTTTGACCCGCTTAATCAACATTCATTACCTACGGTAACACTCCACTAAAGCCCGTAGCTGAACTCCCGTCAGTGTAAGACAAGATGTGTCCACTGATATAACCAATGCCCATGAATCAATCCTTCACAGGTTGTTCGTAGACACTGCTGGGTCAAATTACCGTTTTACCCCTGTGTCTACTTCTTGCTCCTTAAGTCCCCATTGCTCCTCTAATGAACAACAACGTTGTAATAGTCCAACCATACACAACAACCCTTTCGGCCCAATGAGAAGGTGGGCGCCTTTTGTCCAAGCCCTGGAGACAACACTTAAGGGAACAACCCCTCTAGTTTCCCTAATGGCAGGAACGAGTGAATTCCATCTCGCGCAGTTAAGTTTCCAGCTCCCTACTTAGTCCTATCCCTAAGAAGATGGCATATTGGGCGAGAATCGTGACCACCCTCACCCGCACTAGTCAAAGGGACGGACCCCCAGATGCGAGTCAGTAACACACTCGGGGATTCGTGTCGAGTCACTAATGGTCATCTACGAAGTTATTAGTCCATACTGTCAACGGTGTTACATCAGTCGGTCTAATAATTCACGTTCCGGTCTTGTACAATCTCATTGTACAGGATGCCCCACTCGCATGTCAACCACATGAACGAGTCAGATCACCTCGATTGTATCTTAATATAAAGTGGGTCGCATCCACTGCGTATCCAGGATTAGGTCTCCAACTCCACCATATATTGTAGACCGTCCGGGTCATTAACTCGAATGTGATCCTCACTGTGTGTTCATTACACATCGTTCAAGTTCTAGTTCTCTCATATATTCAATGACCCCGAAGCTTAGTTTATTGGACAAAGTTTATAAAATTTGTGAGACACAAATTGATGAAATAAATAACTCTTATTAATTTCAAATGGTAATTTACAAACTAAACGAGATTAGGACATACATCCCAACAAATACTACCAATTTACAAAGATGCGAACAAATAAAACATATACACATCTCACTGCAAACCACATCTAAATGAGAAGTAAAATTGCTAATTAAAACAAGTATAAGCCAAGGAAAATAATTAACACAAGTATGAAAGAGACAAAAGAAATTCAACAAAAAAAAAAGTTTAACTATTTTCCACAAGCAAATTTGTCATCTCAATTGAAACTCTAAATAAACCTTTCAAATTATCAAATATTGTTGGGTTTTATGTCCTAAAACTCGTGGTTTTGTAAACTGAATGTATATTCTATATCACAATAAAGTTGTTATTGAAATTTATTCAAGTAAAAGTGTTATTGACTATTGTGTATTGTGTAACCTTAATCCAATAAAGAACCCTTGGCTATAGGATGAATACTTGAACTTTATGTGTGACATAAAAGTGGATCAAGTTCAAGTTATAGCCGCGATGTCCTATAGTATAAGGATAGGGTTGGGGACCTTATCACGGGGGACACTATGGGCGCGCCCACTTTGTAAAGAACAAACGATGTGATCCTTAATCGTTCATGTGGAGACATGTGAGTGGGGCGCCCATGCAATGAGTTTGCATAAGATCGGACGCGCAATAGTCACTTAGACTTTATAACTCCGTTCATTGTCTTAATCGACTATATTCAAACGATGACCTAGGTAACTCGATCTTAATCTCAGCGTTCTATGGACCCCTTTTATTCGGATTATCCTTAGAATTGCATGGGTGAGAGTGGCTCGAGATCGCCGACTCAATAAGCCTCCCATTTCGTGGATAAACCGGGTAGATGGTCGGGAACATAGTTCGGCAAGATGGAATTCATTCCTACCCGCTTTAGGGATTAGTAGAGAGGTTATTCCCTTAAATCTTCGACTCGGGTCTTGAACAATGGGCCCATCCTCTCATTGGCCCGAGTGGGATTTGGTTTGGTTTGGTTGGACCACAAACCAATTGTTCATTAGAGGATCGTGTGGAACTTAAGGAACAAGAGGTAATTCTGAGGGGGTAAAGCGGTAATTTTGACCAATTGTAATTACGAATGACCTGTGAAGGATCGACTTACTAATCATGGTTATATCAAGTGGACATAAATATATCTACAGCGAGGAGAGTGCAGCCACTGGGCTTTAGTGGAGTGTCCCGGTGGTTAACGAATGTTGATTAGCTAGGCTAAAGAGTTTGGGCCTGCTAATCTCGTATCGTTGGAGCTCATGATCTGTGAGGTCCATTAGGTCCTCCTTACTAGCTCGGACTTAGCCTTATAACATTTTGAGAGAAAAGAATTTGAATTGTTCAAATTCAAGTTTGGAAGAAAGCGTTATGTGATATATTTAACGAATCATAGCTTAATTATGAATTAAAATATGATTAATAAGAGGTGGATATATTTAAATATGATTTAAATATCGGGATCGGTTTATAGCATGAATAAGGATTCATGTTCAAAAATCGATCGAGATCGGACAATTTATTTAATTTAATATTTGATATTAAATTAAGTTAAAAAATTAATTAATTAAATTAATTTTGATTTATTTAATTAATTATATTAATTTTAATTAAAAATCAATTTAATATTGATTTTTGAATTAAAATTAAATGTAAAAGAGAGATTTTCATGAAAAACAAGTTGCCAACTTGCCCAATCTTACTCATCTTCAAAATTCACCAAAATTAACACACTCCATCTCAAAACATCCTCATCACCCTTGAGTTGTCACTCCATTGAAGCTTTTGAAACTTTATATAATGGTGATTTGGGGTGTTTTGAGGAATTACACAGAAAAATTGAATATTCCCAATTAGTGACCTTTGAGGTCTTTTCTTCCAAATTCTCTCAATCTAGGATCCCACAATCCGTTCTAAGGCCCGAGGGTAGTAGGGAAGACTCTAACGGTTGTCCACGAAGTGTTCAGATCACGAAACCATCAACCGGGTGAAGAGAATTTGATCTTCAAAGTTGAGTTTTCTATCCTCTGTTGTTCCAAACTTTGAGCATGTTTTTATTTTACAAAATTGATCAACTTAGAGTGTTCAGATCCAAAATTGCTTCCGCTTTCTTAATCTAGACTCTTTCAAATATTTAAAGCAAAATTTATCCGAATTCTCTTTCAAAATCCAAACAATATTTTACGAAGTAAGAAATAGGCCGAATGACTTCAACAAAAAAAAAATCTCAATTCATTTTCAAAGCCCAAAAAAGATTTGAAGGTTTTAACTCTATTTCAAGAAAAAAATAAATAAATTATGGACATTGTTTGATCACTTACTAGAGTGCAACAAATATCAGATGTCAACGAGTATGAAATAGGCAAGGATAGATTGAATGATGCCATCAATGGTGGCTCAAAAGAAGATGGCGAACGACGAAACTAGATCAGAGGCAAGGGATGACGACGAAGGTGGCTCCGATTTTGACATACAAAAGATTGACGAACTCGACGACGTGAGGATGAACAACCCGTCGTTGGCATGAGGATGAACCTAACGACTAGAGCAACCAAATACACAAATCAACCTCACAACAAAAGTTTGAGGAAGATGGGTGTTTGCGTCGGCGTGAGGAAGCTCGATGGTAATGGAGGCTAGTTGCCGACATGAGTAAGCTTTATAGTAATGGAGGAAGAAGAGAGAATCGAAGGACTTTGGCGGCAATAAGTTGAGGAAGATGGGTGTTTGTGGTGAGCTAAGGGTTTCGGGATTGTTTTTTTTAATAAAAAACAATCCAAACCACAACGTTTGGTTAAATATATGTTTATTAAAAAATATCAACTCTATGTTGATGAGCAACAACTATCAATAAAAGCATCTATGCTGAAGGTCACTAACCGTTAACAAAGGCCTCTATATTGACAGTCTAGGACCGTCAATAAAAGCCCATATTGTTGATGCTCCATGACCGTCAACATAGGTCTCCTTCAGCGCGTCAACATAAATACGTATACTTGATGCGTATTGGTTGTTAAGTATTATAAAACACAGAGCTTTTCCAACTTTAAAGAGTTTTTTCAGTAATCATCATCAATAAAACTACCTATTTTGACGGTTTATGGTTTCAACTTAAATAGAAACCTACTTTGATGTGTAAAAGCCGTTGATATATGCATTTCTAAATTAGTTATTAAATTTAAAGTGGAAATTAACCTTTTATTGATACTTTTTTTGTCTCAAACGTTAACAATTCGAATAAGTCATGCGTCAATAAATGTCAGATTTGTAGTAGTGAGATGTGGATGGAGACAAATTCTCCACCCATTATGCCATTATTTCCACTAGTTATGCATTATGCAAAATCCATTTGCATAATTGAATAATATAAGGTATCAAATATCTTATTATGTAAAACCACATTTACAAAAGTGGAAATTAAATTGAATCATATTCAATTTCCATATCTCTCAAATTAATTTCTCTAATTATGCCTTAATTCCATAATTAGGTAATAATATGGTTTATTAGGAATCATATTCACATTAAACTATATTTTGTATCAATTATATCATCTATAATTGATATAATTCCCTAAATTGAATTTGAATATTTCAAAATTATTCCAAAACTTTATACCCTCATTAATTCAATATTGAGCCAACCGAGAGACCTAATAGACCAACAAATCATGAGCTCCAACGATACGAGATTAACTGATCAAACTCTTTGAACCCATTAATCAACATTCGGTAAATACGAGTCCCTCCATTATAGACTCATAGTTGCACTCTCCTCACTATAGGACAAGTTGTATCCATTGATATAACCAATGTCCGTGAGTCAACCCTTCACAGGATGTTCGTAGTCAAAGCTGGGTTAATTTACCGTTTTCCCCCGTGACTACTTCTTGGTCCTTAACCACCACTAATCCTCTAATGAACAACAAGTTTATGGTCCAACCATAAACAATGTCCCTCTCGGGCCAGCGAGAGGGAGGGGCCTCGTGAAGGGAATCGAATCTTGCAGAGGAAGCGATTGTGAATTGCGCGCTCTTGATTAGTTACAACGATTTCATTCAATAACGAAAACAACTAGATTAAGCATATAAAACTAGATGGACAACAATAAATTGTACCTTTGAAGAACCTTTCTTCAAGTGCTCCTTCTCTCTCACGATCAAGATCTCAGCAACACGAACCACGAACGGACTAAGACACGACCACTGGATCTTCTCCGTTGTTCTCTAGGTGAGGGAGAAATGTGGGTTCCCTTTAGGTAAGATGAGATGTTGTGAGAGAGAGAGATTATGGTCCTTGGAACCTTTCCAACCACACAACCAAATGGCATACAATGTCTCTTTTTTTTTTTAGTTGCATCTCATGCAACCATATATATGAGGAAATATGATGGAAATGACCATCCTACCCTTCCTTTATTCTCTCATTAGTATATGGTTTATATGTGAATCTAATTCACATTAAAACTATCTATTATATCAATTATATCATATACAATTGATATAACACCTCATGTATGAAATTTGAACACTTCAATTTCATTCCTAACTTTATACCCTCAATATAACCATGTTGAGCCATTGGAGGGACCTAATGGACCTACAGTTCATGAGCTCCAATGATATGAGATTAACTGGCCAAACTCTTGATGGAGATCGGATCTTCTTGAGCAGCGGAAACGTGTTTGGGATCGTTAATTTCTTGATTGTTTTAATTGAAACAAAAACCAGTACATTGACCAAAACTACCGAACAAGCATGATATTTCTAATCCTATTAGACATGGATTAAATGCATACATGCAAACATATGTTAAGTTTAACAATTAAACTAAAGGGAAGAAGGAAAGGAAATTACCTTTGTAGTAACCAATTCTCCAGCACAACAACTCTTTGCTCCAAACTTTTCAACAATACAACAGAAATCCTCTGTTTTTCTCCAAGAAAGACACTACCAGTTGGATCACCTTCTATATCTCTGAGTTCTTAGATCTTCCTTGGTGGGAAGGATCCATCAATTGGATGTTTTAGGAATTAGAGTGTGAGAGAGAGAATTCCAGGAAGTTGCAATTCCTCAATTGCAAAAATGATCGATCGATACCCTTCTGCTTCTCACCAGGAAAGGAAGAAGGTTCAGTGGGCAACTCCCCACTTCCTATCGTTTAGGGAGTTGGGAGAGAGGAGGAACGTGTCTTCTTGATACGTTCCTTATTTAATTAATCACATTAATTAAATAATCAAAATATAAATTAAATATCTTATATTTAATTTACATTAAAACACATTTAATGAATTATCCCTCTATCCTATAGTTTAATGCACATCTAATGTACATTAAATTTAACCTAGAGTTTTTTCAAATATGAATCACATTCACATTTAAATTTAATATTTGAACTCTTTCAAATATTTAATTCTCTCACATAATTTAATACGAATCATATTCACATTAAATTTATAATATATAGTTCCAAAACTATATATTATATCGTATCAATATACATGTTTATTCCCTAATGAATTTGAACATTTCAAATTCAAATGATCTAAGAACCATTTTCGAGCTAGAAGGTGGACCTAATGGACCTACAGATCAGAAGCCCCAACGATAAAAGATTGCTCGGTTAATCTCATTAACCTCCCAATCAACATTCGTTAATTGCGGGAACACTTCATTAAAGTCCCACAGCTACACTCTTCTAACTGCAGATATATTTCTGTGTCCATGGATATTGACCAATAACAGCAAGCCAATCCTTCACGAATGTTCGTAACACCAGCTGGGTCAAATTACCATTTTACCCCCGGGTTACATCATGTACCTTAAGTACCAGTGCTCCTCTAATGAAAAATTTGTTTGTGGTCCTACCAACAAACAGAGTCCCTCTCGGGTCAATGAGAGGGTCGGGCCCTTTGTTCAAGTCTCGGAGACACCACTTAAGGGAACATTCCTCTACTTACCCTAGTAGGCAGGAAGGAGTGAATTCCATCTTGCTAAGTTAAGTTCCCACCAGCCACTCGGTCTTGTCCCCAAGAAGGTAGGCATATTGAGTCAATGAATCCGCCACTCTCACCCATACTAGTCAAAGGACAATCCCTCGCGAACAGGGAGTTCGTAAATCCGCTCAAGATTGAGATCAAGTTGCCTAGGTCATCCTAGTGAAATAGAAACCTAACTAGTGAACGAAGTTACAGCTAGAGGTTACTATTTCGTGGTCCGGTCTTATGTAATCTCATTACATAGGATATCCCCACTCACATGTCATCTACATGAACACGTTAGGATCACAGTGTTTGTATCAAATACAAAGTGGGCCACATCCATAGTTTAACAAGGGTAAGGTACCCAAACCTTATCCCTAACTATAAACCCTTTAGGTTGTATCTCGAACCGAGATTCCTTTTATGTACATTACATCCAGTTAGACATTCATTTAACAACCTTGGATGTTTAGTTTATTGTATTTAGGGTTTAAATAAAGGCAAACTCGTAGATAACGAACAATAACACTTTATTGAAATAATAACTCTTTATTACAATAATTAGAACATAATTACAAACTACGAGTTTTAGGGCACAAATCCCAACAAACTCCCACTTGAACTAAACCTCTAGTGGGGTACATCATAATCTAAAACAATGGTTACAAGAGATAGAAATACAATAAACTAGGGCATCCATATACCCCATTACATATCTCTCACTTGCCCTAGATTAGCCTATGTACATATTTCGTAGACCTAGACTTTCCAGATGACCTTCTAACACTTTAGCCGTGAGAGTCTTTGTAAACGGATCAACAATATTGTGTTCCGAAGCGATCTTCGTGACTGTCACATCTCCTCGTTGCACTATTTCTCGTATCAGGTGATACTTCCTCTCGATGTGCTTACCTCGCTTATGGCTACGAGGTTCCTTCGAATTGTCTACCGCACCACTTTGTTGTCACAAAGATAAGGTGATGGGAGATTCCATATTTGGAACAACTTCTAAATCAAGAAGGGAATTTCCTTAGCCAAACAACCTCTTTAGTTTCTTCATAAGCAGCGACATACTCAACCTCCATTATGGTGCCAGCGATGTATCCTTGCTTGATGCTTTGCCATACTATAGCTCACCCGTTAAGGTGAAAACGATCCCGATGTGGATTTACGAAAATCCTTATCGGTCCAAAATCGAATCGGTGTATCCAGTGAGATCGGATCCTTAGAGACCCATACACAAGCATATAGTCCCTCGTTCTCCTTAGATACTTGAGGATATTTTTAATCTTTGTCCGATGGTCTAACCTGGATTGGACTGGTACCTCACCGACTATTCCACTGCATAACAAATGTTCGGCCTCGTGCACAACATAGCATACATTAAGCTACCTACTGTAGAGGCATTGGGAATATGTCTCATATCCTCAACTCTTGAGGTGTCTTGGGACACTGTTCCCTAGACAGATGAACTCCGTACCTGAAGGGTAATAAGCCCTCTTGGAATTCTCGATCGAATATCTCGACAACATTTTGCCGATATAAGACGCTTGAGACAGTGCTAGCGTTACATTTCTTGCGATTCCCAAGATCTCAATCCCAAGAACATATTGCGGCTCTCCCAAATCTTTCATTTGGAATTGCAAGCCAATTCTTTATGTCAGTAAGGTATCCTACATCATTCCCAATGAGTAGGATATCATCCACATAAAGTACTAACAAAGCGAATTTATCGTTGATGATCCTCTTGTAAACACAAGGCTCATCAACGTTTTGGTCAAAGCCGTAAGACCTTATCACAATATCAAATCTTATATTCCAAGATCTTGACGCTTGTTTCAATTCATAAATGGATCAATTAAGCTTGCAAACTTTTTGCTCATGACCTTGGGCTATGAACCCTTCGGGCTGAGACATGTAGATGCTCTCGTCAAGATTACCATTCAAAAAGGCAGTCTTGACATCCATTTGCCAAATTTCATAATCATAAAACACGGCTATGGACAAAAGTATCCTTATAGATTTCAGCATAGCAACAGGGGAAAAAGTTTCTTCATAGTCAACTCCTTCCCTTTGGGTAAAACCCTTTGCTACAAGTCTAGCCTTAAAAGTTTGTACCTCTCCGGCTGCATCTCTCTTTCTCTTATTGATCCATTTACACCCTATGGGTCTAACCCCTTCAGGTTGGTCTACAAGTTCCCATACTGAATTGAAGTCCATTGATTCCATTTCAAGGTCCATGACTTTGATCCATTGGTCCTTGTCTACGTCATTCATTGCCTGTTTATAAGACAATGAATCTTCTACGCCGTCATCAGGTATAACAACTTGAGTTTCAACTAAACCCAAGTAGCGGTCAGGTTGGGAAACAACCCTCCCACTGCGCCGAGGCATTCCCAACGATTGAGAAGGACGAGACTGACTAGAGGTGTTGGCTCTTCCATAAACTCTTATGAAGGTCCAACAAGATCAACAACTCTTGTTGGTTCTTGAGTAGCTTAATTTAGTACTAATTTACTACGCGGTACGTGGTTCCTCATGTGATCTTCCTCCAAGAACGTGGCGTTTGTCGACACAATCACCTTGTTTTCTTGTGGGTCGTAGAAAAGACCACCTCTCGTTTCTTTGGGATACCCAATAAATTGGCACAATCTTGAACGAGGTTCCAGCTTCTTCGAGTTTGTCACGGGCACGTGTGCCGGACAACCACAAATCCTGAAGTGTTGTAAACTAGGTTTACACCCCTTCCATAGTTCAAAAGGTGTTTCGAAACACTTTTGATGGAACACTGCTTCAATATTTGAATCTGCAGTCTCTCTGCGTATCCCCAAAACGAGAGCGGGCAATTGAGCATAGCTCATCATAGAGCGAACCATGTCTAACAAGGTTCTATTTCTCCTTCTCGACACACCATTTTGTTGTGGTGTATTAGAGTGTTGAGAGTTGAGATTTAATTCCATGTTCTATCATATAGTCCTGAAATCTCAAATCCATATACTCTCCACCTCGATCGGATCGAAGTGTTTTAATGGTTTTCCTTAATGCATTCTCTACTTCAGCCATATACTCTTTGAACTTTTCAAGAGCTTCAGACTTGTGATGCATTAGGTATAGATAACGATACCTCGAATAATCATCTATGAAAGAAATGAAATATTCGTACCCTTCTCTAGCTTTAACATTCACCGGACCACAAACATCCGAATGTACAAGTTCTAAGGGTTCTATGGCTCTATAACCTTTTCCAGTAAAAGGTCGCTTGGTCATTTTACGTTCCAAGCAAGACTTGTAAGGCGGTAAAGAATCATCTTCTAACTTGTTTAGAAGTCCATTCTTAGAGAGTCTCTCAATCCGGTTGAGATTAATATGACCAAGCCTAAGATGCCATAGATAGGTATTATTATTTAGAGAAATTCTTTGCCTTTTATTTTGAGTGTTAGCATTTTTAAACATCTCATGATTTAAAATTGCTTTGCGTTTGTCTTCAGTTTTCATACATACAAGCCATTTTTCAATTTAGCGAGAACAAATATTGACACCTTCTTTCAAAATGAACGCTTCATTAATTGAAAAAGAAATATAATATCCAAGTTCTATTAAACAAGAGATAGAAATTAAGTTCCTTTTAAGCTTAGGAACTATGTACAGATTTTTTAATAAAAGAAATCTATCTCCGAAAAATAACTTGGCATCTCCCATCAGACGAGCCGAGACGGCGTCTCTGTTCCGACCACGAGCGTCATCTCACCCTCTTTGAGCTCCTTGAAGGAACAAGTTTCACGAAATGAAGAGCAAAGCGTTATTAGTGGCTCCCTGAATCAAGTATCCGTAAAATAATTATTTTCCACTAACCATGTTTCAAGCACAAGTAAATCTAATTTACCTTTCTTCTTTTGAGCTCAAAGAAGGTATTTTGGGCGCTTTACTTCAATGCCCATCCACGTTGCAGTGGAAACATTTTCCTTTATCTGCAATCTTGGCTTTTCCCTTGCCTTTGTCAGCAGCAGGTGCCTTCCCTTTCCCTCCTATTTTCTTCTTTTGGTTCTTCTTAAGCCCAGAAGATGAGCTACAAGACTTAGTCCCAGAGGATGAACCCTTCTGGAACCTTCCGGAATGGGCAAACAGATTTGCCTCTCAATCATTCCCATCCCTTATTCTTCATAAGAGACTGGAAAGTCTGTAGTTCATTAAGGAGTGTAGTCAGGTTATACTCTATCTTGTTCATTACCGTATTGCTGCGGAATTGCAGGAAACTCTTCGAAAGAGATTCCAGGATGAACAATACCTGACTTTGCTCGTCAATGACCGCTCCGTTCATCTCAGCCTCGTTGAAGTGGACCATCAGATTAAGATCGTGTTCTCTCACCGATGACCCCTCCTTCATACGGGAGTTATAAACGTATTTGAGGGATTCGTGTCGAATCTGTCCAGATGGTTGTCCAAACATTTCCTACAACGAACTCATGATCTCACAAGCTGAGACCATGCCCTCGTGCTTTTTGGCCAGAACTTCAGAAACACTAGCCAAAATGTAGACCTTGGCCTTGTCATTGGCCTTGATCCAGCGGTCGTACGCCTCCTTAACAGATTGAGGAGCGTTACGAGTAGGGATATGAGGACATTCCTCAGACAGTACAAACCGTAGGTCGTCAACAACGAGAATCGTATTCAAGTTGGACTTCCACGTAGTAAAATTTTCACCAGTTAAACGGTCGCTTTTAAGTAAGGCTATTATTGAGGACGACATGCTAAAAACCAAAATAGTTCTAATTAGTTATGCCTTTTAACCCATTGTAAAAATCCAATCTAATTTAGCAAAATTATTAAAGAACCCTAGTGTTTAAACTAAACTCACTGTTTAAGCTAAACCTTTAATTTTGCAACGATACTTCAAGGGTTTAGAACAAAAGCCTCCGTCAGGCGGTCAGTCATTCCTCCCTTGAATTGAGACTTTCTCAGCCAATTCTCACTACCAGAACATCTCATGTCCCAATGGTCCTTAGCTACCGTTTGTTTGGTCAAGGATTTGTTAACTAACTTAACTCATCTCAGAAATGTGACCCTACCATTTTCGGATCCAATAGGCCCGAGCCAACAAAGCTACTATTAAGAAAGACAACTGGCGACAAACAACCTAAGAGACCCTATCCATTTATGGAGTTCATGGTGTTCCGATCCCTATTGTCGGGCCCCTCTGTAGGGTTTGGCTGCTCCCGAGACAACCTAGCGGCGGACTATAGAAATCTCACAGTGCGACCTAATGGAGGAGGTCGTGATACGCGTTGACACGCGCCCTGCTCCCCATTTACTATGGAGACTTCCCTCATTCACCTTGGTATTGAACCATGCAAACACATACCGTGCAGGGGACGCCTATTGACGCCACGTGGCGAGCATGGAACTCGTGGTGTGAACTCTTGAGGGCGTGAGAGTAAACTCGATGCAAACATCTCGCTTTCTCCCACCAAGTTCCTAAAATTAGGGTATAGTTTTACCTTAGCTGGATTCTGGCTAAAAGAATCTATCTAAGTCTATGCCTATTATAACTATTAAAACCAGGTCTTAAAACCTTATGTCTAGGTGAATAAACATTTTAATTACCTAGAGATAAAACAGAACTAAGGTTAATTGAACTCGTGTTCCGGTCGGTTCCTGCAGGGAGGTGTTACGCTAACCGTCAACATATGTACCCTGACCTTTAGACAAAACTTCACCCTGTGAGAGTTCCCTTTATAACCAAAGTCCTAAAGTCCTATTATATTTTAAACTATTTAAAATACTACGTAAGACTTATTTCTAATCCTATTAGAAATTGAAACTTAAGTCTAAATTAATTTTAAACGATTTAAAACTAATTAAATTTTAACCAAAGTTCCTATGTTTGCATGCATTTCTTTATTATAGGTTATGGTTTCTATAACCCATTTAATTTATAACTTTTATAAATTTTAATAATTAACCTATGATAAAGAAACTATATTATAAATCCAACATCCAATATTCAAATTAGAATCATAAAAGGAATTCAACTACTTGAATTATAAAATTACGTAAACAAAATAACATTTATTTTAAACTAAGTAATTTCATGCTCCATGCAATTTATTTTCCATATAATCTAATCATAACACTTATAATTAATTACTCATGAAAAAATAAATTAGTCATGCATTCTACCATATTCATATAACATTTTATAAATAAAATGCATGAATATGCTTATCCTAAGGTGGGAATAATCTAAATGACATTCATAAAGATAAATAGTTGTAAAATCGGAATAATTTGACCCCTAAAGTGCAAAAAAAAAATAAATTACATTAATTTATTTCATGAAAGCGGTTCAAAAACACCATGAACCGGCCTTGAACCCGCTCGAACCGGACTCAAAATAATTGAATCAACTAAACCGATCTGCAATTTCTTTGGAATGCTCGACGGCGTTGTAACGCCGAGAAGCGGCGTTGCAACGCGTTATCGACCCCCTGAGCGCGCGCGTCGATAGGGGCGCGGCTGGCGTTGCGACACTGCCGTTCTTCAGCGTTGCAACATCGATGAACGGCGTTACAGTAACGCCATTGCTTGGCAGCAGACTTTCTTCCACGAACACAAAGAACTTCAATCTTCAATTTCTCTTTCGATTCTCAACCGAATTGTATGAAATTGGTCCCGAACGACTCGAAACTCAATTACAGACTCAATTTTGCACTTTTTTCCCAAAAATGCAGGGGCCTTTACATACTAATGGATCAAAATCAAAAGTAAACTATGACCAAAAAACTTCTAAACAGTTTTACAGCAAACCAAATGCATTTCCCACCAAATCAATGCAATTTTGTTTCAAAACAAAACAATAAAAGCATGGCTCGGATACCAATTGATGGAGATCGGATCTCCTTGAGCAGCGGAAACGTGTTTGGGATCGTTAATTGCTTGATTGTTTTAATTGAAAAAAAAACCAGTACATTGACCAAAACTACAGAACAAGCATGGTATTTCTAATCCTATTAGACATGGATTAAATGCATACATGCTAACATATGTTTCCAATTCTCCTGCACAACAACTCCTTGCTCCAAGCTTTTCAACAATACAACAGAACTCCTCTGTTTTTCTCCAAGAAAGACACTACCAGTTGGATCACCTTCTATATGTCTGAGTTCTTAGATCTTTCTTGGTGCGAAGGATCCAACAATTTGAGGTTTTAGGAATTAGAGTGTGAGAGAGAGAATTCCAGGAAGTTGCAATTCCTCAATTGCAAAAATCATCGATCGATACCCTTCTCGCTTCTCACCGGGAGAGAAGAAGCTTTCATGGGCAACTCCCACTTCCTATCGAATAGGGAGTTGGGAGAGGGAGAACGTGTCTTCCTCGACACGCGTTCCTTATTTAATTAATTACATTAATTAAATAATCAAAATATAAATTACATATCTTATATTTAATTTACATTAAAACACATTTAATGAATTATCCCTCTATCCTATAGTTTAATGCACATCTAATGTATATTAAATTTAACGTATTGTTTTTTCAAATATGAATCACATTCACATTTAAATTTAATATTTGAACTCTTTCAAATATTTAATTCTCTCACATAATTTAATATGAATCATATTCACATTAAATTTATAATATATAGTTCCAAAACTATATATTATATCGTATCAATATACATTAAGTTTACTCCTAATGAATTTGAACATTTCAAATTCAAATGATCTAAGAACCCTTTATGAGCTAGAAGGTGGACCTAATGGACCTACAGATCAGAAGCTCCAACGATACAAGATTGCTCGGTTAATCTCATTAACCTCCCAATCAACATTCGTTAACTGCGGGAACACTCCACTCTTCTCACTGCAGATATATTTCTGTGTCCATGGATATTGACCAATAACAGCAAGTCAATCCTTCACGAATGTTCGTAACACCAGTCGAGTCAAATTACCGTTTTACCCATGGGTTACATCTTGTACCTTAAGTACTAGTGCTCCTCTAATGAACAATTTGTTTGTGGTCCTACCAACAAACAAAGTCCCTTTCGGGTCAATGCGAGGGTCGGACCCTTTTTTCAAGTCCCGGAGACACCACTTAAGGGAACATTCCTCTACTTACCCTAGTAGGCGGGAAGGAGTGAATTCCATCTTGCTAAGTTAAGTCTCCAGCCGCTCACTCGGTCTTGTCCCAAAGAAGTTAGGCATATTGAGTCGGCGAATCTGGCCACTATCACCCATACTAGTCAAAGGACAATCCCTCGCGAACAGGAGTTCGTAACCTGCTCAGGATTGAGATCAAGTTGCCTAGGTCATCCTAGTGAAATAGAAACCTAACTAGTCAACAGAGTTACAACTAGAGTTTACTATTTCTTGGTCTGGTCTTATGTAATCTCATTACATAGGATATCCCCACTCACATGTCATCTACACGAACACGTTAGGATCATAGTGTTTATATCAAATACAAAGTGGGCCACATCCATAGTTTAACCAGGGTAAGGTACCCAAACCTTATCCCCTAACTATAGACCCTTTAGGCTGTATCTCGAACCGAGATCCCTTTTATGTACATTACATCCAGTTAGAGTTTCATTTAACAACCTTGGATGTTTACTTTATTAGATTTAGGGTTTAAATAAAGGCAAATTCAAAGATAACGAACAATAACACTTTATTAATATAATAACACTTTATTACAATAATTAGAACATAATTACAAACTACGAGTTTTAGGGGCACAAATCCCAACAACTCTTTGATCCAGCTTAATCAATATTCATTAACTACAAGTCACTCCACTATAGACTTGTAGCCTGCGGCTTCCTCACCTGTAGATAATATTGTGTCCACTTTGATATAGTCATTACCCATGAGTCGACCCTTCACGGGTTGTTCAGTAATTACAAACCGGATCAAATTACCGCTTTACCCTCGTGATTACCTTTTTGTTCCTTAAGCACCACGTATCCTCTAATGAACAACAAGTCTAAGGTCCTACCTTGAACTCATACCCTCATAGAGGCGGGGCCCCCGTTGTTCAAGACACGAGTCGCCTTCTTAAGGGAACAACGATCTAATTCCTTAGTGTAGGAATGAGTGAATTCCATCTTGCACAGCTTAAGTTCCCGAACTACCTCACGAGGTTCTGGTCCGTGAGAAGGTAGGCTTATTGAGTCTGGCTCACAGTGCCACTCTTACCCATTCTAGTCTAAGGACAAACCCCTATAGCGGGGAGTTCTTAACTTGCTCAGATTCAGTCGAGTCACTAATGACCATCTATAAATTACTAATCTTATCCTCATTAACTGTGTTACACTCGTTAGACTAATAATTTGCGGTCCGGTCTTATATGAACTCTTCATAGAGAATGCCCCCACTCGCATGTCAACTACATGAATGAGTTGGATTACCTCATTTGTACTAATTACAAAATGGGTCGCGTCCATGGTGTTTCCAGAATGAGGTTTCCAACCTTATTCTTAAACCATATACCATTTAGGATATATTCTTGAACACAATCCAAATAGTGTCCACTACACTGATGTTCAAGATATATGTTATAACCTTGGAGTTTAGTTTATTTGATTTATAAAACAAGACTGTAATTCTACCAAAACAAATAACCCTTTATTTAATTGATCAAAATTACACAAGTTTAGGGCATAAATCCAAACATCTCGTTGTTCAAGATTTGGATATAGTTCTTAAGGGAACAACCTATCTAGTTACCCTATGTCGGGAACGAGTGAATTCCTTCTTGCAAAGTTAAGTCACCAGCTCCCTACGAGGTTTCATCCCTGAGAAGGTAGGCATATTGAGTCGGCAGCTGTGGTCACTCTCACCCATACTAGTCTAAGGATAAACCCTCGTAAACACGTGTTCATACCTAGCTCAGGATTTAGGTCGAGTGAGTAATGATCATCATTGAATTATTAGTCCTAATCAATCAACGATGTTATTAGAGTGGTTAATAATTCTCGATTCGATCTTGTACAATCTCATTCCACAGGATGCCCCCACTCGCATGTCAACTACATGAACAAGCTGGATCGCCTCGTTTGTATCAAATACAAAGTGAGTCAGATCCATAGTGTTACCAGGATGAGGTTCCCAACCTTATCCATGTACTATGAACCATTTGGGTTATCTACTTGAACTTGATCCTAGATTTGTGTCAACTACACATTGTTTAAGATCTCCTAAATTTGACCCTAGAGCTTAGTTTATTGGATTTAAGTTTGTAATTGCGAGAATATAAGATTTAAGGGAAAATAACACTTTTAATTATTTCGTTGAAAAATTATGAATACACGAGTTTAGGGCATAAATCCCAACAAACTCCCACTTGACCTAAAGCTAGTGGAGTACAAGAATATTACATTAATAAAAATACAATAAACTAGGGCATTGAAATTCATTTGATACATAATTCTCCCACTTCCCTAGTCAGGATCTAGTGTGTAAACCTAGACTTTCTAGGTAACTCTCGAACACCTTAGTCGTGAGAGTCTTTGTAAATGGATCGACAACGTTGTGCTCGATGCTATCTTCGTGACGATCACGTCTCATCGATGCACAATTTTCCGTATCAAGTGATACTTTCGTTCGATGTGTTTTCCCCTCTTGTGACTACGAGGTTCCCTCGAATTGGCCACTACACCACTGTTATCACAATAAAGGGTGACTCGGAGGTTCATATTTTGAAATACTACCAAATCAAACATGAACTTCCTAAGCCATACTGCCTCTTTAGTCGCTTCACAAGCTGTTGAATACTCAACCTCCATACTGGAGTCTGCGATGCATCCTTGCTTGATGCTTCACCAGACTATTGTTAGGGTGTATGCCCTAATCTCGTGTAGTTTGTAATATTCGTTATTGTAAATAAATAAGAGTTATTTATTTCAACTTTGTGTCTCGCATATTTTATAAACTTAATCCAATAAACTAAGCTCCAGTGTCATTGTATTATGAGAGAACAAGAACATGAACGGTGTGTAGTGGACACACGGGGAGGATCACGTTCGAGTAATTGACCCGAACGATCTACAGTATATGGATAGGGTTGGAAACCTAATCCTGGTTACACTGGTGATGTGACCCGCTTTGTATTAGATACAAACGAGGTGATCCAACTCGTTCATGTGGTTGACATGCGAATAGGGGAATCCTGTGCAATGAGAATGTACAAGACCGGACCGTGAATTATTAGACTTACTGATGTAACACTGTCAACAGTATAGGACTAATAACTTCGTAGATGACCATTAGTGGTTCATCCTTAATCCTGAGCGTGTTACGAACTCCTGTCTGTGGGGGTTTGTCCTTTAACTAGTACGGGTGAGGGCGGTCGCAGTTACTTGCCCAATATGCCTATTTTCTCAAGGACGGGACCACGTGGGAGGCTGGGAACTTAACTACGCAAGATGAAATTCACTCGTTCCCGAATTAGAGAAACTAGAGGGGTTGTTCCCTTAAGTGTTGTCTCTAAAGCTTGGACAACGGGCGCCCACCATCTCATTGGCCCGAGAGGGATGTTGTTTATTGTTGGGCCATGGAAGAAAGAGATTCATTTTTTGGAATTCAAGATCCAAAAGCTCTCATCTTTGTCTCAAACTCTCTCAACTCTCTCCACACATTCTTCTCACCCAAAACCAAAGGGAGTTCCACGTACTTTCCCTCCACCTATCGACAATAACCGAAAAATGCTTTTGGAGGTGTCCAACTGTTCGGTTTGAGGATCGTTGTTGTAGAGGTTGTTGGTACGAAGGAGTTCACGTTCTGAGAAGAAAACAATGAAGAACGGTTCTTCAAGAGGTTAGTATACCCGATTCGTTTGATTTTCTACTTGTTAATCAACATGTTTAGCCTAGAATTAATGAGATTAGTTCGGTTTTAAGAAATGCATTGCACAACGAATCAACGACGTTTCACGACGTATTTCGCTGCGAGATTTCTATTCCCTTCAACTACAACTCCTCCATTGAGAATAAACGCTTACCCCGATGTGGATTTCCTAGAATCCTTATTGGTCTAAAATTGAGTCCATGTATCCAATAAGGATAAGATCCTTAGACCCATACACGAGCATATAGTCCCTTGTTCTTATAAGATACTTGAGGATTGTTTTTACCGTTGTCCAGTGATCTAATCTTGGATTGGATTGATACCTACTGATAATTCCAACTGCATAACAGATGTCGGGCCTAGTACACAACATGACGTACATGAGGCTACCTACAACTGATGCATCAGGGATTTGTCTCATGTACTCAACTTCTTGAGGTGTATTAGGACATTGTTCCTTAGACAAATGAACCTCGTGTCTGAAAGGCAATAAACTCTTCTTGGAGTTTTGCATCTTATACTAAACAAACATTTTGTGGATATAGGATGCTTGAGACAGGGCTAGTGTCTTGTTCTTACAGTTTCAGACAATCTGGATACCGAAAACATACTGCGCTTCTCCCAAATCTTTCATTTGAGTTAGAAGGTGGCCAAATGGACCTACAGATCAGAAGCTCCAACGATACGAGATTATTCAGTTAATCTCATTAACCTCCTAATCAACATTCGTTAACTGCGGGAACACTCCATTAAAGTTCCGCAGCTGCAGTCTTCTCATTGCAGAAATATTTCTATGTTCACGGATTTTGATCAATAACAGCAAGTGAATCCTTCACGAATGTTCGTAACACCAGCTGGGTCAAATTATCGTTTTACCCCATGGTTACATCTTTTACCTTAAGTCCTAGTGCTCCTCTAATGAACAATTTGTTTGTGGTCCAAACAACAAATAGAAGTTCCTTTCGGGCTAATGAGAGGGTCAGGCCCTTTGTTCAAGTCTTAGAGATACCACTTAAGGGTACATTAATCTACTTACCCTAATAGGTGGGAAGGAGTGAATTCCATCTTGCTAGGTTAAGTTCCCAACTGCCTGCTCGGTCATGTCCCCAAGAAGGTAGGCTTATTGAGTCAGGGAATCTGACCACTCTCCCCCATACTAGTCAAAGGACAATCCCTCGCAAAGAGAAGTTCGTAACCTGCTCAAGATTGAGATCAAGTTGCCTAGGTCATCCTAGTGAAATAGAAACCTAACTAGTCAACGTTACACCTAGTGGTTACTATTTCACAGTCCAGTCTTATGCAATCTCATCACAACCCCACTCACATGTCGTCTACACGAAAAAGTTAAGATCACTGTGTTTGTATCAAATTAAAATTGGGTCCATAGTATTACCGGGGTAAGGTACCCAAGTCTTATCCCCTTACTATAGACCCTTTAGGTTGTTTCTAATCTGAGATCCTTTATATGTACACTACATTGAGCCTAAGAGACATTTTAACACCTTGGATGTTAGTTTATTGGATTTAGGGTTTATAAAAGGGTAATATTGTAAATAATGAACAATAGGTATTTATTGATAATAATAACTCTTTATTACATTAATTAGAACATTATTTACAAACTACGAGTTTTGGGGCACAAATCCCAAAGAATAACTTTACATTTCCCACTACACGAGCTGAGACGATGTCTCCCGTTCCGACCCTGAGCGTCATCTCACCCTCTTCGAGCTCCTTGAAGGAACTAGTTTCTTGTAAAGAAGAGCAAACGTGGTTAGTTGCTCCTAATCGAGTACCTGTAAAAAGTCACTTTCCACTAAATAAGTTTCAAGAACGAGTAAATCATATTTACTTTTCTTCACTTTGAGCTCAAAGAAGGTACTTTGTGCCGTTTCGCTTTTAGTGCCCGTCCATGTTGAAGTGGAAATATTTTCCTTTATGTGCAACTTTGGCTTTTCCCTTGCCTTTGTCTGCAGCGGCGAGGCCTTCATTTTCCCTCATTTCTTCTTCTTATGGGTCTTCTTACGCCCAGAAAATGGACAGCAAGGCTTAGTCCCAGAGAATGAACCCTTCTGAAACTTTCTCGGAATGGACAAACAAATTTGCCTCTCCATCTGCCTGTCCCTTATTCTTCATAAGGGGTTGGAAAGTCTGCAGATTCATTCGGAAGAGTAGTCAGGTTGTACTCTATCTTGTTCATCATCGCATTGTTGCAGAATTGTATGTCCTCATCTCGTGTAGTTTGTAATATTCCAAGTTGTAAATGAACAAGAGTTATTTATTTCAACATTGTGTAATAAATAAGAGTTATTTATTTAATCTTTGTGTCTCCTATTTTTCATAAACTTAATCCAATAAACTAAGCTCCAGGGTCATTGTATTATGAGAGAACTAATAACTTGAATGGTGTGTAGTGGACACACAGGGAAGATCGCGTTCGAGTTAATGACCCAATCAGTCATCAGATATGGATAGGGTTGGAGACCTAATCTTGGATACACTGTGGATGCGGCCCGCTTTGTATTAGATACAAACGAGGTGATCTCGACTCGTTCATGTGGTTGACATGCGAGTGGGGGCATCTGTGCAATGAGATTGTACAAGACCGGACTGTGAATTATTAGACTTCATCATGTAACACCGCTAATGATGATAGAGCTAATAAATTCGTAGATGACCATTAGTGACTCTACCTTAATCCTGAGTGTGTTACGGACTCCTGTCTGCAGGGGTCTGTCCTTTGATTAGTACGGGTGAGGGTGCCCACTGTTGCTCGCCCAATATGCCTACCTTCTTAAGGGCAGGACCATGTGGGGAGCTGGGAACTTGACTACGCAAAGAAGGAATTCACTCATTCCCGACTTAGGAAACTAGAGGTTGTTCCTTAAGTGTGATGCGAAAATTTCGGATGCCCTAAACTAATGTAAATTAGAATAAAACCCCGACACTTTTACGACGTGCAAGTATACACTACGAGAGCGAAGCAAGTGATAAGTTAAAAGTATCGATCCCACGAGGACTAGTTAGACCTAAATTAGTGAGTGTTCTAGCAAATTTTCCTTATTTTAGTGCAATGCATGAGTGTGCAAATTATTGTTGTAAATAAATAAATTGATAAGTAAGAAAGATAAGATAAGATGTAAGAAAATAAATAAATTTAAATGCGGGAGAGGAGAATGCAAACAAGAAGGCGGATACAAGAGATGAGATTTGTAATGAAAAATAGGCTCTGGGTTAGGTTAGAGTTCTAATGTTCGATTTGAATAAATTTTGAGTGATGCCTTGAATTTACTCTACACATGCATTCAAATGATTCTTTCCAAAATCACTAAGTTTTAAAACCTACAATTTCCCAATTGTGATCTAAATTATGCCCATGATTTTAGGTTCTAGGTGGGTTAATTATCCCTAATCAACTCAATAATCCTAGAATGAAATTTTAGTTTTCTAATTCATTAGCTTTCCCAAGTTTATGAATTATAGAGAAGTTAAAAGGCCAATTTTAATTCTCATGCACCGTTAAATTTAATAAAATTTCATAAATTCAATTAATGGCATCAACCATAAATTTAATCCAAAATTACATTAAAACAACCTAACCCTTGCCTAAGATAATTTAGTTCATGACAAAAATCAAGTCACAAACTTCTAATTGATGCATGTTTTTATCCATCAAAGAATTCAAGAAAACAACCCAATGATGTTCACAAATTTATCATAAATCACCACAATTCTAGCCTAAAAACAGTCACGAATTGTTTCTAAAATAGTGAACAAAAATAGTCTTAAACATGTGTCCAATAAGCGGAAAAACAACATTAACAATTAGAGATTAGGAGAGGTAATGACACGAAGCAAAAGATACCACCAAAGACAAAGCAGACCATAGTAGCAGATTTTAGTTTTGCAGGTTCTGTGCGACAGCGATATCTCATCCACCAAAGCTCAGAACGACGATCCAACCGTTCAATGTAAAGCCCTATGAGTCTTGAATAATCTGGCAAAATTTCAGCACGATCCAACGGTTGAAACTCCGGCAAACGACAACTTTGTGAGCATCGTCTGTGAAAAACCGAACTGCTGTTGTCGCCCAATGTGACTGCGATATCTCGACACAGAAAGCTCGAAACCACGATCAACCGTTCAAATGGGAGCTCTATGAGTCCTCAACAGGCTGACAAAGTTTTAGTAAAATCCAACGGTTGGATCGCCAGAATCACAAATTTCGTGAATGACATCCGTGAAAATCGAAGTGCACTCTCAATTTTGTTACAACAATGGCCTCTCGGTTTTGCTACAAAGAATAACACCTGAATCTTCAATTTTTCCTCACGTCACGATTGCTACAAAGAATGGAACCTTCACGATTTTCCTCTCCAATGCACACCTTTTGCTGTAGCAATCGCCTGCTTCTCTCTCGGTCTCTTCCTTTTGTCACAACTCCAACTCCCTTTACACTTGTAAACCCTAGCCTCTTTATATAAGATGGTGTTGCCCTAATTCCATAAATTACAAAAATGCCCTTAGGGGTAGAAAGACCATCTTACCCTTCTCTAAAATGCCCTTAGGGACTCTTGTAAATTTTTATACACTACTACAAATTTGGCTTTTATTGACGCATGACTTAATTGAATTATTGACGCTTGAGATAAAAAATCGTCAATAAATTGTTAATTTGTACTTTAAAATTAATAATTAATTTGAAAATATATATATTGACAGCTTTTACATGTCAAAATAGGCTTCTATTTAAGTTGACACCATAAACTGTCAACATTGGTAGTTTTATTGACACTAATTTCGAAAAATCCCGTCAAAACTTGAAAATCTCGTGTTTTATAATTCTTGACGGTTTTTAACCGTCAATGATGAGTGTTTTGTTGACGGTCATTGACCGTCAACATTTAGGCTTTTAATGACGGTGAATAACCGTCAATATAAGGAATCCAAAAAATACTATTAAAATAATGAAGAATCTCGTGTTTTACCATTTCTTGATGTTTTTAATCACAACATATTGTTTATTTTTAATGACCCTTCATTAAAGAAAACGATGTCGTTTGGGAATTTATTATTTAAAAAAAAAACAAACCCTTTTCGTTTTCACATTAGGTTTTCGAAACTCTCACTTAAGTTTTCACCAATTGTTGACCGTCGTCGTCCCTATTCTGGATCTTCTTCCATTCTTCCGGCTGTCTTCAGTTGTATTCAATTGTTATTCAGAGCTTCTTCAATTTCTTCTAACTGTCTTCGGCCTTGTTCGACTTCTTTCGCCGTAAGCCACCCCGTAAGTTGTAATCGTCACCGCCATAATCGATAATCGCCACCACCGTAAGCGATAATCGATATTCACAATCGCCGTCGTAAGCCACCATCGTAATCAATAATCTCATTGTCGTAAGCCACCTGTTCTCTGTGAATTTCTCTTTGTGTTTCTTTTGATTTTTTAAATTGAGGTTACTTGATTCC
Source organism: Trichosanthes cucumerina (assembly GCA_036507285.1). Classification (NCBI taxonomy): domain Eukaryota; kingdom Viridiplantae; phylum Streptophyta; class Magnoliopsida; order Cucurbitales; family Cucurbitaceae; genus Trichosanthes; species Trichosanthes cucumerina. The sequence goes on along the minus strand of JAYKKG010000025.1, from coordinate 477,345 downwards.
ATTGATATATTCAGATTTTTTCGATTTGGCAAAAGCGCTGAAGGCTATTAAAAAACGAATGAGATTTGGGAGGCCCATATAATCATCTTCATCTTCATGTTTGATTCATTAATTTACTGTGTCTTCTAATTCTTCTCCCCCATCTCTCTTCTTCTCCTTCTTCATTTCCTATCTGATTTGGTTCGTTTTTCTGGCTCTGAGTAAGATTGCTTGCAATTTCCTCCAGAAGGAACTTGTCGAGTGGCAGGTTAACCCTCCTGCTGGTTTTAAACACAAGGTCACCGATAATCTGTAGAGGTATTTCTTCTTCCCTTTTCCCATAGGTTTTTTCCCCCCAATTCGTCTCTTCTGTTTACTCGCTTTCTGGGTCGTCATTTAAACTTACGATACCAAAAGAAGGTTGGAATTTGATGTATTAGCATCGAATTAGTGTTGTTGGGGGCCTTAGAAGGGTTAGTTTAGGTTTGATTGTGTCGTGTTCTCCCTATTCTCTAGCGTGGAGGTCCTTGGGTTTCTTTTGAAATCGAAGTGAGGTTTCTCGTTGTTTCTGTTCTTTGTCTATAGTGAGTTCTACAAAGAATTTTACTTTCTTTTGTTTTAGTAGGAATTTGATATTCGTTTCTGGTTCTTTTTTTTTGTTGGAAGGTGGGTGATTGAAGTCAACGAAGCTCTTGGAACTCTCTATGCAAATGAAACCTATCAGCTTCAGGTGGACTTTCCTGAGCATTACCCAATGGAAGCCCCATAGGTCTAAACATAAATCATTGAATTCTAAGAGCATTTCTATTCCATAATCCTTTAGTGGATGTATTTATTGATTGTTGTGTGTTTGATTTTGGTTTGTTAGTTTTATAACAGTTATATATTCCAAAGCATCCAACCCTCCGCATCCTCATACCTATAGCAATGGTCACATTTGTCTAGGTTGGTATATGGATAATTTTCTCTTGGTTTTTCATGTTGGATATTCTATTCTTCCCGTGTATAGGTTTCTTGGTGGTTATATTGTTTACTTCACCATTTCACTCTATTTAAGAGATTCCAGTTCTGCTGAAATATCAAGTTTATATTCTATTGCTTTCTTCACTTAATTGTTTGTGTTTATACTTTTTTTTCCTTTTCCATTCTACCTAGTTTTGAGTTTAATGCACGATCTATTAGGAGTTTTGTTTACAATATTTGAGTCGTAAAGTACTTGGAAGGTTGTGCGATAATAGTAATGGTGTTTAATTGAATTTGACCAAGTAGATATCTCAAGTGGGGACGCTAATATATTTTTTCTATCATTTAGTGACACGTTGCCTGTAGGCTTATCCATGACTTGTCATGAAGAACCTGAATGATTTGATGTGTTACAGAAAAGTTTTGATATATATCCTGTTCTATTACTTCAAGAGAAAAAAAATTACTTTATACTAGATGTGACAACATGTGGCTTATGTCTATTTCATTTGCAACTTTCAATCACACAAATATAGAAGCACAATTATTGTTCTAAAATATTGTTGCTTGATAATATATTTTTTCTATCATTTAGGTGCATATTCTTCTTCTAAAATATTGTTGCTTGATAATATCGTTGTTGCAATTTGAATTCAATTATTGTTGCTTCAAAATATAATCCATTGTTGCTCATTGTAGTGTTTACTCTTTGACCTTAATGCTTGCAGGTGTTCTTTGCATAGTTGTGAATAATTTAATTTTTCGTGCAAGCTGCAGAAATACTCAAAAAATTCTTTCTCGTCTATCAAATAAGTAGATTGCTTGGTGAAGCTCCTTATCTATCAAAGTCACCATGAAGGCTCCAATGCATGTGCTCTCCTGGAAACAATGAAAATGTTGATAAGGATCTTATTGAAGGTGGTTTTCGTGCATGCAAAGTGAAGTTTAATTTTTCGTGATGTCTACTAAAAATTTTCTTTACAGGTTTTATTTTTCCTCGATGAAAATTAAATTTAGCTACGATGTAGACTTTTGTTTAAATAATGGTTTGATGTGTTTAACTAGCCTTGTATAAATGTAACATTAGGATTGCTAGCAGTTGAACTGTTGGTTTGCAAGTGTTAACTATTGTAGAAAAACTGAGTCAATATTAAATTGTTAGTTGATTCTAAATGTTGGTTCGATCGAGTTTGTTAGTTTTGAGTAAAATCCAAGTTGGGTACTAGCTAGCTGCTTGTGAAAATAAAAATTTATGGTTGCTACTTAATTTAAATAAAAATTTTAAATAACTTGCTTGATATGATACAAATGCAGGTGGTATAGGATGGGTGAATAATATTTTTTTAATACATAATTATAGTTGACGACTAAAAAATGACATTAAAATCGACATAATTGACGGTTCAAAACTGTCAACATATAGGTCATAGTCAATAATGCAAAATGTCAAGTATAGTAATAAATGACAACTAAAATACGCCAAGATATATTTATATTGACGCAGACAACAAGTGTCGATAAAAAGGGTATTATTCAGAAGGGTTCATTCTCTCTGTGAAAATCAAGTGCACTCTCAATTTTGTTACAACAATGGCCTCTCGGTTTTGCTACAAAGCAATAACACCCTGAATCTTCAATTTTTCCTCACTCGTGACGATTGCTACAAAGAATGGAACCTTCACGATTTTCCTCTCCAATGAACACCTTTGTTTGAGCAATCGCCTGCTTCTCTCTCGGTCTCTTCCTTTTGTCACAACTCCAACTCCCTTTACACTTGTAAACCCTAGCCTCTTTATATAAGATGGTGTTGCCCTAATTCCATAAATTACAAAAATGCCCTTAGGGGTAGAAAGACCATCTTACCCTTCTCTAAAATGCCCTTAGGGACTCTTGTAAATTTTTATACTCTCACACACACAGAAAATCCCAAATAAATATATGAAGTCAATTATAAATCAAAATACGCAAGGATTTTTGGAGTTAAGAAAATCTCAAATTTCGGTCTTTAATTAACTGTTAGCTTATTTTCCTAAATTTCTTAAATTAAAGCACAAAAACATCAAAATTAATTCTTTTTGCACCTAATGCTTAAATTCAAGATTTTAAAGCTAACACACATAATTTAGGGATAAAATAACATGAGGATCACTAAATTAAATGCAATTCAAGTGGGTTAAACACTAAAATTCTAGTAAAATAACTCACTTATGGTGAGTTATCAAAGTCTTGTCTCTGTGGCTTGAACAACGGGGCCCCACTCTCTCATTGGCCTGAGAGGGTTAGGTAGATCTTGGCTCTAATCCTTGTGGAGACGATACTCGGTACTCAAATATTGTTTATTTTATTACTTGTTGCAATCGACTGTGTATACTTGCGCATCTGGTGCGTAGTTTGCATGTTAATTCACTGTACGTTGCCCAGTCGCATCAAGTTTTTGGCGCCGTTGCCGGGGATTAGTTTGAATCTTATCTTGTCTAAGTTGTTTGTAGTAGTTTTCTTTCATTATAATTATTTGCTTAGTTTGGTTGTTATCTGTTTAGGTTGTTTTCTCTCATTTTTATTTTCGGTTCAATATAGTTTAGTTAAGCTTGTTAAGGTTGATTTTCTGCTTTTAGAAGTTTCTGTTGTGTATGAACAAAAAGCTAGGGCTAGAATTTATCTTTGATCCAGAGATAGAAAGGACTATTAGGAGAAGTTTAAGAGAGCAACGAGAAATCATGGCTGAACAACTTCCTCCTAGGAATCCTTTAGATCCTCAGATGCCCAACATGACAATAACAATTTCCGAAGTTAGACCACCCTTAGTAGTTAATCAGTTGTACCATCCGCTAATGACAAAGAGTTAGCAGCATTTGATAGAGAAAGAGCAATCCAACCTATGCAAACCCTCCCGGTAGATGAACTAAATCCAGGGATAATTAGACCTGAAATTCAAGCCCATACCTTTGAGCTTAAACCTGTGGTGTTCCAAATGTTTCAGACCATAGGTCAATTTCATGGATTATCTACTGGAGACCGTCATCTTCATTTAAAATCTTTCTTAGGGGTCATTGATTCGTTCATTATGCTAGGTGTGTCTAAGGATGCCCTAAGGTTGACTTTGTTTCCTTACTCCCTTAGAGATGCAACCAAGACTTGGTTAAATTCTCTTCCTCCTGGAGCAATTGATTCATGGAACATTCTTGCTGAAAAATTTCTCATCAAATATTTTCCACCCACTAGAAATGCAAAATTCAGAAATGAAATAGTTGCTTTCCAGCAATATGATGATGAAACCCTAAGTGAGGCTTGGGAACGATTTAAGGAGTTAATTAGAAAGTGTCCTCGCCATGGATTGCCTCATTGTATTCAAATGGAAACTTTTTATCACGTATTGAACACAACCACGAAGCAAGTAGTTGATGCTTCTACTAATGGAGCTTTGTTATCAAATACCTATAATGAAGCTCATGAAATTCTTGAAAGAATATCATCAAACAATTGCCGCAATTTGATGTGAGAAGCAATCCCGTAAGAAAAACAAAGGTGTGATGGAATTAGATGCTTTAACCGCCATTAATGCCCAAATCTCATCCATGGCCACCATGTTAAAAAAATTTAACAATGGGAAATGTAAGTAAAATTTCTTCAAGTACACCGAGTGTAGGAATAACTTATTCATGTTGCTATTGTGGTGAAGGACATTATTTTGAATATTGTCCTTGCAACCCTGCTTCGGTTTGTTACTTAGGAAACCAAAGAAACAATCCTTATTCTCAAACCTATAATCCAGGTTGGAGAAATTATCCTAATTTTGCTTGGGGAGGGTAATGAAGTAATTCCAATGCTTCTCAGCAGCAAAAAGTGAATCAACCATCAGGATTTGGTAATCAAGGTTATCGGTAAAAAGGTATGCAACAACAAATCATACCTTGTTTATCAGGGGATGGCCTAAAAGAATTCATAACCACCACTAAGGCTTCAATTAGAAACTTGGAGGTGTAGGTAGGCCAATTAGCCACTGGGCTAAGGTCAAGACCCATAGGAACACTCCCTGCTTATACTCAAAACCCAAGGAGAGAAGGAAAAGAGCAAGTGCAGGCCATAGAGTTGAGAAGTGGCAGGATTTTGGATAAAGTTGAGAATAAGGAAAAGCAAGAAGACAAAGACAATGCCCAGCCAGAGGAAGAAAAGAAGAAAGACACTGAGGTAGAACAAAAGATTAGGGAGAATGAAAGCGAGAAGCTTGAAAAAGTTGCTAAAAAATCAAACCCTAATGTTGGTGAATTCAGACCACCTCCACCACCCTTCCCTCAAAAATTGAAAAAACCAAAACCTAGGGAAGCTCATTATGGAAAATTTTTGGACATGTTGAAAGAAATCCACATCAATATTCCACTCATTGATGCCTTGAAACAAATGCCCAATTCCATGAAATTTCTGAAGGACATATGTTCTGAGAAAGAGAGATTTCAAGAATTCAAGGTAGTATCCTTAAGTGAAAAGTCTAGTGTTGTGTTTAGGAACAGGATTCCTCATAAAGAAAAAGATCCTGGATCATTTACTATTCTTGTTTCTATAGGAGGAAACAGCTAGAAAGAGCTCTTTGTGATTTACTGAGCTAGTGTTAATCTTATGCCCTTATCCATTTACAAAGGATTAGGCATTGGAGAAGCTAGACCTACCATCAGAACTCTTCAAATGGCCGATAGGTCCATAGCTCATCTTGAAGGTAAAATTGAAGATATTTTAGTTCAGGTTGGGAAATTTATTTTTCATGCTGACTTCATAATCCTAGATTATGAAGCTGACAAGGATGTACCCATTATTCTTGGTAGACCTTTCCTCAAAATAAACATAACGATAGTAGATGTGCATTCAACATCAATGACTCAATGAAATATCCAGGGCATGATCTTGAGAACTGCTCTGCCATTCATGCATTTGGGGAAACTATTGATGTGTTGGTTGAATTGGAGTTGGAATCTATGCATGATCTGAAATATGAAAATCTTGTGGAGGAAGAAGAAATGGAATTCAGTGATTTAAGGCCCAAGATGGAAGAAGTGAATGAAGTATCTCATTTCAGAAGAAGCTTTGAAGCTTTGGATTTGAGTGAAAGGTGCATTCCACCAATACTACCTTCAGTTCAAGAACCCCCCACACTAAAATTGAAACCCCTTCCTGATCATCTTAAATATGCGTTTTTAGGAGACAAAGAAACTCTTCCTATTATTATATCATCAAGTTTGTCGCCTAAGGATGAAGAGATGTTGCTTGACATGTTAAAGCAACACATAAAGGCCATAGGCTGGATATTAGCTGATATAAAGGGAATAAATCCTTCCTATTGCATGCATAAGATAAATCTGGAAGAGGAGAATTTCAAATCAATAGAGGAACAAAGAAGGTTAAATCCAACAATGAAAGAAGTGGTGAAAAAAGAAATCATCAAATGGTTGGATGCTGGTATCATTTACCCCATCTCAGATAGCACTTGGGTAAGTCCTATCCAATGTGTTCCCAAAAGGAGAGGGATGACTGGTGAATAACCAACAAAGCCAATGAGTTGATTCCTACAAGGATAGTGAATGGTTAGAGAGTTTGTATGGACTCATGGGAGACTTAATAAAGCCACCAAAAAGGACCATTTTCCTCTCCCATTCATTGACCAAATGTTGGATAAGTTAGCTAGTCAAACTTTCTATTGTTTTCTAGATGGATACAGTGGTTATAATCAAATAACCATTGCTCCCCATGATCAAGAGAAAACCACTTTTACTTGTCCCTATGATACATTTGATTTTAGAAGGATGCCATTTGGATTATGTAATGGCCCTGCTATCTTTCAAAGGTGCATGCTGGTTATTTTCTCTGATTTAATGGAGGATATCATGGAAGTTTTCATGGATGATTTCTCAGTTTTTGGGAATTTTTTTGAAACTACCTTGATAAACTTAGGGAAAGTATTGAAAAGGTGTGAAGAGACCAATTTGGTCTTGAATTGAGAAAAGTGTCATTTCATGGTCAAAGAAGGAATTGTGTTAGGCTATAAAATTTTAGAGAAAAGAATTGAAGTTCATAAGGCGAAGATTGAGATAATTTAGAAGTTGGAGACTCCTACTAATGTAAAAGTAGTGAGGAGTTTCCTAGGACATGCTGGTTTATACAGAAGGTTCATTAGGGAGTTCTCCAAAATCTCAAAGCCTCTTTGTTCTTTGCTAGAAGTTAATAGACCCTTTGAATTCACTACTAGTTGCATGGAAGTTTTTAATAGTTTAAAATGTTTTAGTAATCGCTCCCATTATGTATACTCCAAATTGGCATGAGCTATTTGAGTTAATGTGTGATACAAGTGACTATGCTGGTGGAGCTTTATTAGGCCAAAGGAAAGAGAAAATTATACATCCAATCTACTATGCTAGCAAAACTTTGAATGAAGTTTCACCAACTACACCACAACAGTGAAAGAGTTGTTGTGAGAGTGTTTGCTTTTGAAAAGTTTAGACCTTATCTAGTGGGAACTAAGGCAGTTGTCTATACAGAGCATGCTGCTATTAAGTATCTGCTAGCTGAAAATGATGCTAAATCTAGATTGATTAGGTGGGTGTTACTATTGCAAGAATTCGAAGTGAAATAAGGGGACAAAAGGGTTACGAGAATCTAGTGGCGTATCACCATCAAGAATTGAAAACTCAAACCCTTAGCTCAAAAGTTTGACATTAGAGATGACTTCCCGGATGACCAAATCCTTTCTATTGGTGTGATTCAGGAACCTAGTGCCCTTTGATTCGCTGGTTTTGCAAATTATTTGGCCAGTAACATCCTTCCTTCTAACTTATCTCTCAATGAGAAAAGAGGTTTCTTCATGAGGCTAAGTTCTATCTTTGGGATGACCCTTATCTTTATAAATATTGTGTTGATAGAATCGTGAGAAGATGTGTGGTTGAAGAAGACATACTTTCCATTCTCGAACATTGTCACTCATCCGCTTATGGAGGCCATTTTGGAGGACAAAAACAACAAATTCAAAGTTTTCCAATGAGGTTATTTTTGGCCTACAATCTTTAAGGATGCTTATCTCTTCAAAGAGAGCATGTGATGCTTGTCAAAAAGAGGAAATATTGATAAAAGGATGAAATGCCATTAACCTACATCCTGGAACTAGAACTCTTTGATGTTTGGGAATAAACTTCATGGGTCCTTTCCTCCTTCCAAAGGGAAGCTCTACATTCTAGTGGCTGCAGATTATGTCTCAAAATGGGTTGAAGCAATTGCTCACTACTCAAGTGATGCCAAAACTGTCATGAAGTTTTTGCATAAGCACATCTTTACTAGATTTGGAACTCCTAGAGTTATAATCAATGATGAAGGATCTCACTTTGTCAATAAAGCAATGAACTCCCACAGGCTAGATATAATATCAGTATAAAAGTCTCTACACCATATCATCCTCAAGCCAATGGTCTAGCTGAAATTTCTAACAGGAAATCAAAGCAATCTTAGAAAAAGTTGTAAAGCCCAATAGGAAGGACTGGTCTTTCGATTGGATGAAGCTTTATGGGCTTATCGAATCTTTTAAAACCCCTATAGGAATGTCACCTTACGGACTTGTGTTTGGTAAAGCTTGCCATTTACCCTTAGAGTTGGAACACAAAGCATTCTAGGCTTTGAAAAAGTTGAATTTGGATTTAAAAGTCACAGAAATCTCGGGATTACTTCAATTAAATGACATGGATGAATTTAGGAGATTTTCCTATGAGAATGTAAAGTTGTATAAGGAGAAAACTAAAACATGGCATGACGAAAGACTAGTGCCCAAACAATTTGAATTTGGTCACCAAGTTCTCTTGTATTATTCTAGGCTTAAGTTATTTCCAGGAAAGCTTAAATGCAAATGGTCATGACCCTTCCCGATCATTGAAATTCTTCCCTATGGTGCAATTAAGATCAGAAATGAAAAGGATGGATCTCAATTCACAGTTAATGGCCATAGATTAAAACACTACTGGCCTAGTGAATTTAAAAGAGGAATCAATTCTTTTCATCTTAGAGAAGTTTAGGGGAGGGACATCAAATTTTAGAATCCTAAGCTTAGGAGAATTTCTTTAATTGGCTTGTGGTACATATGTTAACTTTTAGCTTGTTGTACATATGTTGACTTTTTGTGGGATTGACCCATTCCTTTCTAGTTCCACATGAACCTTAGTTAGGAAGGTTAGTTTGTTTTGAGCAAGTTTGTTTGTTAGTTAGTTTGATTAGTTGAGTAAGGAGGAGAAAAGTAACCTAGTTACTTGCCAACCAATTTGGTTAGGAGCCCTTTAGTATTTAATGTTGAGTTTGAAAGATGATAGAGATTCTTGATAGATATCCATGTAAGGAATCTTGCATGCTTTAAATCTATCAAAAGAGGTGTTGGAACTTTAAATATTCTAAAGGAAGGAATGGTCATCTTTTAGAAGATTCCCAAGTGTCAATTGAATTGAAGTTGTGGCAGAAATTATGTTGAAAAAAAATCTGCACCTTGTCAAAACTTTTGCCTATTTCTCCCAAGACAATTCAGTCTTTGATTCCCATTTTTAGGCTTTCTCAAAACATAAAGGACATGCTATCATTCTAGAAAAGTATAGGCTCGTTGGTGGAATAAGGACAAAAGCCCATTGCCTACAAAAATAGCATGCTGGCCAAAAACTGCATGTGTAGTCTACCCAATTTCCTTTCATTTTTACCTTCTATTTGAGCTCCAAATCAATTCATCTCTTTGTGTACTTGTAAGTTGAGATTTAACTAAGCATGGATGTATGTTTCCAAGGCTTTCCATGTGTTGAAAAGGGATTAAAGTGAGGAGAATTTGTCTCTTAGATAGAAAGCTAAAAAGTTGACAACACTTTTACTCTCTTGTTATGTCTTCATTTCCAAGGTGAAAGGACTTATCCTTTGGAGATATGACTTCACATGAATTGTTACGTTAAACCATGCAAGTGTAGAAGGCTGTCTTTAAAGGGGAAGTAGAAGAGAAGCTTTTGGTGTGTGCATTTTTAGTGCCAAAATCGAGAAGCCCTGTCACACCCCCTTCCGAACTACCTCCTAACTCAGCTCGAAAGGCGGCGTGAAGCCAACAGACATTGTTTATCCCTTAACAATACTTGTTGGCCCTGATACACCTAATAAACATACTATGTTCGAAAATGGAACACTTAAACATGACATAGCGGAAACTGGACAACTATTAAACATATACAAGGAGAAACCCTTCACAAGTCTCTCTTGGAAACTAAAAGTCTAGTGCATCAGAAACAACACAAGATAAACCATTGTTTATACAACCTCTAATGTACAAACAACTATAACACCAAAGTCCTCTCAAAATATTTTACAACATAGAGACTTGCTAGACAAAACCAAATGCACGTACAAAAGTATTTAACTTATGAAGCTTGTGCAGACTATGGCGAAGAACTCGGTGCCAGGAGCTCGATCTCTACCTGAAAGGTTTGAAAACATAGAAAGAATGAGCTAAGAAGCTCAGTGAGTGACTGTGTTTAATATCTGTAACTTGTAAAACATGTGACACAAAACCATGAGCATATGCATTTGTATTCAAGCATTAAAAGTAAACGTAGAATCATAATAGACTTTCAAAAAACCAACAAGTATATCATCAAAATCTCGTAAAGGCATGTAAATGAGATAAACTCTTTTAAAAACATGTCACAATCCACGTTGTGTAGGGGCACGCCCGAAGACAACCAACGCTTACTCTCACGATGTAGTGGGGCCCGCCCGGGCCAGCTCCCATCGTCTTTGTCGTAGTGGGGCCCGCCCAGCACTCACGACAGCGCTGTTGTCACGGAGTACACTCAACGTCGACAACAGAATAAGACCTGTGTGCACACGGTACCATAAAGCCTCGGGCTCAATATCTCAGAAAATCACATGAAAACATTTGAACATGCCTGCTTATCTTTTCTTTCATAAAACTCAAGCTTACTCAAATTTTGTTCATAAACCGAAATCTTTAAAACATACTTGCTAGTACATGCTTGCTTGAAATCATAACATTTCCATAAATTTTGGCAACCATTGGACATATGCTCATGTATAAACTTTATAAAGACTTTTAGGGTCACAATGAACACTTGAAACATTTCTAGGAAAACATGAATACTCATAAACATGTGTTCAAAAGAAAGCATAATGCATTGAAAACTTTTATTCTAGCAAAACTTGCATTTCTTGAACATAATTCAAACATATATACACTTTTGAAGTTCCTTTTATCACTCACAGTGTTTGAACTAGAATCTTAGCCCGTACACTCGACCTATTTGCTCTTGGCCTGTCAAACAAACCAAATTCATGTATTAGAACCTCGAGCTCATGATTTTTAACCTTAAAACTACAAGAAAACACACTTTCAAAAATTCCAAAGATTTTCATTTTTCTCGCCTGTTTTGAGACAGCCATAACTTCTTCATTACTTATCCAAAAAGAATGTACTTTATACCAAACTCTTCCTTTTTGAACCCTCTAAAACTCTTATGAAGACATGTAAATGCGATTCCTAACGTATTAATTAGACAATAGCTCAGTAAGCTTAACCCCTAAAATGATCCTCGTCATTGCTCCAGATTTCACTTCCTGCTGCAACCCGAAACTTAACCTGATGATTACAACATCTTCCAATCATTTTCTTCTCACGATTCCTTCATGTAGGAAATTCAATAGGCTTTCGAACAATACCAATTAGAGATTCTAACTCCAAGTATACAGAACAGAACAACCAAAACATCAGAGACCTCTCAGATTTGACAGCAAAATTAGGTCTTTTGCCTTCCTCTTAACAAAACAGCAACTTAAAATAAGAATTGGCTCGAGCTTCCTTCACGACTTTTGTTCCAATATGAGTTAACTTTCATGAAACAAAAGCGCAATTCTTACCTCTTCTTGTGGAGCTCGAGATGAATGTAACATCAGGATCAGTCCAGATTGATCAACTTGTTTGCAATAAAGAATCCTCTTGAGTTCTTCTCCTTTCTTCTGCAACTCCAGCTCCAAATTCATGAAAAATGGCTTCCTTCTTCTTCCTTTCTCATTCTCCCATGAAACTTCAGCTTGGTTTGTAAAGATAGAGAAGAAAATGGAGAGAAAACCCTTTTAAAACAATAACAATCGGTGGAAGAGGTATTCCTTTGTCTTTTTGCACTTTTGTTTTTTTTTTTCATTTTCCATTTCTTTTTCCTTTTCTTTTCTTTCCTTTATCTTCTTTCTTTTCTTTTCTTTTCTTTTCTTTTCTTAACAAAACAAAATAACTTAATATATAAAATATTTGTTTCATTTCCTTTTCTTCTTTTGTCTTAAAAAGCAAACCAAACCAAAATGGTTTAAACTTTCTTTTCTTGTTATCCTTTTGTCTTTCACTTCATTTCTTTTCTTTTTAAAACATGGGAAACCAAGTTTTATACATTCGTTTCTTCTTTCTTTTTGTTGTTTGTTAATAAGGATGTTCCAAAGAAAGATCTCGGGTTTACAACTTACCTCCCATTGAGAAATTTTGTCCTCGAAATTGAGTAGTCTTTAAGTGAAAATCATTGGGTACTTCCTCCTCATTAGATCCTCTAACTCCCAGGTTGCCTCCTCCACTCCGTGATGACTCCAACGAACCTTCACGAGTGAGATCGTCTTGTTTCTTAAAACTTGTTCTTTCCTATCGAGGATTTGAACTGCATCCTCTACGTAACTCATGTCTTCTTTCAGCTCAACTGGTTGTGCTTGCAACACATGTGTCGGATCTCGAATATACTTCCTCAACATGGACACATGAAATACATCATGTACTCGAGATAGTTCTGCACTTGCAACTCCAGGTCAGAGGTCGCCCCAACTCGTCCCAAGCATCGGATAAGGACCAATATATCTAGGGCTTAGTTTACCATGGAGATAACTTCAAGAAAACTTGATCTCCAACCTGGAATTCTAAGTCCTTTCGTCGCTTATCAGCATAATTCTTCTGACGGTCTTGTGCTACCTTCAAATTTTCTCTGATTACCTTAATATTGTGCTCAGAGTAACTTGTACCAACTCGGGGGCCGATTAGCTTCCGCTCTCAACTTCATTCCAACATACGGACGTTCTACATGGTCTTCCATCACAGAGCCTCAAATGGTGCCATACCAATACTCATTGGTAGTCATTATTGTAAAGCAAATTCCATAAGCGATAGGTGTGTATCCCAACTCCCTTTAAATTGAAGGACACATGCTCTCAACATGTCCTCTAAGGTCCGGATGGTCCTCTCTCGACCGCCCATCCGTCTCGAGGATGGAATGTTTAGACTAAACTTCAGCTTTGTTCCCATAGCTTTATGTAAACTAGGCCAAAACTTAGAAGTAAATCTTGGATCTCTATCTGAAACGATAGACACTGGCACTCCGTATTGACTCACAATTCTATCGACGTATAACATAGCAAGCTGATCAAGCGTAGACGTCGCTTTAATCGGTACAAACCGTGCTGTTTTAGTGAGTTTATCCACTATTACCCAAATACCATCATGCCCACTTGAAGTACGTGGTAATCCAAACAGAAAATCCATAGTGATATGCTCCCATTTCCACTCCGGCACTAGCAGTGGGTTAAGGAGTCCTCCTGGCCTCTGTCTAACTGGTTTAACCTGTTGGCAGATCAAACATCTATCAACATAATCAGCTATCTCTCGTTTCATCCCAGGCCACAATTACGTTCCCTTCAAAGTTTTGTACATCTTGGTGCTTCTGGATGCATAGCGTAGGTTTCGAACTCGTGAGCTTCCTCTAGAATAGCATCTTTAAGCTCACTAAAATTCGAACACATAGTCTTCCTTGCCTTTCTATGGCCCCCCGTCTCGATCTCATCTTAAACTCGCTTCAGGCCTTGTTTGGACTTTCCAAACATTTTCTGCAGAGTTACTATCCTCTCGGTTGTCTTCTCACAACCTCTCTTTACAGTGAAGACTGACTTGGAACCGAGGCTAAAAGACTCCACTGAACTTTCTGCATTCACAACCGCCTTAGAATCCCTTAGAGTTCTTAAAAATGTTGCTCGAATACCACACAAGGCATCCCTAGGAAGTCTTGACTTCACCTTCAAAACATCTGCTACCACATTCGCCTTCCCTGGATGGTATTCTATAGTACAATCATAGTCTTTAATCGCTTCTAACCATCTTCTCTGTCTCATATTCAACTCTCTCTCGATCAAAGATATACTTGAGACTCTTATGATCCGGGTAGATGTGACACCTTTCACCAAACAAGTAATGTCTCCGATCTCTTGATGCTAGAACAAGCTGCGCTAACTCAAGATCGTGGGTAGGGTAATTACATTCATGCTTTTTCAATTGTCTTGATGCATAAGCTATTACTTTTCCTTCTTGCATCAGAACACACCCTAAACCTTGTCTCGAGGCATCACAGTAAATCACATACTCTTTTCCTGATTCTGGAAGTGTCGAATAGGTCTTTGTAACTAATCTCTTTTCAGCTCCACGAAAACTCTGTTCGCACTTGTCTGACCATTCAAACTTAGCATTCTTCTTTGTCAAAGCTGTTAAGGGTAATGCTATTCGTGAGAAATCCTCAACAAACCGCCTGTAGTATCCTGCCAAGCCTAGGAAACTACGTACCTCTGTCATATGGTGGTCTCTCGATTGACTACAACTTTAACTTTATTTGGATCCACACTAACACCATTTCTTTGAGACAACATGCCCCAAAAAACACTACTCCGATTCAACCAAAACTCACATTTGGTGAATTTAGCGTCTAAATTGTTTATCTCGTAGTGTTTGCGAGAATAATCCTTAGATGTTCCTCATGAGCTTTCTTGTCAACTGAGTAACTAGTATATCATCAATAAATACTATCACGAATCGATCCAAATATCGGTGAAATATCCTGCTCATGAGGTCCATGAAAATCGCCTTTTGCATTTGTCAAACCGAACGACATTACTAGAAACTCATAATGCCCGTACAGTTCTGAATGTTGTCTTAGGAATATCTGATTCCCTCACCTTCAACTGATGGTATCCTGATCTCAAATCAATCTTAGAAAACACTGATGCTCCTCGTAACTGGTCAAACAAGTCATCAATACGGGGTAAGGGATACTTGTTACGTATCGTGACTTTGTTTAACTGTGCGTAATCAATGCATAATCTAAAGGGTACCATCTTTCTTCTTTACAAATAACACTGGAGCTCCCGGGGGTGATACACTAGGTCTGATGTATCCCTTATCAACTAGTTCTTGTAATTGCATCTTGACTCTTTTAGCTCACTTGGAGCCATTCTATCTGATACTGCGAAAATAGGTGTTGTTCTGGTAGCAATTCAATAGTGAACTCTACCTCCCTATCAGTGTGCAACTCACATGAGATCTGCTGGAAAAACATCTATAAATTCGTTCACAACAAGAACATCTTACGGTTTTAACTTTTCTTCTGCTGCACCTCCACTACGTGAGCAAGAAACGCCGTGCATCCTTTTCTCAACAACTTCGAGCTTTGAATCACAAAATCAAATTCGTAGGAATAATCTTCTTTTCACCCACAGAAAACCACTTTAGCCAACCACAGGTTTCTAAAAACAACTTTTTTTTATGGCAATCCATGGAAGCATAGTGAGTGAATAAGAAATCCATCCCTAAGATTGCATCTAACATCTCGCAACTCTAGTGGAAGAAGATCCACTAACATAATGAGACCTTCTACTAAGACCTCACAATCTACATAACACCGATTGACTAGTAAAGCATCACCAAGCTGGAGTGTATATAACTAACTCCTCAAATAAAGGCTCTAGCTTCCTATTAAGCTTAGTTAGGTATATCTTTGAAACAAAGGAATCATGTAACACACTGATCTATCAAATCACATGCGGTACATTACAAATAGAAATCGTACCGATAATCACATCAGTGCATCCTCTACTTCTTCTTTGAGTCATAGCGTAGACCTTTCCCTATTGCCTAGGTCTCCTTACAACTCCCTTCTGTTTTGCACCACTGGTGCCCTCTCCTGCAGCTCTACTGGAACTCTCGGCTGCTCAACTGTCTAGGACCCAACTCCCTAGTCCCTCTGCGTGCATTGCTCTAAGGCAGGCAATCCCTCTTGAAATGCCCTGGCTTCCCACACTGGTAACACACACAGGCACCAACAAGACATTGGCCTCGATGATTCTTGCCACAATTTGCACATGGAGTTCTCCTTGCTGCACTGGCAACAGACTCCTGCATTATCTGTGGTCTTGCTGTGGATCTGGTAGATTGACTAGGTGCTCTTTGACTCTTCCTCTGATAGGCACCACTAACATTCATCTGCCTCGATATCTGGCCGCCAGCTCGATTCTTAAAGTCTGACGACTTGAAACATTCACCCTGTGTGAATCTTACGCTGTCGCGACCGAAAACTACTCGTCGTTGAAGGCCCACGAGTTAGCTCCACTCATCGCGCGCCTCTGCTATACTCTGCTCAACACGTAGAGCAGTCTCTACCAGCTGAGAGAAGTCAGTCCACTTAGCAATGGCTGTGACTGGGGTACGTATCTCATGACGTAATCCCCTTTCAAATCGTCGACACCTGTCACTCTCAGATGCCACAATAACATCAGCATACCGTGATAGCTCGGTTATACCTTCTCTCGTACTCACCACTGATAGTGACCCTTGCTTTAATTCTAAAAATTCATCTCTCTTCGCTTCGCGGTATGTGCCAGGGTAATATTTATCTTCAAATATGCCTCTGAAAGTTTGCCAGTCTAAAGTGCGTGCATCACTCCGTCTGGCTAAAATTGACTTCCACCATCCCTCTGCTTCTTTCTCTAGCAGGAATGTGGCTAGCTTGACTTTACGCTCTTCAGGGCAGCTCATCACGTTAAAACATTTCTCAAGCTTATTCATCCACACCTCGGCGTCAGCTGGATCTGTGGAACCCTCAAACACTGTGCCTCCCAATTTCTTCAGACGTTCTATTCCATAGGCCTTTTCTGGATCACTTGGCCCTGCTCTCTCTGGCTTGCCTACCTCCTGTGAGGAAATGGCATGCTGCTGATTTCTGGCCTCAGTTTGGACACTCGGGGCAATAGATCCTCTCTCAGATTGGCATTGGGTAGGATCCTGCGTCCTGCCCTGATCCTGCCTGCGTCGTCTGCTATTACGTGGTGGCATGACTCCTATAACATATCAACAAATTAGACATGCTATGGATACTTAACTCAAATACACAATACTAAACTTCTATTCACTCAAATACACAATACTAAACTTCTATTCATATTTTAGCCCTAACTGGACTTGCTCTTACCCTTACTTGAACCATACTCTACTAGTTCGATTTGAACTAATTCAATAACTTGATATGACTTTTACTTTATTCTCAGAGCTAACTTGCCATGTCTCATTCCCATGGAGCTAACTGCTCTGATACCAAGTTGTCACACCCCCTTCCGAACTACCTGCTAACTCAGCTCGAAAGGCGGCGTGAAGCCAACAGACATTGTTTATCTCTTAACAATACACTGTTACCACGATACACTGATAAACATACTATGTTCGAAAATGGAACACTTAAACATGACATAGCGGAAATCGACAACTATTAAACATATACAAGAAGAAACCCTTCACAAGTCTCTCTTGGAAACTAAAAGTCTAGTGCATCGAAACAACACAAGACAAACCATTGTTTATACAACCTCTAATGTACAAACAACTATAACACCAAAGTCCTCTCAAAATAATTTACAACATAGAGATTTGCTAGACAAAACCAACCACGTACAAAGTATTTAACTTATGAAAGCTTGGTAGTATATGATAACTTTCAGTGCCGGGAGCTCGATCTCTACCTGAAAGGTTTGAAAACATAGAAAGAATGAGCTATGAAGCTCGGTGGTGACCGTGTTTAATATCTCAGACTTGTAAAACATGTGACTCGAAAACCATGAGCATATGCATTTGTATTCAAGCATTGAAAGTAAACGTAGAATCATAATAGACTTTGAGAAAACCAACAAGTATATCATCAAAATCTCGTAAGGCATGTAAATGAGATAAACTCTTTAAAAAACATGTTACAATCCACGTTGTGTAGGGTGCGCCCGATACAACCAACGTTTACTCTCACGATGTAGTGGGGCCCACACAACACTCCCATCGTCTTTGTCGTAGTGGGGCCCGCCGCCAAAGACTCACGGCAATGTGCTGTTATCACGAAGTACACTCAACGTCGACAACGAGAATAAGACACAATAATGTACACACTGCCATAAAGCCTCGGGCTCAATATCTCGAAAAATCACATGAAAACATTTGAACATGCACGCTTATCTTTTCTTTCATAAAACTCAAGATTACTCGACATTGTTCATAAAACTGAAATCTTTAAAACATACTTGCTAGTACATGCTTGCTTGAAATCATAACATTTCCATAAATTTTGGCAACCATTGGACATATGCTCATGTATAAACTTTATAAAGACTTTTAGGGTCACAATGAACACTTGAAACATTTCTAGGAAAACATGAATACTCATAAACATGTGTTCAAAAGAAAGCATAATGCATTGAAAACTTTTATTCTAGCAAAACTTGCATTTCTTGAACATAATTCAAACATATATACACTTTTGAAGTTCCTTTTATCACTCACACGTGTTTGAACTAGAATCTTAGCCCGTACACTCGACCTATTTGCTCTTGTCCTATCAAACAAACCAAATTCATGTATTAGAACCTCGAGCTCATGATTTTTAACCTTAAAACTACAAGAAAACACACTTTCAAAAATTCCAGCATTTTCAGATTTTCTGCCCTGTTTTCAGACACCCATACCTTCTTCATTACTTATCCAAAAAGAATGTACTTGATACAAAACTCTTCCTTTTTGAACCCTTTAAAACTCTTATGAAGACATGAAAATGAGATTCCTAACGTATTGGTTAGAAAATACCTCGGTAGCTTAACCCCTAAAATGATCCTATTGCTTTGTTCCAGATTTCACTTCTACTTTGCAACCCGAAACGTAACTCAGATGATTACAACATCTTCCAATAATTTTCATCTCACGATTCCTTCCACGAAAGTTGTAGGAAATTCAATAGGCTTTCGAACCATACCAATTAGAGCTTATAACTCCAAGTATACAGATCAGAACAACCAAAACATCGAGAGACCTCTCGGATTTGGACAAAGAAAATTATGTCTTACTGCGCCTTCCTCTTAACAAAACAAAGAACTTAAAAATCGAGAATTGGCTCGAGCTTCCTTCACGACTTTTGTTCCAATATGAGTTAACTTACATGAAACAAAGCTCAAATCTTACCTCTTCTTGTGGAGCTCGAGATAAACGAGAACATCGGGATCTGATGCAGATTAATCAACTTCTTTGCAATAAAGAATCCTCTTGAGTTCTTCTCCTTTCTTACGCAACTCCACTCCAAATTCATGAAAAATGGCTTCCTTCTTCTTCCTTTCTCCTTCTCCTTCTCCCAAACTTCAGCTTGGTTTGTAAAGATAGAGAAGAAAATGGAGAGAAACCCTTTTAAAACAATAACAATCGGTGGAAGAGGTATTCCTTTGTCTTTTTGCACTTTTGTTTTTTTTTCATTTTCCATTTCTTTTTCCTTTTCTTTTCTTTCCTTTATCTTCTTTCTTTTCTTTTCTTTTCTTTTCTTTTCTTAACAAAACAAAATAACTTAATATATAAAAGATTTGTTTCATTTCCTTTTCTTCTTTTGTCTTAAAAAGCAAACCAAACCAAAATGGTTTAAACTTTCTTTTCTTGTTTTCCTTTTGTCTTTCACTTCATTTCTTTTCTTTTTAAAACATGAGAAACCAAGTTTTATACATTCATTTCTTCTTTCTTTTTGTTGTTTGTTAATAAGGAAGTTCCAAAGAAAGATCTCGGGTTTACAAGCCCCTCTTTCCCTTTGCTCCTACACAACTTTCTTCCAAGTCTATCTCTAACTTCAACTCACTCTCCATCATTTTCTTCTTTGTAAACTCAACATGGCAAGGAAGTCCAAACCCAATCTCTTGACAATCTATCATACTTTGAAGTTGAATTCAAACATCTTAATAGCTATGTAAGTCCCGCAAGGACAATGGCAAAAGCTTTGGTGAAAGAAATGGAGAAGTGGAAGTTCCTCATTCTTCATTTGTTCTTAAAGAAGTCAACAAAGGAAGTGGAAAAAGGAAAAAGAAAGTTGCAGAAGAAGGCTTTGAATTTACAATCCCCTCACGATTTATTTGCGATCAAGCAAAGATGAAGTTTGAGGAGATCAAGTCCAAACCCTTGTGGCTTGAAAGAGGATTCTTCGGTTCTTTTTTCTCAACTTCCTTCTTTTCTCGCTTCCGTAATTAGGAACTTAGGTTGGAAGGATTTTTGCAAGGAGTCTGAGCCCGCTATTCCTAACATTGTGAAAGAGTTTTATGCCAACTCTTTCTTCTCTAATCACTTCACTAGCACGGTGAGAGGAGTAAAAGTTGAATGGAATGGAGCAATGATTACCACCATCCTTGACGTTTATCCAATTCATTGCAACACCATCAACGAGAACATTAGAGCTCCTTGCGAGTCTCATTTATCTAATGCTCTTCGATGTGTTGGAGTAGAGAATGCACAATGAAGGATTAGCAAGACGGGAATTCGAACTTTGCAAGCATCTCACCTAAGGCCCGAAACGCGAATATGGCTTTCCTTCGTTAATACAAGTATCATGCCTACGACTCATGACACCACGGTCTCTAGAGATCGTGTCTTATTGATCTACGGAATCATGTCAAGCATGAGAATTGACTTGGGCGAAATAATTTCTTTAGAAATTAGAGAGGCCATAGGAAAAGAACACCGGTAAGCTATTCTTTTCCAATCTCATCACCATCCTTTGTGTTTAGGCGGGAGTTCCATATCTTGCATGGGAAGAAAAGGTGTGTGCCAAGGAACCTCTTGACGTGACCGTGACTCTTCCTAGTCATGGTGGTCCAAGCCAAGACAAGGACTTGGCCGGTGGCATCAACCAACTCATGAAGCAAAATGAGAAGATGATGGGCATGTTAAGCACATCAGAATCTCATAATCGCTCTTATTGGGAATATGCCCAACACCGGGACTTTGCAATAGAGGAAGCCTTCAACACTAACTTTTCTAGGCCGTCTCCTAGTTCTATGCAACTTCTAAACACTTGGGAGGCCGAAAAGCACAAACAGGAGGGTGAAGATGATGTTTTGTTGGACGAAGATGAAGATTGAGGCGGTGCTTTGTATTTCACGTGTTTGTTGCTTCTTTGTATCTTTCTTCTTGAGAGGAGGTTCTTGCTTTGTTTGTCCAAGGGTGAAGACTTGTGTGTTTGTTGGCTTGTTATCTTTGCTTCTTATTATCTTGGCTTGTTGGTTGGTGTGCTTTAATCTTTCCTTGCTTTGACGTTATCTTATTGTTGTTGTTGTTGGTTTATTTTTAGTTGTGTTGCTTTTGTAACCTCTATCTCTATCATTTAATGAAGATTGTTGTTTTTTCTTTCTAAACCCTCTTTGAACTTTTTAAATTCTTGTTGGATTGCAAAAAGCTTTTATGCTTATCTTTACTTATGCCCATGCAATTCTTTTAATTGTTAATTGCTCGAACATTTGCATATTAGAAAGTATAAGTTTTTTTATGTAAATAGCTTTAAACAATTCTCCATATTTGATAAAACTTAAGCAAAATGCTCATGTATTCCTTCAATCTAAGCTTCATAACATTCTTTTACCATAATTTTCAGAAGAGCATGTTATAATAGTTTCATTCTTTTTTATGCCTTATTTAAGTTTTGGGGAACCTAAAGTATTTTCTACCCTTCCTTTTCACTCAATTAGGACATTGAGAAATTTAAGTTTGGGGGTGAGGAAGAAATTCCCTTGAAAAGTTTTTAAATTAAAAGTAAGAAAAAAAGCATGTTTCATTTCCTATAGAGGTAAAAATAGGCCTAGTTCAAGTAATGAAAAAAAATTGATCTCTTGTGAATGAAAAGTGTAAATTTTTTGCTCGATGTTCGGTGCTTTCATCACCAATGTTAGCATTTAAAGCGAAGGCATTAAGTTAAAAATTTTTTCCTTTGATTGGGTGGCTTTCATTAACCATGTGGCCTTCCCAAGAACTATGGAATTTCTAGTCCCTTTGCTTAAGTGGCTTTCATTAAAAATGTGGGCTTCTTAAGAACTATGGGAAGTTCAAGGGAAAAGAAAAAATAAAAGAAAAAGCCTTAAGATATGATCCTTGTTTGCCTAGGTGATTTCATCACAAAATGTTGTCATGCTAGGAACTATTAGGGTGATCTTATAAAATGCTCTTAGGAAATGAAGATGCTATCTTTTTCTTATTGATTAAATGAAAGAATGATCAATCAAAAGTGTTGCTCAAAAACATTGTTAAAGTAGTAAAAGAATGTGATCTTAGATTGTTGAGTTTAAGGATGCTTTTTTGTTGCTTAGCTTGTGTTAATTGGAGAATTGGAAAAGCATGTTCAAATAGATTAAATTGTTGGATTTGCAAAAGCAAAAGTTTAGAAGCATGCTCATTTCTTGAGTTGAAAAAATGTTCACTTTCTTGTTTTTGATCAATTTTGTAGTGTTGAAGTTTTTCTTTGTCCTTAGTTCACTCATTGAGGACAATGAGTAGTTCAAGTTTGGGGGTTTGAAACTTTTTATCAAAGAGCTATTTTCACCTAAATTGAGCTAAAAAAACCTTACTAATTAATTGATCTTGGCATATAATTAAGCTATTCTTGTACTTTATTAATCTAATTATGTGTTAATTTACCAAATTCGAGAAAGGTTAACTTTAATTTCTTATATTGTGAAAATTAGAGAAATTGATTAATTTTTCCTTGATTTAATTGAATTTAGGTGCATGAATTTAACATTGTTATGGAAGTGGATTAATTCAACAATTCAACTCAATTAATTGTAAGGCTTTTTACACATTTTGCAAACCAAGGAAGCTTATGAAAGAAGTCAAAGAGAGGCTTTTGGAGGAAGACATACATTGGCTTATTGGAGAAGCTAAAGGGGAGCTTGTTGGAGAAGTTAAGAAAACTTGCTCTCCAAGTTCAACCATTTGGCCATTCTTAACCTAGCATTAACGAAAATAGAGAGAAGAAGAGGAGAAGTGTTTACCAAAATTTCCATATTCTTTGTATAGTGAAATCAAGAGTTCTCAAGGCTTGGAGGGACATTGGAGACCTATTGGAGCTTGTCAACAAAGGGGGATTCTTTTCCTTTCACCTTGTTTACTTAATTTCCCTTCTCTTCCCTTGTAAATTAGTAGTAATTGTGCATTCTAGATTAGTTTCACATATTGAAGAGTACGCTTATTTATGATTGATTATGGTTGTATTTATTGTTTATTGGATTTATGCTTGGCCAACCTAAGTCCATATTGCTTTCTTTTCTATGAGAAGTAGGAAGTTAGCGGAGTGTCGTAATCACCTTAGGTCATGTAGAGGGTGGATACTCGAGACACAAGTGAAAAGATTGGAATTAATCAATTCACCTAGGGTACTAAAACATGGAACTTATAAGGTAATTAATGAGAGTTAATTACTAGAAAATGTTGGGTATTATGAGAATAAACCCGAGTTAGCATGTGTAATACAAATGAAGTATTTTGCATGACTTGATATGTGAAAACCGAAAGACATAAAAGAACCCTCAAATCCGAGCCTACCTCATTTATCATAGCATTTTTGGCATATCTTATTTACTATAGCATTTTCGGCATTTGCATATTACATCCGACATAGTAGATTAATTCATCACATCATTGAATAGTTAGTATAATTTACATGTTCATTGCATCATTTATGCTTTTAGTTTTAATTAGGTTAAACTCCACCATTGATTTGTCTTTACTTGTGTTTTGCATAAAGATTACTACAAGTAGCTTAAACTAGGTAGATCTTGCCTCTAATCCTCACATGGACACGATACTAAATTGCTCGAATCTTTTTTGTTTTATTACTTGTCTGTAATCGATTGTGTATACTTGCTTGATAGCACACAAAATGTGCTATCCTTAGAACTAAAATTGTGTTAGTTTTATGATAATTTCGGGGTTTTAAGGTATTTAATTTGTTGAAATTCAAGTTAAAGAGCAATATGAGAATGGATGGAGAATTATGGGAAAAAAGGAGTCAAAATTGACATTAAATGGAAGAAGCAAGGTCAAAACAAGCCATCAAATCAGAAATGGCGTTGCTAACGCGCCATTCGAGGCGTTACAACGCCTTGTGTGCGGCCGTCTACTATGGAAGCACTTACCAATGACGTTGCAACGCTCCACACGCAGAAAAAGACGCCATGAAGATCCGTGGCGATGGCGTTGCAACGCTTACCGATAGGAGAAGGCACGCGAAGGTAGAAGCGTTGCAACGCGGTCCTCAGCGTTACAACGCTACTTCGATAAGAAAAAGCGCGCGGCGAGCGTGACGTTACTGTAACGCTGTCCTCGGCGTTACAACGCTGGTGATATTTTCCATATATGAATTATTCGCTAGGACACGACGTTGCAACGCCATGCCCGAGTTACAACGCCGTCCTATTGATATAAAAAGAAAATATGCATCTTGGAGAGAGGCCTTTTGGAGAGATTTTGGACACCATTGTTTAGACATATTTGTGAGAGATTGTAAGAAGATTTTTGGAGATTTCAAGAAGGAGACTTTTTTTGGCTCGGGGTTCGTGATAGGTGCTGGGGATCGTTGCCGTTCACGCCACGAGAGTTCTTTCTTCGTTCTTTTCACTTTTATTGTTGAACTATGATTTTGTATTTGAGTTTAGTAGGATTTATAGTGGACATGAGTAGCTAAACTTGTTATCTTAGGGATAGATGTAGCCTTTTAATTATGTTATTTTGTTGAATTATGCTGCTTTGGTTTATTGTAATGCTTTTATTCATGCAATTGCATCCTTAATGCTTATAGACTCTTGATCACAGTTTATTTGTTCTTAGGTCTGAATTTATTCTTGAGAAAAATACTTTAGATCTGATCTATTTGGCATGACTGATAGTTACTTTTACATGAGAATGATTGAAGTGCTATTAGAAACCCATAAGAATTGAACTTAGTTCCATGTTTGATTTTTAGTTTGAACAGAGATGTTAATTCTATGTCTTGCATGAGATTCACTTGCCTCGAGAGAGGTTATTTGTTATCTTAGTTTCTTGGTTTATAAAAGCAGTGCAATAACCCATTAGCATGATCTCAATAAAATAGTTAATTAATTGGTGAAATCTAGTCCCTAAGATATTTGTCTCTCCTGATTGTTCTCAACTTTCACTCTTTGATTTTCTGTTTTCACCTCACTTTAAAGTCTAATTTTCTAGATAAAATTTATTGGTGTTATTGATAGGAATTAATTGAATTAAATACCCAATCCTGTGGACGATACTCGTACTCAAATTCACTATATTAAAACTTGACTCGTACACTTGCGGTATTGCAAAATTTACGCAACACTTGCACATCCCGTGCGTAGTTTGCATGTTAGTTCACTGCACGTTGCGCACCCGCATCACAAATTAGCTAAGAAACCCTATCAATTTCAGGAGTTCGCGGTGTTTGATCCTATAGTTAGGCCCTACCATGCGGTTTGTTCGCTCCAGGGCAACCTAGCGAGCGAGACTATAGAAATCTCGAGGTGCGACCTAATGGAGGAGAGATCGTGAGGATACGTTGACACGGGTCCTGCTCCCATTTACTATCGATACTTCCTCATTCACCTTGGTATTGAAACATGCAAACACTTACCGTAGAGGGACGCCATATTGACGCCACGTAGCCGAGCATGGAACTCGCGGTGTGAACTCTTGAGGACATGAGAGTAAACTTGATGCAAACATCTCGTTTTCTCCCACTGAAGTTCCTAAGGATAGGGTTTAGGTTTAACTTAGTCGGATTCCGGCTAAAAGAATCTATGTAAGTCTATACCTATTATAACTGTTATAACTAGGTCTAACACAAGGCTATAGTTAATTCAACTCAAGCCCTAGGTCAGTTCCCAGGTAGGAGGTGTTCCGTTAACCGTTAACTTAAGTACCCCCAACCTTAGACAGAACATCACCGGTAGAGTTCCCTTATAACCAATGCCCTATTGTCCTACTATATTTTAAACTATTTAATATACTATGTAAGCCTAATTTCTAATCCTTTTAGAAAATAAACTTAGATCTAAATTAATCTTAAACAATTTAAAACTAATTTAATTTAACCCAAGCTCCTATGTTTTCATGCAGTTCTTTGTGATAGGTTATGGTTTCTAAAATTTCTTTATAACTTTTATAAATTTTAATTATTTAACCTATGACAAGGAACTATTTGAGAATTCCAACAATAAAATTCTAATTGGAAAAATTTGACATCAACTATTTGAATCATGCAAATACTTAAATAAAATAACATTTTACTTTACACAAAGTAATTTCATGCTCCATGCTTTTTATTTTTCGTAAAATCTAATTATTACAATTATAATTAACTACTCATGAAAAATAAATTAAATCATGCATTTCTATTAAATTTATATAACACTTGTAGAACTAAAATGCATGAACATGCTTATCCTAAGGTCGGAAAAATTCTAAATGACATTCATAAAGAAGTAGCCGTAAAATCGGAAAAATTTGGCCCCTAAAGTGCAAAAAATAATAAAATTACACTACTTTTATTACAAAAACGGTCTAAAACCCATTGAACCGGAGTCAAACCGCTCAAATCGAACTATCCACGACCGAAATCGCTCGATCAAAAGGTGAACCGGTTTGCCCCTTCCAGCTACTGCGACGACATTGCAACGCTGAGAACTGCGCTGCAACGCCGCCTCCACTCGTTCTCACGTCAGGTATCGGGGTAGCG
The DNA here is from genome assembly GCA_036507285.1 of Trichosanthes cucumerina. Taxonomy (NCBI): domain Eukaryota; kingdom Viridiplantae; phylum Streptophyta; class Magnoliopsida; order Cucurbitales; family Cucurbitaceae; genus Trichosanthes; species Trichosanthes cucumerina. Next base: position 450,496 of record JAYKKG010000025.1, on the reverse strand, counting down.
TTGCAACTGCCACCCCCTCAAATTCCTTGTCAAAAGGGGCCTTCAGCGTTGCGACGTCGTTCCCCAGCGTTGCAACGCTAATGAACGGCGTTGCAACGCCATGAGGAGCGTTGCAACACTATTGCTTCTGCCAGTGCCTCTTCATCGAAAAAACAACAGGTGAAAATGGCAGTTTCTCACCCGAATCTCATCTGAATTGCTTCAAATTTTTCATGAATGACTCATAAACAAATTTCACACTTTAAATGCACTTTAATTACCAAAAAACACATGGGCCTTTACATCAATTTTATCCACTCAAGTAAAAACTAAGCCCAAACTCTTCCTAAACAAGTTTTACAGCAAACCAAATGCAATTCTCACCAAACCAATGCAATTTTGTTTCAACAAAAAAAGACAAGCATTGCTCGGATACCAATTGATGGGAATCGAATCTCCGTGAGCAGCAGAAACGTGTTTTGAAATCGAATTGGCTTGTTTGTCTTTAGTTTACTCCAAAAACCAATACATTGGCAATTCATAGAGAATAAGCAATTCTAATCTAATTAGGCATGGATTAACATGTAAAAGAATGTTGTACATTAATTAAATTAAAAGGAAATAGAAAAATTACCTTTGTAGTTTCAAAATCAACAACTACTTGCTTCTCCAAAGTGCAGAGAAACAGGACAACACAACACCTTTTCTCCTCTGCTAAAGCAGGACACTACCACTTGATAAACCACCTATCCTCTGAGAAACTTAGATCAATGCTTTTGTGGGAAAGCCTCCAACAGTTGGAAGAGGTAAGGGAAATTTTGAGAAAGAGAGAGTTTTCTTACAATTGAGTAATCGATCAACCACTTCCTTCTCCCAATTGGAGAAGAAATAAGCACTGAGAGGGATAACTCCCCATCCCATATCAATGGGGAGTTTAGAGACATGGAGAACGTGACCCCCTGACACGTTCCATTTCTTTAAAAAGATTATTTATTTATTATATTATTAATTAAATAATAAAATTATTTATTTAAATAATATAATTAATAAATTAAATAATTTTTAATTAACATAAATTAAATATTATATATTTAATTTGGATTAAATCACATTTAATCAATTTTCTCTCTAACCTATAGTTTTAATGCACATCTTATGCACATTAAATTTTAACCTATAGTTTTTAAATATGAATCTCATTCACATTTAAGTTCATACTTGAACTCTTTCAAATATTGAATTCTTTCATATAGTTTAATATGAATCATATTCACATAATATAAAGTTCCAAAACTTTATATTATAATGTATCTATATACATTAATGTCTATTCCCTAATTGAATTTGAACTATTCAAATACAAACGATCTAATAACCCTTTTACGAGCTAGAATGTGGACCTAATAGACCTACAGATCAGAAGCTCTAGCGATACGAGATTATTCGGTTGATCTCATTGAACTCATAATCAACATTCGTTAACTGCGGGAACACTCCACTAGAGTTCTGCAGCTGCACCCTTTTCACTGCAGATATATTTCTGTGTCCACGGATATTGACCAATAACAACAAGTCAATCTTTCACGAATGTTCGTAACACCAGCTGGTTCAAATTATCGTTTTACCCCAGGGTTACATCTTTTACCTTAAGTCTCAGTACTCCTCTAATGAATAATTTGTTTGTGGTCCTACCAAAAAATAGAAGTCGCTTTCAGGCCAATGAGAGGGTCAGGCCCATCGTTCAAGTCTGAGAGATACCACTTAAGGGTACATTCATCTACTTACCCTAATAGGAAGGAAGGAGTGAATTTCATCTTGTTAGGTTAAGTCCCCAGCTGCCTACTCGGTCTTGTCCCCAAGAAGGTAGACTTATTGAGTCGATGAATCTTGCCACTCTCACCCATACTAGTCAAAAGACAAACCCTCGCAAACCGGAGTTCATAACCTTCTCAAGATTGAGATCAAGTATCCCAGGTCATTGTTGCATAATATTATTTTGCAATACCGCAGTGTACGGGTCAAGTTTTAGTATAGTGATTTAAGAGTCCAAGTATCGTCCTCGGGAATGGGTTTCTAGATTAATTAATTACTAAGATACTGGTTCTCAATTTTAGCTAAAGTAACATAACACGGATAAGTGATTGAAAGTAAAGACAAACAACAGAAACATAAGTGGAGACACGAATTGATAGATTTGAGGAGAATGACTTTACAAGTTAATGACTTACTCAACACATGTAATGAACCAAAGAGAGGAATTTATAAACAAGAAGTAATATACTCAAGAAAATCTCTCGATTCTTAGTGAGCCTCGCACATGCAATAAATTCTAAGTCTTCTTAAGAAATCTAAAACATGCACGACATTAAGCAACTTCTTTATGTGTTTCCCTTAGAGTTCTAGGTCATTCTCATGCTAGAATCCTAAGGGTTTTGACAATTTTGCCCTAGTTCAAGTTTTATCTCTCGAGTCCACTTCAACCAACAACATGAAGAGTTAAGGAAAGAATTGCCAAAAATAAGAACAAAACATGCTTCAATACATAGCAAATAAGTCTTGAGAAGCAAATCAAATCCTAACTACAACATTAGCTACTCTAAATCACATGAAAACCAAGTTAAATATGTAGAAAACGTCTTAAAACAGTATTACAATCTGAAAGAAAAGGATGTTGGGGTTTGTGCCCTAAAACTCGTAGTTTGTAATTATGTTCTAATTAATGTAATAAAGTGTTATTATTTCAATAAAGAGTTATTGTTCGTTATCTACGAATATGCCTTTGTTTAAACCCTAAATCAAATAAACTAAACATCCAAGTTTGTTAAATGAATCTTTAACTCAATGTAGTGTACATATAAAGGATCTCGGTTCGAGATACAACCTAAAGGGTCTATAATTAGGGGATAAGGTTTGGGTACCTTACCCTGGTAAAACTATGGATGTGGCCCACTTTGTATATGATACAAACACTTTCATCCTAACGTGTTCGTGTAGATGACATGTGAGTGGGGATATCTTATGTAATGAGATTACATAAGACCGAACCAAAAAATAGTATCCTCTACCTGTAACTCCGTTGACTAGTTAGGTTTCTATTTCACTAGGATGACCTAGGCAACTTAATCTCAATCTTGAGTAGGTTACGATCTCTTGTTCGCGAGGGATTGTCCTTTGACTAGTATGGGTGAGAGTGACCAGATTCGCCGACTCAATATGCCTACCTTCTTGGGGACAACACCGAGTGAGCGGCTGAGAACTTAACTTAGCAAGATGGAATTCACTCCTTCCCGCCTACTAGGATAAGTAGAGGAATGTTCCCTTAAGTGGTGTCTCCGGGACTTTAACAAAGGGCTCGACCCTCTCATTGGCCCGAGACGGACTCTACTTTTTGTTGGTAGGACCACAAAGAAATTGTTCATTAGAGGAGCACTGGTACTTAAGGTACAAGATGTAACCCATGGGTAAAATGGTAATTTGACCCAGTTGGTGTTAAAAATATTCGTGAAGGATTGACTTGCCGTCATTGGTCAATATCCGTGGACAAAGAAATATATCTGCAGTGAGAAGAGTGCAGCTGCGGGACTTTAGTGGATTGTTCCCACAGTTAACGAATGTTGATTGGGAGGTTAATGAGATTAACCGAGCAATCTCGTATCGTTGGAGCTTCTTATCTGTAGGTCCATTAGGTCCACCTTCTAGCTCGTAAAGGGTTCTTAGATCATTTGAATTTGAAATGTTCATAAATTTAATGTATATAGATACGATATAATATATAGTTTTGGAACTATATATTATAAATTTAATGTGAATATGATTCATATTAAATTATATGAGAGAATTAAATATTTGAAAGAGTTCAAATATTAAATTCAAATGTGAATGTGATTCATATTTGAAAACTATAGGTTAAAATTGAATATGCACTTGATGTTCATTAAACTATAGATTATGGGGTAAAATGATTAAATAACATTTAATCATTTTGTATTTAATTAAATTAATTAGTTTAATTAATTAGGGAACATGTCATGATGACACGTTCCTACTACTCCCCAACCCTCCTCGATAGGGAGTGAGGAGTTACCCGCTGAAGCATCCTTCTCCTGGTGAGAAGGAACAGACTTCAATCGATCAATTCATTCGATTGAATTACGAAGAAGAATTCTCTCTCACTCTCTCTGAATTTCCTATTCTCCAATTGTTGGATCCTTCCCACCTAAGGAAGATCTAAGTTGAAACTCAGAGACATATGAGGTTTTCCTCGTGGTGTTGTCCTGTTGGAGAGAAAAGTGCTTGTACCTGCATTGTTGAATTCTTTTGGAGCAAGGAGTTGTTGTGAATCTACAAAGTTAACCCTTTTATCTTCCTTTTAGTTTAATAGTTAAACTTAAGATGTTTGCATGTTATCCTCCTTGTCTTATTAGATTAAAAGGGATGTTTATCTCTGTTTATTTTGTTAATGTACTGGTTTTTGTTTCTAACCAAAATGATCAAGCAATTACGATTCCAAACACGTTTTCGCTGCTCAAGGGGATTAGATCTCCATCAATTGGTATCAGAGAAATGCTTGTTTTGTTTTGGTTGAAGCAAAATTGCATTGGATTTTCAGTAGGGTTATTTAATAATTTTGCTAAATTTTGATTGGTTTTATAATGGGTTAAAAGGCATAACTAATTAGAACTGTTTTGGATTTTCAGCATGTCGTCCTCGATTATAGCCATATTAAAAAGCGATCGTTTAACTGGTGAGAATTTGACTACGTGGAAGTCCAACCTGAATACGATTCTCGTTGTTGACGACCTTCGGTTTGTACTGATTGAGGAATGTCCTCAAGTCCCTGCTCGAAACGCTCCTCATTCTATTAAGGAGGCGTGATGACCGCATTTGGATCAAGGCCAATGATAAGGCCAAGGTCTACATTTTGGCTAGTTTTTATGAAGTTCTAGCCAAAAAGCACGAGGGCATGGTCTCAGCTCGTGAGATCGTGAGTTCGTTGCAGGATATATTCAGATAACCGTCTTGACAGTTTCGCACGCGAATCCCTCAAATACGTTTATAACACCCGTATGAAAGAATGGTCATCGGTGAGAGAACACGTTCTCGATCTGACGATCCACTTCAACGTGGCTGAGATGAACGAAGCGGTCATTGACGAGCAAAGTCAGATCTCGTTCTTCCTGGAATCTCTTTCGAAGAGTTTTACGCAGTTCGCAAAGAATGCGGTGATGAACAAGATAGAGTATAACCTTACTACCCTCCTTAATGAACTACAAACTTTCCAGTCTCTTATGAAGAATAAGGGACAGGCTGATGGAGAGGCAAATCTGTTTGCCCATTTCAGAAAGTTCCAGAAGGGTTTATCCTCTAGGAGTAAGTCCTATGGTTCATCTTCTGGGCTTAAGAACACCCAAAAGAAGAAGATAGAAGAGAAAGGGAAGACACCTGCTGCTGATAAAGGCAAGGAAAAAGCCAAGGTTGCAAACAAAGAAAAGTGTTTCCACTGCAACGTGGATGGGCACTAGAAGCGAAACTGCCCAAAATACCTTGCTGAGATCAAAGAGAAGAAAGGTAAATTAGATTTATTTGTTCTTGAAACTTGTTTAGTGCAAAATGATGATTTTACCTGGATATTTGATTCAGGAGCCACTAATCACGTTTGCTCTTCGTTTCGAAAAACTAGTTTTTTCAAAGAGCTCGAAGAGGTGAGATGACGCTTCGTGGTCCGGAGCGGAGACGTCGTCTCACTGCGTGCGATGGGAGATGCCAAGCTTTTTTCAGAGATAGATTTATTTTATTAACAAATCAGTATATAGTTCCTAAGATTAAGAGGAACTTAATTTCTATCTGTTGTTTAATAGAACTTGGATATTGTATTTCTTTTTCATTGAATGAAGCGTTCATTTTAAAAGAGTGTGTCAATATTTGTTCTGCTAAATTGAATAACGGCTTAAATGTACTTAAACCAAATCAAACTAAAGTAATTTTAAATCATGAGTTGTTTAAAATGTTAATACTCAAAGTAAAAGGCAAAGAGTTTCTCCAAATAATAATACCTATCTATGGCGTCTTAGACTTGGTCATATAAATCTCAACCGGATTGTGAGATTATCTAAGAATGGACTTCTAAATAAGTTAGAAGATGATTCTTTACCTCCTTGCGAATCTTGCTTGGAAGGTAAAATGACCAAGCGACCTTTTATTGGAAAAGGTTACAAAGCCATAAATCCCTTAGAACTTGTACATTCCGATCTTTGTGGTCTGGTGAATGTTAAAGCTCGAGGAGGGTACGAGTATTTCATCTCTTTCATAGATGATTATTCGAGGTATGGTTAGCTATACCTAATGCATCATAAGTCTGAGGCTCTTGAAAAGTTCAAAGAGTATAAGGCTGAAGTAGAGAATGCATTAGGGAAAACCATTAAAACACTTCGATTCGATCGAGGTGGAGAGTATATGGATTTGAGATTCAAGGACTATACGATAGAACATGGAATTAAATCTCAATTCTCAGCACCTAATACACCACAGCAAAATGGTGTATCAGAAAGCAGAAATAGGACCTTATTAGACATGGTTCGTTCTATGATGAGCTATGCTCAATTGCCTCCCTCGTTTTAGGGATACGCAGTAGAGACTGCAATTCAAATCATGAACATTGTTCCATCAAAGAGTGTTTCAGAAACACCTTTTGAATTGTGGAAGGGGCGTAAACCTAGTTTACAACATTGGAGCTCATCATTTGTAGGTCCATTAGGTCCCTCGGTTCGTTCAAACTGGATAAATTTAGGGTTTACAATTTGGTGTGGATTTGAAGTGTTCAAATTCATTAATTTTGTAATTATGTCCTTTATATGTCATATAGTTGACATAATATATAGTTTGATGTGAATGAGATTCATATTAAACTTTATGATAGCCTAATTAATTAATTAGTGCTAATTTGAGAAATTGAATTGAGAGAAATTAAATTGAATGTGATTCAAGATTTGCATATCATATAGTTGTGGTAAAATGGTGAATTGGTGGAGGTTTTAACTGCACCACACACCATTAAAGGCTTGGTGAGAAGCCTTTGGTGATCAATCTTTCATTTTTGGATTTTCACTCCAAGAGATAGAATCCTTCTCTCAAACTCTCTCAACTCTCTCTAGAAATTCTCCTCACTCAACCTACCGAGAACAACCGAGAAGACATTTTGGAAGTGTCTTTGTTGCTCGATTCGAGGATCGTGATCGTTGGAACGAAATAAATTGTGACTAGAGGAGAAAATGTCGAAGAAGAGTTCTTCAACAATTAAGTAGCTTTTACCTACTGTTTTCTTCTTGTTCTTATGGATGTTTAGACTAGAATATAATAGTTATGTTCAATTTTAAGACATGTGTTGCACAACGAATCTACGACGTTTCATGACGTCTTCGGCTGCAGGATTTCAATTCCCATCAATTAGTATCAGAGTGAATCGTTGCTCTTCGTTGTGTATTTTGTCATGAGTTTGCCTTAATTTCATGAGATGATTTTGTGGTATTGCATGTTGGATGTTTTTCGGTTTTGGCACTAGTTAGATTCACATTATTTCGTTGTTGAGATCAATGTAATGGCTCGTTGTTTTGGACATTTTTTATGTAAATCGAGTTTGTAAGTCCGTGTCGTTCATGACAAGGGTTGATGTGAAGAAAACAGAGCGAAAACAAAGCGATTCGGTGAATCGATCTTTGCGAATTTCATTGGCGTTGCGACACTATTCTTCGACGTTGCAACGCCACCCATGCAGTAGAAGAGGTTGTTGCAGTGTAACGTTGCGACACAAGGGGTTGCGTTGCAATGTCGCTTGCGTTGAGAATGCAGGCCTAACACTTGATGTTGCAGCGTTGTAACGCCACAACGTAGTAGAGCGGTTCCAACGCCTTTTTCGCGCGAGGTGGCAACGTGGGTTAGTTGGGGACGTGGTCGACAGTTTGAGGCTGGGTTGATGCCACCGATTTTTTTTATTTACATTTATGAAATTTAAGTTTAATTAATTTAATTTTAATTCATATTAATATAATTGTTATATTAATGATAATTAATTAAATTAATGACCCTAGGGTGCCAAAACCGGTCTAATTATGATATTTATTTTATGCAAGTGTTGTATAATTATTCTATGTGCATAATGTATGTCATATAGATTTAAAATCACACCTTAAGTTAAACATTTCATGCATCATTTTTATATTATAAGAGTTATAATATATAGTATGCATGATAGGATTATATTATAAGTGTTATAATATAATGTATGTGTTTTAATTTAATTAATATAAGAGTTATATTTCTTAGATTAAAAGCATTGACATGCATTTATACATGTGATGTATGTATATTATATAGTTTAATTATTCATGTGATGAATGATCAAGCATTATAATATAAAAATGCATGTAACCTAAGTTAACCATTAGTTTTTAATTGTTTAGAACTTGAATAATTAGACTTAGGTTTTCTAGTTCAAATAAGATTAGAATTAGGAAATCCAATATGACTTATGAATGGTGACTGATTAGTAACTCTTTCTAAGAAAGGTTCTGTCTAAAGCTGGGGTATTTAAGCTGACGCTATGTGGAACACCCCTACTTGGGAACTAACCTAGGAGTGAAGTTGGTCTGGAGATTCATAGGTTATATTCTCGTTAGTGTCGTTAATTAAGTGTTAATTAAATTACTCACATAGACCTAAGTTAATAATCTGATTATAGACTTAGACTAATCCAATAGAAGTGTTAGATTGGTAGCCTTAGGTAAATAATAGTCGGTTTATCTAGGTAAATCACAATTAATTTAAAGTGTTGGGTGGGAGGAAATAAAGTGTATGAGATACATTTATTTTTCCATCCATAAATCTCCGTTAAGTTCACACCGTGAGATCCATACACGGCCTCGTGGCGCAAATGGTAGTGTCCCCTTTCGGATGGTATTTGTATGGGTCAATATCAGCGTGAATGGAGAGAGTACTTATAGTGAGTGGGAGCGGGACCTGTGAAAATGGGACCCACAATCTCTTCTATCGATTCACACCGTGAATCGCCTATCATCCGCCTGCTAGTTTGGCCTGGACCAGACAATCCCTTTGGAGGGCCTTGATCATGGGAGTCGAAACACCTTGAATTCTCAAGAGGGATGCAATTTCCTTGTTGGTTTTCCTTCGTAGTCCTCCCTTCGGCAGCTATTGTTTGGACAAATACTTGGAAATTTAAAGATAGAGGGTGACACTCACGGGATTCATTAAGAGTTAATGGATTCAGATTGAAAAATGGTAACTGGATATATTGGTTTTATGTCCTAAAACTCGTAGTTTGTAATTGATAAACATTTTTCGTGTTTCTTCTTCGATAAAATTGTTATTGAATTAGTATACCATAATCTTGAATCCAATAAACTATGGTCCCGAGGCTATTTAATGTAGACTAAAACTTTATGTAATGACATAAAATATGGATCATGTTCGAGTATATAGCCTAAAATGGTCTATTGTATAGGGATAAGGTTGGGCGCCTTGTTCTGGGGACAATATGGATGCGGCCTACTTTGTAGTTAGTATAAACGATGTGATCGTGAATCGTTCATATCGAGATATGTAAGTGGGGGCATCTTATGCAATGAGTTTGTATAAGATTGGACAACGACTTAGTCACTTTTGCTTTATAACACCGTTTACTATATAAAACTAACTAATTCAAATTTGGTGACCTAGGTAACTCGATCTCAAACCTTTGCTAACTATGAACTCCTGTTTATTCGAGATTATCTTTAGATCTGCATGGGTGAGAGCAGCTTGACAGCGCTGGCTTAATAAGTCTCCCATTTCAGGGGTAAGACTGGGTAGATAGCTGGGGACATAGGGCGCAAGACGGAATTCACTCATACCCGACTCTAGGGATAGTAGATAGGTTGTTCCTTTTAGTGCTGACTTCGGAACTAGAACAAGGGGCCCCACCCTCTCACTAGGCTGAGAGTGACTATATTTGTTGGTTGGACCACAAATCAATTATTCTATAGAGGTTTAGTGGGACTTAAGGAACAAGAAATGTTATCGGGGGTAAAACGGTATTTTGACCCAACCAAAACCACGAACAACCTTTGAAGGATTGACTTACTGGTTACGATTATATCAGGTGGAACATAAATATATCTACTTTAGTGGAATGACCCGTTAGTTAACAAAAGTTGATTAATTAGGTTAAGAGTTTGACCGGTTAATCTCGGATTGTTGGAGCCCATGATCTGTAGGTCCATTAGGTCCCGCGGATAGCTCATATGGATTAAACATAGAAACAATATGTTGGATTAATTCAATTGTTCAAATAGGTGAGGAGTTTTAAAGCCGAGCAAGTATATGTGATATAGCTATCAATTTTTTTGACACAATATATTCAAATGTGATTTGAATTTCAAAAATATGAATGTGGATTCATGTTCGGGAGGTCAAAATTGGTCAAGAGGGTCAAAATCATAAAAAGTCAAAGGGTTGACTTTTTAGTTCGTGAAAGTCAAAGTTTGACTTTAACCAAATGAAAAAGACTATTTTACCCTTCACTAGAGTTAGTGGAATTATCCATGTTTTTCTTGGACAATCCCACTATCTTAAGTGGATTATGTGTAAACATTATAGAATGACACATAACCCACTTTAGTTAGGGTTTTGTGAGGTGTTGCATTTTCGTGAGCCTTGGCATGCATTTGATGCATGCAATTTTTTTATAAATAGGTTGGTTTTCAACACAAAGAGTTCCTTTTGCTGAATTTTGAGTTTTTTCAAAAGAAGTCTCACCGAAACATATTCCTTCTCCTTTCCTCACTTAATACATTGAACCTCCCATTCTTCCTTTTCAATCCTTCATTCACCGGGTCCCACAACTCGGTTCTGAGTCGGATAGCAAGGAAGCTCTAGTGGTGGTCCGGTTGTGTTCGATTTTTGTTTTGGCAAGGACATCGTGAAGAAATTGAGCTACAAAGGTTGTATTTTCTTCCATTTTTTTAGTTTTTTCGTATGTTTGCACGTTAATTTCTATTAAGTTAGATGCAATTAGAGTGTCATTAGATCCTTATTCCGCTGCGTATGTCTCGTGTTCCATCATGTGGTACCAGAGCATGCTTTAATTTCACTCAATTGCATATGGTGGGTTGTTATTTTTCATGTGATGAACTTGTTGGAAGCTAAAACTGGCTCACTTTTTTGACATATTTTAGGCTTTAATTTCTTGTTATAATTTGTAATTTGATCAAGGGTTTTGAGCCTTAATGTGTCCCTAAGGAGTCTGTAAAAATTGGGAGTCATTAGAGTTGAAATTAGGTTGTAATTGGAGTTTCAACCGACGTTGCATGACTACCAAAAAAACTACACTCAGCTTTTTTTAGCGTTTTTCCACCCATTGTCGGTGTGATTTTCTGTCATTGCTTTTCAAAGCTAGGATTGCTCAGCTGGTTCAAAGTGTTCAAGATTAGTTCGGAGCTGATTTTTAAATTATTATTGTAATAATTTTGTTAATTTCTTGTTTAGGATGCCAAAGCAGGTCCAATTTTATGTTTTGTTTTCTTTATGCATTATGAATGTGTTTAATTGTCTAAATCTTTATTATGCAATGCCATGTAGATTTAAACTCCCACCATAGGTTAACATGTACATGCATTTATAGTATGTTATGATGGTTATAATATATATAGCATGCATGTTTAATTTCATGGATTAATGTAAAAGTTATATATAATTCATGATTTATTTAAGTAACTTAATATTGTAATTGATTAATTAATTTTTTAATTAATTAATTTAATTTCTTTAATTTTATTTGATTAAATTAAGTAAATTAAATCCGTATTAAATTTTCATTATATAATTGTTATATAATTAATGTGGAATGTATGTTATAGATTTTTCAATTGTTATAGATTTTTCAATTCTTTTTATAAGTGTTATAAAATAAATTAGACATCTTAAATCTATAACAAAGATAAGATGCATGCTCACTTAGATTAACCATCGACAATCTCTTTTTCATAGAAATTAGGTCGATATCTTGTAAAACCGAAGTTACAAGAAAACTCACCTGACAAGATCTTGGCAACAAGTCAGATAAGATGACTAAGGTTGAAAGGTTTTTAAGTTGACGATTAACGGAACACCTTCTACCTGGAGATCGAGTCGACGTCTAAGTTAGGTTAAATCGGTTTTATGAGCATGCGTGAGCGGTGTGAGGTAATAAAATTTGTTTATCACCTAGACATCGTAGGTTAAGATTTAGTATAAATATTGTACTCGGATGTTTCACCTAGACTTAGGATATGTTTTAGTTATCTGAAATATATTGCTAAGTAATTTATGCCCTAACTGTCTAGAACACTTTAGCTGGAGAGAAGTAATGTACTTTTAACTCTAGCGTCCCTAAGAGTTCACATCGTGAGATTCATGCTGTTGGAATGTTTGTCCTAATCTCGTTCAGTTTGTAAATTACTTGAAATTAATAAAGAGTTATTTATTTCATTTTTTGTGTCTCGCAATTATTACAAACTTTGTCCAATAAACTAAGCTCTAGGGTCATTGAATATATGAGAGAACTAGAACTTGAACGGTGTGTAGTGGACACACAGGGAGGATCACGTTCGAGTTAATACCCCGAATGGTCTACAGTATATGGATAGGGTTGGAGACCTAATCCTAAATACACTGTGGATGCGTCCCGCTTTGAAATAAGATACAAACGAGGTGATCTGACTCATTCATGTTGTTGACATGCAAGTGGGGGCATCCTGAACAATGAGATTGTACAAGACAAGACCTTGAATTATTAGACCTACTGATGTAACACCATTGACAATAAGGACTAATAACTTCGTAGATGACGATTAGTGACTCGACCTTAATCGAGAGCGTGTTACAGCACTCACATCTCGGGCTCTGTCCTTTGACTAGTACGGGTGAGGGTGGTCACAGTTACTCACCCAATACGTCTATCTTCTCATGGACAAGACCAAGTAGGGAGCTGGGAACTTAACTATGCGAGATGGAATTCACTTGTTCCCGCCTTTAGGGAAACTAGAGGGGTTGTTCCCTTAAGTGTTGTCTCTAGGGCTTGGACAACGGACGCCCACCCTCACAATGGCTCGGGAGGATTGTTGTGTATGGTTGGACCATTACAATGTTATTGTTCATTAGAAGAGCAGTGGGGACTTAAGGAGCAAGAAGTAGACACAGGGGTAAAACGGTAATTGGACCCAACAGTGTCGATGAACAACCTGTGAAGGGTCGACTCATGGGCATTGGTTATATCAGTGGACACGTAATATCTTACACTAACGGGAGTGCAGCTACGGGCTTTAGTGGAGTGTTACCGTAGCTAATAAATGTTGATTAACCGGGTCAAAGAGTTTGATAGGTTACTCTCGGATCATTAGAGCTCGTCACTGTAGGTCCATAAGCTTCCTCGGTTGGCTCAAACTGCGTTAAGAGAAGGTTTAATGTTTTTGTGTGAATTGAAGTGTTCAAGTTCACTAAAAGGGCATTTATATCATTTATATGAGATATGAATGATATAATATATAGTTTAATGTGAATGAGATTCATAATAAACTATAGGTTAGCCTAATTGTTGAATTAGGGCTAATTAGGAAAAATTAGATTGAGAGAAATTAAATTGGATGTGATTCAGTTAAAAATCCACAATATTGCAAATGTGATTTGTAATATGAGATATGAGATATCTTATAATATATGGTTATGAAAATATGATTTGCATAACCTATGGTTGTGGTAAAATGGTAAATAGGTGGAGATTTCAACTCCACCTAACTCCATTATTTAAACCCCTTTTGCAAGAAGGGTTGGGAGACATTTTGCTCATTTTTGGAAATCTCACCAAAAGAAGCAAAGTCCTTTTCTCTCTAAATGCTCTCTCTCAAAACTCTCCTTCCTACCCAAAAGTAAGATCCCACCATCTTCCGTCAAGAACAACCGAGAAGCCAAATGGTGGTGTTCGATCTTCGTTCGTGAGAAGAGTTCGAGTAGTTCGAGATCGTTGGGAGAACACGAAGAGTTCGTGAACGAAAAGGAAAGCTTGAAGATTGTCTTCAACAAGTAAGTAACTAGATCTTACTGTATTTCCTTTCAATTCTATGTATGTTTAGCCTAAATTATGTGATAATTGATTTTAACGAAATTAAGTAGCACAACATTACCGCGACGATTTGATCGTCTTCCACTGCGTGGGAGTTTCATTCCCTTCAATTGGTATCAGAGCAAGGTTTGTTCTTTGTTGTGCACTATTTTTCGTTAAAATTAGGTGGGTATAACCTTTAATTTATGAGATAAATTGTAGTTTGCAATTATGGATGTTTTCGGTTTTGGCATGAATTTAGATTTATAATTTTATGTTAATTAGATCAATGTAAGGGCCCGTGTTTTTGGGCATTTTGTGGTAAATCGAGTCTTTAAATCCGAGTCGTTCGTGGCAAGAGTTGCTGTGAAGAAATCGGAGCAAAAACGAGCGAAATTCGACGAAGAACAACAAGAGGAGCTTGTTGTTCTGTCGACAGCGTCTCAACGCTGTTCATCGGCGTCTCAACGCTGCACATGTGGTCTGAGGCCTTGCTGCAGAGCAGCGTTGCAACGCTAGATGTAGTGTTGAAACGCTAAGGCGTGGAGCACGCGGGGCTTGCCGCTGGAGGCTGTAGCGTTGCAACGCTACAACGTTGTGGCGGCGATTGGGCGGCGCGCACGCGAAAAATTCAGGGCATGTGATGTAGTGGGCGGTTTCACTGCTTTTATTAATTTTATTTGTAAAATGTATTTTTCATTTGTATTTTAATTTATTTTATTAAATAATATTAATATAAATGTTGTATTAATGTTATTTAATTAAATAAATGCCCCTAAGGTTGTATCGAGCTAAGTTGCGTTTCTTGATTTACGCTACGATTTTTCAAGAACGAGGTGAGATTTCCTGTTTTGCATGAGATGTATGTACGGTTTGCAATTTAGACGTTTTCAATTTTGGCACTTAGATTTACAATTTTCATTGAATCGTTCAATGTAAGGGCCCAGTGTTTTGGGCAATTTTAATTGTAAATCGAGTCAGTAAGTCCGTGTCGATCGAAGCACAGTGGTTGCTGAGAAGAACGGAGCGAAAACAAGGCACAACGTTGCAACGCCACAGGCGTTTCACGCGAAGGAGAAACGGGCGAAAATTAATTTATTAATTTATATATTAATTATAAAAATATTTTATATTTAATATATTCATTTTATTTCATTTTAATTAATATAAATAGATTATATTAATTAAAATTATTTTTAGGGTGCCAAAATTAGTCTAATTTTGCTATTTAAATTATGCAATTGTTGTATAATTATTTCCATGCATAATGTATGCTTTTAATTACATATCTCACCTTAGGTTAAGCATTTTCATGCATCATTTATAATGTAAAAAGTTATATTTTATAGTTTGCATGATTAATTAATATAAGGTGTTATATTAATTTATGGACAACATTGACATGCATTATTTTGAAGGGAATCAAGTCTCGCAACGGAAGCGATTGTTAATCGCGTGTTCTCAATTTAGTTACAACGATTTTATTCAAGAACGAAAACAACTAGTTTTAGCATATAAAAGTAGATGGGCAGTAAGAAATATTACATTTGAAGAACCATTCTTCAAGTGCTCCTTCTCCCACTGCCACAATCTCAGCAACACGAACCCAAGAGATTAAGAACACTACCACCGGATCTTCTCCGTTGTTCTCTATGTGAGGGAGGAAGGATTGTTCCATTTAGGTGAGATGAGATGTTGTGAGAGAGGGAGATTGTGTTTTGGAATCTTTCCAATAACACAACCAAATGAAACACAATGTCTTAACCTAGTTGCATCTCATGCAACCATATATATAAGGGAATAGGATGGAAATGACCATCCTACCCTTTCTTTATTCTCTCATTAGTATATGGTTTATATGTGAATCTAATTCACATTAAAACTATATATTATATCAATTATATCATATATAATTGATATAACACCTCATGTATGAAATTGAACACTTAAATTTCATTCGTAACTTTATACCCTCAATATTACCATGTTGAGCCAACGGAGGGACCTAATGGACCTACAGTTCATGAGCTCCAATGATGTGAGATTAACTGATCAAACTCTTTGATCTAGTTAATCAATATTCATTAACAACAAGTCACTCCACTATAGACTTGTAGTTGCACTCTCCTCACTGTGGATAATATTGTGTCCACTGATATAGTCATTACCCATGAGTCGACCCTTCACAAGTTCTTCTTTCGATTCACACTGTGAGACGCTTATGATCCGCCTGCAGTTTGGCCTGGACCAGACAATCCCTTTGGAGGGCCTGATCATGGGAGTCGGAACACCGTGAATTCCCGATTCTTGGTTCACCCTTTGGTGGCTATTGTTTGGACGGATGCTTGGAAACTTAAAGATTAAGGGTGACACTCACAGAATTCGTTAAGTGTTAATGAATTCGATCGAACAATGGTAATTGGATGCCTAATGGAATAAGAGTTATTCTGGGATTAGGGTCTGATCGAGAAAGTCTCGTCCTAGAGGAGGAGTGTTTTGTTCACCCTTCGGTGGCGGTCATTCTAAACCTTTCGGATATCATTGCAAAATTTTGAATGACCTAGGGATCATGAAACATTTTTTGCTAAAACTTGATTGGATTTGAAAATTTTTTTTGCGAGACTAACACAAAGTTTTCTTAATTTTTAAGCTTAAAACATGTCTAGCACAATTATAGCTCTACTCGTGTCCGATAAACTAGTGGGAGATAATTACGAAACTTGGAAAAACAACATAAACACAATTTTGGTAACTGACGACATTAAGTTCGTGTTCTCGGAGGAGTGTCCTCACATGTCGGGCTCATTTCAAGTCGCTGGTGTTCGCGATGCATATGATCGATGGATCATGGCTAATGAAAAGGCCAAGGTCTATATCATTGCCAAAGCATGTCCGATGTATTGGCGAAGCATGAGTGATGGTCACCGCTAAGGAGATCATGGAGTCCTTGCGTAGAAATGTTTTGACAACGATCCTTTGAAGTCCAAAGATGACTCGCTCAAATACGTCTTCAACGCACGGATGAAAGAGGGTCGCTCGTCCATGAACATGTTCTGAACATGATGACCCACTTTAATCTAGCGCTTGAGATGAACGGGGGCTTCGATCGGCGAGTCGAGCCAAGTAAGTTTTATCTTGGAACTCTTTCGAAGAGTTTCCTTCAGTTTCGTAGCAATGCTGTTATGAACAAAATTAGCTACACTCTGACTAACCTCCTCAATGAGCTACAAAATTTCCAGTCCTTGAACGAGTCGAGGCACTCAAATCAAGCAAATGTTGCCTCATGTCTTATCAAAGGGGTTCGACCTGTGGGACTAAACCTATTGCTCCTTCACGCCCAAAGGGAAGAAGAGGATGAAATGGGGTAAAACTGTCCGAGTTGCCGCCTAGAAGGGCAAGAAGGTCAATGAAGTTGCAGAAAAAAGGAAATTGTTTCCACTGCAATGGGGGCGGTCACTAGAAGAGAAACTGTCCCAAATTCCTAGCCGAGAGGAAGAATCAAGGTAAATGTGATTTACTTGTGACAGAAACCTGTTTAGTGGAGAGTAATGACTCTGCCTGGATATTGGATTCGGGTCCACTAACCATGTTTGTTCTTCTTTTCAGGGGATTGATTTCTGGCAGCCACTGCGAGAGGGTGAGGTGACTCTACGGGTTGGATCCGAAGAGCTTGTCTCTACTGCAGCGATGGACACGGTGAAGCTACATTTCTGCGGAAAGTACTTATTATTAGATAATTTGTACTTTGTACCAGGGTTTACTAGAAACCTTCTTTCCATTTTCTGCCTAATTGAACAATGTATATCAGTTTTTCTTTGAATCCAATAAAGCGTTTATTTCTTTCAAAGGCAATCTTGTTTGTTCAACTTCACTTGAGAATAATCTGTATGTTTTAAAACCTAATTCGGTCAAAAGTGTTTTGAATACTGAATTGTTTAAAACGGCAGAAACGCAAACTAAGAGAGCAAAAGTTTCTCCTAAGGAAAATGCCCATCTTTGGCATCTACGGTTAGGCCACATTAATCTCAATAGGATTGAGAAACTAGTGAAGAGTGGGCTTCTAAACGAGTTGGAAGAAAACTCTTTACCGATGTGTGAGTCATGCCTTGAGGGCAAGATGACCAAACGTCTTTTTAGTGGAAAAGGATATAGAGCCAAAGAGCCCCTTGAGTTAGTACATTATGACCTCTATGGTCCGATGAATGTTAAAGCTCAAGGTTGTTATGAATACTTCGTGTCTTTCATAGACGATTACTCGAGGCATGGGTATATTTACCTAATGCACAAGAAGTCTGAAACTCTCGAAAAGTTCAAGGAATACAAGACTGAGGTTGAGAACCTCTTAGGTAAATCGCTTAAAACACTTCGATCGGATCGAGGTGGAGAGTATATGGACACTAAATTTCAGGACTATATGATAGAACACTAATTACGTCCCAACTCTCAAAGACTGTATGCCACAATGAGAATGGCGTATCGGAGAGGAGAAAGCAGAACCTTGTTGGACATGGTTCGGTCGATGATGAGCTCTGCTCGTCTCCCTGATTCTTTTTGGGGTTACGCAGTGGAGACTACGGTTTATATTTTGAACAATGCTCCTTCGAAGAGTCTTAGTGAAACACATTTCGAGCTCTAGAGTGGACGTAAAGACAGTTTACATCACTTCAGAATTTTGGGATGCCCGACCCACGTGTCGGTGTCAAACCCAAAAGTTGGAACCCCGTTCGAAATTGTGCCTATTCGTAGGTTACCCTAAAGAGACTAGGGGTGGTCTATTTGACGATCCTAAGGAAAATAGGGTGCTTGTGTCGACAAACGCCACTTTCCTAGAGGAAAACCACGTCAGGGATCATTTATCAAGGAGTAAAATTGTGCTAAATGAAATGGACAGTACATCAGCAAAAGTTGTTGATGGGGCTAGTACGTCAACAAGCGTTGTTGATCCTAGCACGTCTAGTCATATCCATTCTCAAGAGTTGGGAATGCCTCGACGTAGTGGGAGGGCTGTGAGACAACCTGATCGTTACATGGGTTTAGGTGAAACCGCAATTGTCGCTCCTGATGATGACTGTGAGGATCCATTGACCTATGATCCAGCAATGGTTGATGTTGACAAAGACGAGTGGATTAAAGCAATGGTTGATGTTGACAAAGACGAGTGTATGTACTTCAATTCTGTCTGGGAGCTTGTGGATCAACCGAATGGGGTAAAACCTATTTGTTGCAAATGGGTCTACAAGCGTAAACGTGGCGTAGATAGGAAGATGCAGGCCTTCAAAGCCCGACTAGTGGCAAAGGGTTTTACTCAGGTTGAATTGGTTGATTATGAGGAGACCTTTTCACCTGTTGCCATGGTAAAATCTATCAGGATCCTTCTGGCCATTGCCTCATATTATGACTACGAGGTATGGTTGATGGACGTCAAGACAACCTTTTCTGAATGGCAAACTTGATGAAACCATCTACATGGACCAGCCCAAAGGGTTCATTACCCAAGGCCAAGAGCAAAAGGTTTTTCGGCTTCATAGGTCCATTTATGGGCTGAAACAAGCTTCGAGATCTTAGAATATAAGGTTTGATGAGGCGATCAAATCTTATGGCTTTGATCAAAATGTCGACGAGCCTTGTGTCTACAAGAAAATCATTGACAAAACTATCGCATTTTAGTGTTGTATGTGGATGATATTCTTCTCATTGAGAATGAGGTAGAATTTCTTACTGACGTTAAGAAGTGGCTAGCTTCGCAATTCCAAATGAAAGATTTGGGAGAAGCTCAGTATGTTCTAGGTATCCAGATAGTCTGGAACGGGAAGAACAAAATGCTAGCCTTGTCTCAGGCGTCTTATATTGACAAGAAGTTGTCTAGATATAAGATGCAGAACTCCAAGAAGGGTTTTCTGCCTTTCAGGCATGGGATTCACTTGTCTAAGGATCAGTGTCCTAAGACTCCTCAAGAGGTTGAGGATTAGAGACGAATCCCATATGCTTCAGCTGTAGGGAGCCTTATGTATGCCATGCTGTGTACTAGACCCGACATCTGTTATGCAGTAAGGATTGTCAGTAAGTATCACTCCAATCCAAGATTAGATCACTGGACAGTTGTAAAGGCAATCCTCAAGTATCTTAGGAGAACGAGGAACTACAGCTTAGTGTATGGTAGTGGGGATTTGATCCTTATGGGATACACGAATTCTGACTTTCAGACCGATAAGGATTCTAGGAAATCCACTTCGTGGTCAGCCTTCATTCTGAATGGAAGAGTTGTAGTATGCGAAACATCAAACAAGGATGCATCATCGATTTCACTATGGAAGCAGAGTATAATGCGGCTTGTGAAGCTGCAAAAGAAGTTGTTTGGCTTAGGAAGTTCATGACAGATTTGGAAGTTGTTCCAAATATGAACTTAGCGATCACAATCGCTCGTGATAACAATGCAGCAATGCCAACTCACGTGAGCCTCGTGAGCCATAAAAGAGGCAAACATATTGAGCCCAAGTATCATTTGATACACGGAGATTGTGCACCGCGAGACGTGATAAACACGCAGAGAATAGCGTCGAGCACAACGTAGTTGATCCATTTACAAAGCCCCTCACGGCTAAAGTGTTTGAGGGTCACCTAGAGAGTCTAGGTCTTCGAGAGCTTCCTGACTAGGGCAAGTGGGAGATGTGTAAACGGGTATTCAATGCCCTAGTTTATTGTATTACTTCATTGTAATTTATGTACATTTCGAAATGTATTTTCTCCACTAGCTTAGTCCAAGTGGGAGTTTGTTGGGATTTTTGTCCTAATCTCGTGTTTGTAAATTCTTCGCTTGAAATTAATAAGAGTTATTAATTTCATTACTTTGTGTCTCGCAATATTTACAATCTTTTCCAATAAACTAAGCTCCAGTGGTCATTGAATTTATGAGAGAACTAGAACTTGAACGGTGTGTAGTGGAGACACGGGGAGGATCACGTTCGAATTAATTACCCGAATCGGTCTACGGTGATATGGATATGGTTGGAGACCTAATCTCGATACACTGTGGATGTGACCCGCTTTGTATTAGACACAAACGAGGTGATCTCGACTCGCTCATGTAGTTGACATGCGAGTGGGGGCATCCTGCAAATGAGATTGTACAAGACCGGATCGTGAATTATTAGACCTCACGGTGTAACACCGCTGACAAGATGGGATAATAACTTCGTGAGATGACCATTAGTAACTCGACACAATCTCGAGCGTGTTACGCACTCATGTCTGCGAGGGTCCGCCCTTTGACTAGTAATCGTGAGGGTGGTCACGATTACTCGCCCAATATGCCTATCTTCTTAGGGACAAGACCAAGTAGGGAGCCGGGAACTTAACTACGCGAGATGGAATTCACTCGCTCCCGCCTTTAGGAAACTATAGGGGTTGTTCCCTTAAGTGTTGTCTCCGGGACTTGGACAACGGACGCCCACCATCTCACCGCCCGAGAAGGGTGTTGTGTATTGTTGGACCATCACAATATGTTGTTCATTAGAGGAGCAGTGGGGACTTAAGGAATAAGAAGTAGACACAAGGGTACAACGATAATTTGACCCAGTCTTGTCTACGAACAACCTGTGAAGGGTCGACTCATGGGCATTGGTTATATCGATGGACACGTAATATTCTCAGACCGACGGAGTGCAACTACGGGCTATAGTGGAGTGTTACCGTAGCTAATGAATGTTGATTAACCGGATCAAAGAGTTTGATAGGTTAATCTCGGATCATTGGAGTCCATCACTGTAGGTCCATTAGGTCCCTCGGTTGGCTCAATCTGAGTTAAAATAAGGGTTAATGTTTTGGTATGAAATTGAAGTGTCCAATTTCACTTAAACGATATTTATGTCATTTATATGAGATATGAATGATATAATATATAGTTTAATGTGAATGAGATTCATAATAAACTGTAGGTTAGCCTAATTGTTGAATTAGGGCTAATTGGAGAAATTAATTGAGAGAAATTAAATTGGATGTCATTCAATTTAATAAAATCAACAATTATGCAAATGTTATTTGTATAATGAGATATGAGATATCTTATATTATATGGTTATGCAAATATGAATTGCATAACCTATGGTTGTGGTAAAATGGTGATAATGTTGAGATTTTAACTCCACTATTTAATCCCTTCTTACAAGAAGGAATTTATGTTTTCACTCTCATTTTTTGAATTCTCACCCAAAAAGAAGAGAACTCTCTCAACTTTTCTCTCAACTCTCTTCCCTCTCCAAAACTAAAGTCCCACCACTTTCATTCTTCCAAAGGAAGAATAACCGAGAAGACCGTTGATGGTGTTCAAGTTTCGTTCGAGGGAAGCGTTCGTTGAGATCGAGTAGCACGAAGTGTTCGTGACCAAAGAAGGAATCTTGAAGAATTGTCTACAACAAGTAAGTAGATTTCTTCTCGCTGTAATTTCTTCCTTCTTATGCATGTTTAACTTAGATCTAAATGTTAGATCGTTTTAACAAACTTTAGGTAGTGTAACGATACCTTTGACAATTCGATCGTCTTCCGCTGCGTGGGGATTTTCATTCCCTTCAGCTTTCTCTTATAGACCCACTTACAACCTATAGGTTTTACCCCATCAGGCTTATCTACAAGATCCCAAACAGAATTGACGTACATAGACTCCATTTCTTGGTGCATGGTTCTGACCCATTTGTCTTTGTCTTTGTCAACCATTGCTTAATTATAAGTCAATGGATCCTCGCAGTTGTCATCTGGTATAACAACTTGGGTTTCAGATAAACCCATGTAACGATTAGGTTGTGTTATAACCCTCCCACTACGTCGGGGAATACTCAACTCTTGAGATGGACTCTTTTGACTAGATAAACTAGTATCAACAATTCTTGTTGACGTACTAGTTTTATTAGCAACCTTTGTTATTGTTCCTAACTCACTTTACTTTTTGGTTTGTGGTCCTCTATGTGGTCCTACTCTAAGAAAATGACATTTGTCGACAAAAAAACCTTATCTTCCTCAGGATCATAGAATAAACCACCTCTTGTTTCTTTCGGGTAGCCTACGAATAGGCACAATTTTGAACGTGAATCCAACTTCTTTGGATTTGTCACAAGCACATGTGCTGAAAAACCCCGAATTCTGAAATGACATAAACTACCTTTACGTCCTTTTCAGAGTTCAAAAGGTATTTCAGAAACACTTTTTGAGGATACACTATTCAAAATGTATACTGCAGTCTTTACTACATAACCCCAAAAGGAACTAGGGAGATGAGCATTACTCATCATTGATCGAACCATATCCAACAAGGTTCTAGTTCTCCTTTCCGATACACCGTTTTGCTGTGGTGTACCGGGAGCTAAGAGTTGGGATGTAATTCCATGTTCTATCATATAGTTCTGGAATTTTAAATTCATGTACTCTCCACCTCGATCCGATCAAAGTGTTTTAATTGTTTTACCCAACCCATTTTTCAACCTCGTCTTAAATTCCTTAAACTTTTCAAGTGTTTCATACTTGTGGTGCATTATGTAAATATGCCCAAATATAGAATAATCATCTATAAAAGAGATGAAATATTCATATCCTCCCCTAGCTTTAACATTCATCAGACCACAAAGGTCTGAATGTATAAGCTCAAGAGGTTCTTTTGCTCTATAACCTTTTCCACTAAAAGGTCTTTTAGTCATTTTTCCTTCTAGGCAGGATTCACATACAGGTAAAGTATTTTCTTCTAACTCATTTAGAAGTCTATTCTTTACCAATATCTCAATCCTATTGAGATTAATGTGACCCAATCTTAAATGTAAAATATGAGCATTTTCTTTAGAAGAAATTTTACGTTTCTTAGTTTATGCATTTGTAGTTTTAAATAATTCAGTGTTCAAAACCATTTTGACTGAATTAGGCCTTAAAAAGTACAATCCATTTTGTAATGAAGATGAACATATTTTCACACCTTTCTTCAAAATAAACACTTTTTTCATTGAGAAAGAAACATAAATACATTGTTCTATGAGGCAAGAAATTGAAATAAGTTTTCTAGTAAACCACAGTATCACTAATATATTGTCCAAAAACATATATTTCTTGCCAAAATAAAGCTTCATCGTGCCTCATCGCTACAAAATCGAGACGACTTCTCCATTTCCAACTCTGAGTGTTATCTCGCTTACACAGAGTCTTGCCAGAATCAATTCCTCAAATGAAGAGCAAACATGATTAGTGGTGCCCGAATTAAGTATCCAAGCAGTTTTATCATTATCCACTAAACAAGTTTCTAGGCAAAATAAATCATATTTACCTTCCTTCTTCTTTTTCTCGCAATGTACTTAGGGCGCCTCCGTTTCCAATGCCCGCCATCGTTGTAGTGGAAACACTTTCCTTTGTCAAGAATTTCTTTAACTTTCTTGCCCTTCTCAAGCGCAGCTCTCCAACTTGTTTCCTTTACCAACCTTCTTCATGTTCTTCTTCTTCCTTTTCAGGTCAGAAGAAGATGAGGCCACTGTTTTTGTCCCATAGGTCGAACCTTTGTGATAACTCCTACAAGCAACATTTGCCTCACGTTTCGATCCCTGAATTTTCATCAAAGATTGAAAGGTCTGGAGTTCATTCAGAAGGGAGGTAATGTTAAAAGTAAGCTTGTTCATAACAACATTACTTCTAAATCAGAGGAAACTATCTGAAAGAGTTTCCGAATGAAGTGACACTGCTCGACTCATCGATGGAAGCATCATTCGACTCTACGATGTTAAAGTGCACCATCATATCCAGGACATGATCCCAAAAAGATGTACGCTCTTGCTGTTGGGATTTTTGTCCTAATCTCGTGTTTATAAATTATTATTTGAAACTAATAAAGTGAAATTACTTTGTGTCTCGCAAATTTTACAAACTTTTCCAATAAACTAAGCTCCAGGGTCATTGATTTTATGAGAGAACTTGAACTTGAACGGTGTTTAGTGGACACACAGGGAGGATCACGTTCGAGTTAATGACTCGAACGGTCTACAGTATATGGATAGGGTTGGAGACCTAATCACTCGGATATCGCTAGTGCATGCGACCCTCTTTGTATTAGATACAAACGAGGTGATCTGACTCGTTCATGTGGTTGACATGTGAGTGGGGGCATCCTGTGCAATGAGATTGTACAAGACCGGACCGTGAATTATTAGATCTACTAATGTAACACCGTTGACAGTAAGGACTAATAACTTCGTAGATGACCATTAGTGACTCGACCTAAATCCTGAGCGTGTTACGGATACCTATCTGTGGGGGTTTGTACTTTGACTAGTACGGGTGAGGGTGGTTACAGTTACTTGCCCAATATGCCTATCTTCTCAGGGCAGGACCAAGTAGGGAGCTGGGTACTTGACTACGTAAGATGGAATTCACTCGTTCCCGCCTTTAGGGAAACTAGAGGGGTTGTTCCCTTAAGTGCTGTCTCAAGGGCTTGGACAACGGGCACCCACCTTCTCACTGGCTCGAGATGGGTGTTGTGTGGTTGGACCATCACAATATGTTGTTCATTAGAGAAGCACTGGGACTTAAGGAACAAGAAGTTTACACAGGGGTAAAAGCAGAATTTGACCCAAAGAGTGTCTCACGAACAACCCGTGATGGGTCGACTCATGGTTATTGGTTATATCGGTGGACACGTAATATTCTCGCGACGACGGAGTGCAACTACGGACTTTAGTGGAGTGTTACCATAGCTAATGAAGGTTGATTAACCGGTCAAAGAGTTTGATAGGTTAATCTCGGATCATTGGAGCTCGTCACTGTAGGTCCATTAGGTCCCTCGGTTGGCTCAATCAGGTTAAAGGGCATTTATGTCATTTATAGGAGATATGAATGATATAATATATAGTTTAATTTGAATGAGATTCATAATAAACTATAGGTTAGCCTAATTGTTGAATTAGGGCTAATTGGAGAAATTAAATGAGAGAAATTAAATTGGATGTGATTCAATTTAAAAAATCCACAATTATCCAAATGTGATTTGTATAATGAGATATGAGATATCTTATAATACATGGTAATAATGTGGAGATTTTAACTCCATGTTATTTCACTATTTAAACCGTTTGCAAGAACAATTTCTTAATTCAATCTCTCATTTTTAGAATATTACCAAAAGAAGAGAACTTCCTCTCAATATTTTTCTCTCAAATCTCCTCCCTCTCCAAAACCAAAAAGTCCCACAACTTTCCTTCTTCCAAAGGAAGAACAACCGAGAAGGCCATTGGTGGTGTTCGGGTTTTGTTCGAGGGAAGATCGAGAAGCACGAAGTGTTCGTGATCAAGGAAGAAACTGTGAAGAATTGTCTACAACAAGTAAGTACATTCTTCTTGTTGTTTTTCTTCCTTAATTTTGTATATTTAACTTAGATCTAAGCGTTAGATCGTTTTAACGAACTTCAAGTAGCGTAACGATACTTTGACGATTAGATCGTCTTCGCACACGCGAGATTTTCATTCCTTCAATTGGTATCGAGCCATTTCGATGGTTCTTCGTTATGCACTGATTTTTTGTTAAAATAGGCGGGTAATTTACTTTAATTTCATGAGATGAATGTTGGTTTACATGATGGATGTTTCAGTTTTTTGCATTTTTTTTAGATTTACAATTATGTTGATGAGATCAAGGTAAATGCCCGTTGTTTTTGGGCATTTTTGTTGTAAATCGAGTCTGTAAGTCTGAGTCTTTAGTAGCAAGAGTTGCTGTGAAGAAATCGGAGCGAAAACGGGCAAAAATCGAAGCAAAACAGCAAAGGAGTTTGATGTACATGTGATGGAGTTGAGAAGTTGTTCATTGGCGTCTCAACGTTGTGCCGCGCGCAAGCAAGCGCGCTGCGCAGACAGCGCTGCAACGCCACGACATGGAGCACGCAGGCGCGGACGACGACGCGATAAATAGCGTAACGCCGCCACGACATTTGCAACGCCGCACGCGATAGTGGGCGCTTTCACGACGTGGGCAAGAGGCTTCGTGGGGCAATTGTCATTTATGTTTTTCTTCATTTTAAAAATGTAAAATGTATTTATTATTTATTTATCTAATTTTTTTATTAAATGATATTAATATAATAGTTATATTACTGTTATTTAATTAAATAATTGCCCCTAGGTGCCAAAAACCTGTCCATTTTTGCTATTTAATTATTTTATACATGTGATGAATATTTTAATTAATTTCTATTTGCATTATGTATGTCATATAGATTTAAAATCCCACCTTAGGATAAACATTATCATGCGTCATTTATATTATAAGTGTTATAATATATAGTTTGCATGATAGGTTATATTATAAGTCTTATAATATAATTAAATTCATGTCTTAATTTAATTAATATAAGTGTTATATTTTTGAATTAAAGTATGCTCATGCATTTAATATTCATGTGATGAATTATTTTTGTTATAGTATATAGTTATTCATGTAATGAATGATCAAGCACTATAACATACAAATGCATGCAACCTAAGTTAATTATTAGTTTTAAAGTGTTTAGAACTTGAATAATTAGACTTAGGTTTTCTAGTTCTAATAAGATTAGAATTAGGAAATCAAAGTTTAGTCTATGAATGGAGACTGATTAGTAACTCTGCCTAAGGAAGGTTTTGTCTAAGGTTGGGGTATTTAAGTTGACGCTTGCGGAACACCCCTACCTGGAAACCGACCTGGGAGTGAATTCGGTCCGGAGATTCTTAGATTATACTTATCGTGAGTGTCGTTAATTAAAAGTGTTTTAATTTACTCACATAGACCTAAGTAATAATGTGATTATATACTTACGTTAAATACCATATAAGAGTTATATTGGTAGACTTAGGTAAATTTTAGCCGATTTATCTAGTCAATCCCTAATAAAATTAAAGTGTTGAGTGGGAGGAAATATAGTGTATAAGATACATTTAATTTTCGACCACAAATCTCCGTTAAGTCTGCACCGTGAGATCCATACTCGGCCTCGTGGCGTAAATGGGTGCATCTCCCTTCGGATGGCATTTGTATGGGTCAATATCATCGTGGATGGAGAGAGTACTTATAGTGAGTGGGAGCGGGACTTGTGAAAACGGGACTCACGGTCTCTTCTTTCAATTCACACCGTGAGACGCCTATGATCCGCCTCCTAGTTTGGCTTGAACCAAACAATCCCTTCGGTGGGCCTGATCATGGGAGTCGTAACACCGTGAATTCCCGAAAAGGATACAGTTTCCTAGTTTGTTTTCCTTCTTGGTTCACCCTTCGGTGGCTATTGTTTGGACGGATGCTTGGAAACTTAAAGATTGAGGGTGACACTCAATGAATTCGTTAAATGTTAATGAATTCGACTGAACAATGGTAATTAGACGCCTAATGGAATAAGAGTGATTCTGGGATTAGGGTATGATCGAGAAAGTCTCGTCCTAGAGGAGGAGTGTTCTGTTCACCCTTCGGTGGCGGTCATTCTAAACCCATAGGATATTATTGCAAAATTTTGAATGACATAGGGATCATAAAATATTTTTTTTGCTAAAACTTGATTGGATTTCAAAAGTTTTTTTGCGAGACTAACACAAAGTTTTCATATATTTTCAACTTAAATAATGTCTAGCTAAAAAATATCTCTACTCGCGTCTGATAAATTAGTGGGAAATAATTACCAAACTTAGAAAAACAACCTAAACACAATTTTGGTAACTAACGATATTAAGTTCGTGCTCTCTAAGGAGTGTCCTCAGATGTCGGGCTCGACTGCATCGCGAAGTGTTCGTGATGCATACGATCGATGGATTAGGGCCAATTAAAAGGCCAATGTCTATATCATTGCCAGCATGTCTGATGTTTTGACAAAAAAGCATGAGCTGATGGTCACCGCAAAGGAGATCATGGAGTCCTTGCAGGATATGTTTGGACAACAGTCCTTCAAGTCCGACATGACTCGCTCAAATACGTCTTCAACGCACAGATGAAAGAGGGGTCGTCTGTCCGTGAACATGTTCTCGACACGATGACCAACTTTAATATAGCGGAGATGAACAGGGCTTCGATCGACGAGTCGAGCCAGGTTAGCTTTATCTTGGACACTCTTCCAAAGAGTTTCCTTCAGTTTCGTAGCTACGCAGTTATGAACAAGATAAACTACTCACTGACAACTCTTCTTAACGAGCTGCAAACCTTCCAGTCCTTGATGAGGATCGACGCCGAAAGTCGAGG
Organism: Trichosanthes cucumerina; assembly: GCA_036507285.1. NCBI lineage: Eukaryota > Viridiplantae > Streptophyta > Magnoliopsida > Cucurbitales > Cucurbitaceae > Trichosanthes > Trichosanthes cucumerina. The sequence continues at coordinate 421,185 of JAYKKG010000025.1, read as the reverse complement.
CAACGTTGCCTTTAGGTCTTATCACAGGGATTCGACCTCTGGGACAAAGCCTGTAGCTCTCTCACGCCGGAAAGGGAAGAAGAAGATGAAGAAGGGTAGAACTGACCGAGCTGCCACCCAGAAGGGCAACAAGGTCAAGGAAGTTGCAGAAAAAGGAATGTGTTTCCACTACAATAGGGGCAGACACTAGAAGAGGAACTGTTCCAAATTCCTAGCCGAGAGGAAGAATCAAGGTAAATGTGATTTACTTGTGACTAAAACCTGTTTAGTGGAGAGTAGTGACTCTGCCTGGATATTGGATTCAGGCGCCACTAACCATGTTTGTTCCACTTTTCAGGGGATTGATTCCTGGCAGCAGCTGCGAGAGGGTGTGGTGACTCTACGGGTTGGATCCTGGGAGCTTGTCTATGTTGTAGCGGTCAACACGGTGAAGCTACATTTAGGCAGGAATTACATTTTGTTAGACAACATGTATATAGTTCTAGGGTTTACTAGAAACCTAGTTTCTATTTCCTGCCTATTAGAACAGTGTATTTCTGTTTCATTCCATGGTAATAAAGCGTTTATTTCCAGAAATGGTAATCTTATTTGTTATGCTTCACTTGAGCATAATTTGTATATTTTGAAACCTAATTCGGTCAAAAGTGTTTTGAATACTGAATTGTTTAAAACGGCAGAAACACGAACTAAAAGAACGAAAGTTTCTCCTAAAGAGAATGCCCATCTTTGGCATCTGCGGTTAGGCCACATTAATCTCAATAGGATTGAGAAACTAGTGAAGAGTGGACTTCTAAACGAGTTGGAAGAAAACTCTTTCTGGTGTGTGAGTCATGCCTTGAGGGCAAAATGACCAAACGCCCTTTTAGTTGAAAAGGATATAGAGCCAAGGAGCCCCTTGAGCTTATACATTCTGACCTCTTTGGTCTGATGAATGTTAAAGCACGAGGTGGTTATGAATACTTCGTGTCTTTCATAGATGATTACTCGAGGTAAGGGTATATTTACCTAATACATAAGAAGTCTGAAACTCTTGAAAAGTTCAAGCAATGACAAGATCGAGGTTGAGAACTCATTAGGTAAATCGCTTAAAACACTTCGATCGGATCGAGGTGGAGAGTACATGGACACCGAATTCGTAACTATATGATAGGATACGAAATTACATCCCAACTCTCAGCACCTGGTATGCCACAGCAGAATGGCGTATCGGAGGGGAGAAACAGAACCCTGTTTGACATGGTTCGATCGATGATGAGCTATGCTCGTCTCCCTGATTCTTTTTGGGGTTACGCAGTGGAGACTGCGGTTTATATTTTGAACAACGTTTCGTCGAAGAGTGTTTGTGAAACACCTTTCAACTCTGGAATGGCCGTAAAGGAAGTTTACACCATTTCAAAATTTGGGGATGCTCGACCATCGGGTTGGTGTCAAATCTAAAAAAGTTGGAACCCCGTTCCAAATTGTGCCTATTCGTAGGTTACCCTAAAGAGACTAGGGGTGGTCTATTTTACGATCCTAAGGAAAATAGGGTGCTTGTTTCGACAAACACCACTTTCCTAAAAGAATACCACGTTAGGGATCATGTACCAAGGAGTAAAATTATGTTAAATGAAATGGACAATACATCAGCAAGGGTTGCTGATGGGGCTAGTACGTCAACAAGTGTTGTTTATTCTAGTACGTCTAGTCAAATCCATTCCCAAGAGTTGGAAATGTCTCGACGTAGTGGAGGTTGTGAGACAACCCGATCGTTACATGAGTTTAGCCAAACCTCGCCGCCGCCTCCCGATGGTGACTCATGAGGATCCATTTGAAAGAGTCTATATTAAGAAAGTGGAAGGAATTTTGGATCTTGAACACTCTAAGTTGATCAATTTTGTAAAATAAAAAACATGCTCAAAGCTAGAAAAACAGAGGGATAGAAAACTCAACTTTGAAGATCAAATTCTCTTCACCCGGTGGATGGTTTTCAAAGATAAACACTTCGTGGACAAATCAGTTAGAGTCTTCCCTACTATCCTCAGCCTTAGAACGGATTGTGAGATCCTAGGTTGAGAGAATTTGGAAGAAAGACCTCAAAGGTCACTAATTCGGGTATTTAGAATTTTCTGCAAAATTCTCTCAAAACAACTCAAATCACCATTATATAAAGCTTCATTAAGCTTTATTAGAGTGACAACTCAAGTGTGATGAGGATGGTTTGAGATGGAGGTGGCTAATTTTGGTGAATTTTGAAAATGAATAGGATTGGGCAAGTTGTCAACTTGATTTTCATGAAAATCATGAAAATCCCTCATTTTACATTTAATTTTAATTTTAAAATCAATATAATTAATTCAAAAATTCAAAAATAATTTAATTTATTATTTTTTTAATTTAATTTAATATCAAATATTAAATTAAATAAATAACCCGATCCCTAACGATTTTCCAAACATGAATCCTTATTCATGCTATAACCGATCCCAACATTTAGTAAAATTTTAATAATTTCCACCTCCTATTAATCATAGTTTAATTCATAATTAAGCTATGATTCGTTAAATATATCACATATAATTAACGCTTTCTTCCAAACTCGAATTTGAAAAATTCAAATTCTTTTCTCTCAAAATGTTACAAGGCTAAGTCCGAGCTACAAACGAGGACCTAATGGACCTACAGATCATGAGCTCCAACGATATGAGATTAACCAGCCAAACTCTTTAGCCTAGCTAATCAATATTCATTAACAACCGGGACACTCCACTAAAGCTCAGTGGCTGCATTCTCCTCACTGTAGATATATTTTTGTCCACTCAATATAACCATGATTAGTAAGTCGATCCTTCACAGGTCGTTCGTAATTACAGCTGGGTCAAAATTACCGTTTTACCCCTTTAATTACCTCTTGTTCCTTAAGTCTCATAAATCCTCTAATGAACAATTGGTTTGTGGTCCAACCAGCAAACTGAATCCCTCTCGGGCCAATGAGAGGGGTGGGCCCATTGTTCAAGACCCGAAGTAAGTACTTAAGGGAATAACCTCTCTACTAATCCCTAAAGCGGGTAGGAGTGAATTTCATCTCGCAGAACTATGTTCCCAACTATCTACCACGTTTTATCCCTGAAATGGGAGGCTTATTGAGTCTGCGATCCTCGAGCCACTCTCACACATGCAAATCTAAGGTTAATCCGACAAAAGCAGCCCATAGAACGCTCAAGATTAAGATCGAGTTACCTAGGTCATCGTATGAATATAGTCAGTTAAGATAGTAAACGGAGTTATAAAGTCTAAGTGACTATTTCGCGGTCCAGTCTTATGCAAACTCATTGCATAGGGTGCCCCCACTCACATGTCTCCACATGAACAATTTAGGATCACATCGTTTGTTCTCTACAAAGTGGGTCGCGTCCATAGTGTCCCCGTGATAAGGTACCCAATTCTCTATCCTTCTACTATAGACTGCTCGCTATAACTTAAACTTGATCCACTTTTATGTCACACATAAAGTTCAAGTATTCATCCTATAGCCAAGGGTTCTTTATTGGTTTAAGGTTACACAATCACAATAGTCAATAACACCTTTACTGAATAAATTTCAATAACAACTTTATTGTGAAATAGATTATACATTAAGTTTACAAGACCACGAGTTTTAGGACATAAAACCCAACAATCTCCCACTTGGACTAAAACGTGTGTGGGGTAAAACATGTTGAGCAAAGAAAACTGCCCTACTGTACAACCCGTAGTCCTAGACTCTCTAGGTGTCCCTCAAACACTTTAGCCGTGAGGGGCTTTGTAAACGGATCAGCAATGTTGTTCTCCGAAGCGATCTGCGTGACGATCACGTCTTCTCGTTGCACAATCTCCCTGATGAGATGATATTTGCGCTCTATGTGCTTTTCGCGTTTATGGCTTCTAGGTTCTTTGGAATTTGCCACTACACCACTATTATCACAATAAAGGGTGATAGGCAAATTCATATTTGGAACAACTTCCAAATCAGTCAAGAACTTCCTAAGCCATACGACCTCATTCGCTGCTTCCCAAGCTGCGACATACTCAGCCTCCATGGTGGAGTCAGCAATACAACCTTGCTTTGTACTCCTCCATACTATAGCTCCTCCGTTAAGAGTGAACACTGATCCTGATGTGGATTTCCTCGAATCTACATCGATCTGGCATCAGAGTCGATGTATCCTGCGCAAGGATCAAATCCTTTGCACCATACACAAGCACATAGTCCCTCGTTCTCCTAAGATACTTGAGGATGTTCTTAACGGCAGTCCAGTGATCGTATCCTGGATTAGACATATACGTGCTGACTATTCCCGCAACATAGCATATGTCGGGTCGAGTGCATAGCATGGCATACATCAGACTACCGACAACAGATGCATAGGGAATGCGTCTCATATCCTCAACTTCTTGAGGTGTCTTAGGACACTATTTCTTATACAAATGAATTCCATGCCTGAAAGGTAATGAACCCTTCTTGGAATTCTGCATCTTATATCTAACCAACATCTTGTCAAAAGATGCTTGAGACAGTGCTAGCGTTTTGTTCTTGCGATTCCGAACGATTTGGATTCCAAGAATAAACTAAGCCTCTCCCAAATCTTTCATTTGGAATTGGGTCGCTAGCCATTGCTTAACGCTTGATTAGGAATCCCGCATCATTCCCAATGAGCAAGATATCGCTCTACATATAGAACTAAGAAAGCTACAGATGGTATTGACTATCTTCTTGTAAACACAAGGCTCGCCAATATTCTCGTTCAAAGCCATAAGATTTGATCGCAGATCAAAATCTTATATTCCGAGATCTAGAAGCTTGTTTCAATTTATAGATGGATCGTTTAAGCTTGCAAACCTTTTGCTCTTGACCCTGAACTATGAACCCCTCTGGTTGATCCATATAGATACTCTCTTCAAGATTGCCATTCAGAAAGGTTGTCTTGACATCCATTTGCCAAATTTCAAAGTCATAAAACGTGGCAATGGGCAAGAGTATTCTAATGGATTTAAGCATGGTAATGAGGAGAAGGTTTCTTCATAGTCGACCCTTCCTTTTGAGTATAACCCTTTGCCATAAGTCGAGCCTTAAAGGTTTGCACCTTACCGCTTTGATCTCGCTTCTTCTTGTAGATCTACTTGCAAATCGATAGGTCTTTCACCATCCGTTTGATCTACAAGTTCCCAGCATCAATTGAAGTACATTGACTCCATTTCAAGGTCCATGGCTTTAATCCACTGGTCCCTATCTATATCATTCATTGCCTGTTTATAGGTCAATGGATCCTCAATGCCATCATCAAGTATGAGAACTGGGTTTCGGTCAAACCCATGTAACGGTCGGGTTGTCTAACATCCCTCCCAATACGTTGAGGCATTCTCAACTCTTGAGAAGGACCGGCTTGATCAACAACTTTTGTTGATTTATCTGTAGCTTCCTTGGAAAATTCACTTAAGACAATCCTGCTACGAGGTTGATGATCTCTCATGTGGTCTTCCTCTAAGAACGTGGCGTTTGTCGACACAAGCACCTTGTCCTCTTGAGGATCATAAAACAAACTACCTTTCGTTTCTTTGGAGTATCCTACGAATAGGCATAATTTTGAACGATGTTCCAATTTCTATGGATTGGACACTAGCACATGTGTCGACATCCCCAAATCTCAAGTGACGTAAACTCCCTTTACGCCTTTTCCATAACTCGTAGAGTGTTTCAAAAACTCTTAGAGGAACCATGTTCAAAATATATACATCGACCTTCTCTCGCATATCCGCAAAAGCGAACTAGGCAAATGAGCGTAGCTCATCATAGATCGAACCATGTCTAACGAGTTCTATTTCTCCTCTCGAATACACCATTCTCACTGAGGTGTACCGGGCGCTGAGAGTTGGGATACGATTCCGTGTTCTATCATATAGTCTTGGAATCTTAAATCCATATACTCTCCACCTCGATCTGATCAAAGTGTTTTAATCGTTTTACCTAATGTGTTCTCAACTTCTGCTTTATACTCCTTGAACTTTTCAAGGGTTTCGGACTTTTGATGCATTAGGTAAAGATAGCCATACCTAGAATAATCATCAATAAAACTGATGAAGTATTCATACTGTTAGGATTTTTGTCCTAATCTCGTGTTTGTAATATATTGATTGAAATTAATAAGAGTTATTTATTTCATCACTTTGTGTCTCTCATAATATTTATAAACTTTTTCCAATAAACTAAGCCCTGTGGTCATTGAATTTATGAGAGAACTAGAGCTTGAACGGTGTATAGTGGACACACAGGGAAGATCACGTTCAAGTTAATGACCCGAAGCGGTCTCAGATATCGATCGATAGGGTTGGAGACCTAATCCTTGATACACTCAGGATGCGGCCCGCTTTGTATTAGATACAAACGAGGTGATCCGACTCGTTCATGTGGTTGACATGCGAGTGGGGGCATCCTGCAATGAGATTGTACAAGACCGGACCATGAATTATTAAACCTCACCGATGTAACACCGCTGATGTGATGAGACTAATAATTTCGTAGATGACCATTAGTGACTCGACCGAATCCACGAGCGTGTTACGGACTCCGCATCTCGCGAGGGTCCATTCTTTGACTAGTGCGTGTGGGGTGGTCACGCCATCGCCCAATATGCCTATCTTCTTAGGGACGTAAACCAAGTAGGGAGTCGGGAACTTAACTACGCGAGATGGAATTCACTCGCTCCACCTTTAGGGAAACTAGAGGGTTGTTCCCTTAAGTCTTCGTCTCCGTGGCTTGGACAACGGCGCCCACCTTCTCACCGGCCGAGAAGGGTGTTGTGTATGATTGGACCATCACAATATGTTGTTCATTAGAGGAGCAAAGGAGACTTAAGGAACAAGAGGCGGACACACGGGGTAAAACGGTAATTTGACCCAACCGTGTCTCACGAACAACTTTGTGAAGGGTCGACTCATGGGTATTGGTTATATCGGTGGACACGTAATATTCTCAGACGGACGGTGCGCAATGCACGCTATAGTGGAGTGTTACCGTAGCTAATGAATGTTGGTTAACCGGGTCAAAGAGTTTGGCGAGTTAATCTCGGATCATTGGAGCCCGTCATCGTAGGTCTATTAGGTCCTCTGGTTGGCTCCATCCTGGATTTAAGAAGGATAAACTTTTGGTATGAAATTGAAGTGTTCAATTTCACCTTAAGGGCATTTATGTCATTTATATGAGATATGAATGATATAATATATAGTTTAATGTGAATGAGATTCATAATAAACTATAGGTTAGCCTAATTATTGAATTAGGGCTAATTGGAGAATTTGATTGAGAGAAATTAAATTGGATGTGATTCAATTTAATAATTCCACAACTATTGCAAATGAGATTTGCAATATGAGATATGATATATCTTATTTATGTGGTTGTGCAAATGAGATTTGCATAACCTATGATAGTGGTAAAGTGGTAAATATGTGGACTTTTTAATTCCACTAATCCACTATATAAACTCTTCTTTCATGAAGGATGAGATATTATTCTCTCATTTATTAGTTTTTCAAAAGGAAGAGAAGAGAAACTCTCTCTATTCTCTCTCAAATTCTCCCCCTTTTCAAAAACCAAAAGGTTCCCACAAGCCTCCTTTCTCCTAAAGAGAACAACCGAGAAGGCTTTTTGGTGTTGTTTTGGTTCATCATCGTTGGAGGAATTCGTAGTATATGAATGAGCATGAAGAGTTCGTGGATTTGGAGAAGATATTGTGAAGAAAGTCTTCAACAAGTAAGTAAAATCCTTTCTTACTATTTTTCTTCTTCTTAATTGCATGTTTAGCCTAGATCTATGTATTAGATCTTTTTTAACAAAGACGGTTTGCGTAATTGATATATCGACGATTCAATCGTCTTCCGCTGCACGGGATTTTTATTCCCTTCAATTGGTATCATAGCCATTTCGATGGTTTCTTAATTATGCACGGTTTTGTTAAAATTTGGTGGGTATTTTACCATAATTCATGAGATGAATGTCTTGGTTTGCATAATGGATGTTTTCGGTTTTTAGCACTTTTAGATTTATTTTCTGTTTGATGAGATCAAATGTAAAGGGCCCGTGTTTTTGGGCATTTTAGAAAATAAATCGAGTCTGTAAGTCCGTGTCGTTCGTGGCAAGTGTTGCTGTGAAGAAATCGGAGCAGTAAATAAAGCGGTAAATCGACGAAGAAACGGCAAAGGAGTTTGTTTATTACATGCGATGGCGTTGAGACGCTGCCCAACGACGTCTCAACGATGTCCTTGCGGTTGGAGGCCATGCTGCAGAACAGCGTTGCAACGTTGGACGTAGCGTTGCAACGCCGCAGGCGTTGAGAACGCGGGTCAACGCTGCACGCGCGTTGAGGAGCAATTCGCAATGATTCACGAGGTCGTGGTTTCAAGTCTCCACTTGGGCGGTTATTTCACACGTTTTATTTTTTTTTTTTATAAAATGTATTTTTATTAATTTAATTATTCTATTAAATAATATTAATATAAATGTTATATTAATGTTATTTAATTTAATAATTGCCCTAGAAAAGCCAAAAATCGGTCCATTTTTGCTATTTAATTATTTTATGCATGAGATGTATATTTTAATTAATTTCTATGTGCATTATGTATGTCATATAGATTTAAAATCCCACCTTAGGTTAAACATTTCATGCATCTCTTTTATATTATAAGAGTTATAATATATAGTATGCATGATAGGATTATATTATAAGAGTTATAATATAATGTATGCATGTTTTAATTTATTTAAATATAAGTGTTATATTTTTTAAATTAAAAGCATGCTCATGCATTTAATTCATGTGATGAATTATATTATGTTATAGTATATAGTATTATTCATGTGATGGATGATCAAGCACTATAACATAGAAATGCATGCAACCTAAGTTAATTATTAGTTTTAAAGTGTTTAGAACTTGAATAATTAGACTTAGGTTTTCTATTTTTCTAATGAGATTAGAAATTTAGGAAATCAAATATGACCTTTGAATGGAGACTGATAAGTAACTCTGTCTAAGGAAGGTTTTGTCTAAGGTTGGGGTATTTAAGTTGACGCTTGCGGAACACCCCTACCTGGAAACCGACCTGGGAGTGAATTCGGTTCGGAGATTCTTAGGTTATATTCTCGTGAGTGCCGTTAATTAAGTGTTAATTAATTTACTCACATAGACCTAAGTTAATAATATGATTATAAACATAGGTTAATACCATATAAGAGTTATATTGGTAGACTTAGGTAAATTTTAGTCGGTTTATCTAGGTCAATCCCTAATAAAAATTTAAAGTGCTGAGTGGGAGGAAATAAAATGTATGAGATACATTTGAATTTCCAACCACAAATCTCCTTTAAGTCCGCACCGTGAGATCTATACTACTCTCGTGGCGCAAAATGGCGCCGTCCCTCTTCGGATGGCATTTGTATAGGTCAATATCATCGTGGATGGAGACAAGACTTATAGTGAGTGGGAGTGGGACTTGTGAAAACGAGACCCACGGTCTCTTCTTTCGATTCACACAGTGGGACCCCTATGATCTGCCTGCTAGTTTGGCTCGGACTGCACAATCCCTTCGGAGGGCTTGATCATGGGAGTCGGAACATCGTGAATTCCCGAAAGGGATACAGTTTCCTGGTTGGTTTTCCTTCTTGGTTCACCCTTCGGTGCCTATTGTTTGGACGGATGCTTGGAAACTTAAAGATTGAGGGTGACACTCACAGAATTCGTTAAGTGTTAATGAATTCGACCGAATAATGGTAATTGGACGCCTAATGGAATAAGAGTTATTTTGGGATTAGGGTCTGATCGAGAAAGTCTCGTCCTAGAGGAGGAGTGTTCTATTCACCCTTCGGTGGCGGTCATTCTAAACCTTTAGGGTATCATTGCAGAATTTTGATTGACTTAGGGATCATGAAACAATTTTTGCTAAAACTTGATTGGATTTCAAAAGTTTTTTGCGAGACTGATACAAAGGTTTTCTTGTTTTTCAGCTAAAAATCTCTAGCGCAATTATAACATTACTCGCTTCGGACAAATTAGTGGGAGATAACTATCAAAGTTAGAAAAACAACATAAATACAATTTTGGTACAAGACGACATATAGTTCGTGTTATGTGAGGAGTGTCCTCGGATGTCGGCTCGCGACAAAGATCGCGAAGTGTTCGCGATGCATACGATCGATGGATCAGGACCAATGAAAAGGCCAAGGTCTATATTATTGCCAGCATATCCGATGTCTTGGCAAAGAAGCACGAGCTGATGGTTTCCGCTAAGGAGATCATGGAGTCTCTGCAGGAAATGTTTGGACAGCAGTCTTTTCAGTCCGACATGACTTCGCTCAAATACGTTTTCAACGCACGGATGAAAGAAGGGTCGTCATGCATGCTGCGAACACGTTCTGAACATGATGACCCACTTCCATCCGGCCGAGATGAACGGGGCTTCGATCGATGAGTCGAACCAGTCGGTTTTATTTGGAAACTCTTCCAAGAGTTTCCTTCGATTTCATAGCAAATGCCGAGATATGAACAAAATTAGCTACACACCGACAACCTCCTCAACGAGCTCTGCAATTTCCAATCCTTGCATAGGGTCATGAAATCGAGGCAAATGTTGCCTACGTGTCTTATCACGGGGTTCGACCTGCGGGACGAAACTCGTTGCTCCTTCACGCCCAAAGGGAAGAAGAGGATGAAGAGGGGTAAAATCGACTGTGTTGTCGCCACAAGGGCAAGAAGGTCAAGGAGGTTGCGAGAGAAAGGAAAGTGTTTCCACCGCAATGGAAGCGGTCATTTGGAAGAGAAATCGTCACAAATTCCTTGCCGAGAAGAAGAATCAAGGTAAATGTGATTTACTTGTGGTCAAACGTGTTTAGTGGAGAGTAGTGACTCTGCTCGGATATTGGATTCAGCGCCACTAACCACGCTTTGTTCTTCTTTCGAGGATTGATTCTGGCGATCATTGCGAGAGGGTAAGGTGACTCTACGGGTTGGATTCGGGAGCTTGTCTCTGCTGCAATGATCGACACACAAAGAAGCTAAACTTTGGCGGGAAGTACTTATTGTAGGACAATATGTACATAGTTCCAGGGTTTACTAGAAACCTTGTTTCAATTTCCTGCCTAACAGAACAATGTATTTCAGTTTCTTTTGAATCGAATAAAGCGTTTATTTCTTTCAAAGGGAATGTGATTTGTTCACTTGACTTGAAAATAATCAGATGTTTTGAAACCCAATTCGGTCAAAAGTGTTTTGAATATCGAATTATTTAAAATCTAGTAAACACGAACTAAGAAAGCGAAAGTTTCTCCAAAAGAAAATGCCCATCTTTGGAATATTCGGGTAGGCCACATTAATCTCAATAGGATTGAGAAACTAGTGAAGAGTGGACTTCTAAACAAGTTGGAAGAAAACTCTTTACCGGTGTGTGAGTCATGCCTTGAGGGCAAAATGACCAAACGTTTTTTTAGTTGAAAAGGATATAGAGCCAAGGAGCCCCTTGAGCTTATACATTCTGACCTCTTTGGTCTGATGAATGTTAAAGCACGAGGTGGTTATGAATACTTCGTGTCTTTCATAGATGATTACTCGAGGTAAGGGGTATATTTACCTAATACATAAGAAGTCCAAACTCTTGAAAAGTTCAAGCGTTACAAGATCGAGGTTGAGAACTCCGTTAGGTAAATCGCTTAAAACACTTCGATCGGATCGAGGTGGAGAGTACATGGACACTGAATTCCAGAACTATATGATAGGATACCAAATTACATCCCAACTCTCAGCACCTGGTATGCCACAGCAGAATGGCGTATCGGAGGGGAGAAACAGAACCCTGTTTGACATGGTTCGATCGATGATGAGCTATGCTCGTCTCCCGATTCTTTTTAGTTACGCAGATGGAGATCGCGGTTTATATTTTGAACAACGTTTCGTCGAAGAGTGTTTGTGAAACACCTTTCGGGCTCTAGAGTGGACGTAAAGGCGCTTTACATCACTTCGAGATTTGGGGATGCTCGGCCCATGTGTTGGTGTCAAACCCGAAAAAGTTGGAACCCCGTTCGAAATTGTGCCTATTCGTAGGTTACCCTAAAGAGACTAGAGGCGGTCTGTTTTATGATCCTAGGGAAAATAGGGTGCTTGTGTCGACAAACGCCACTTTCCTAGAGGAAGACCACGTCAGGGATCATTTACCAAGGAGTAAGATTGTATTGAATGAAATGGACGCCCATCGCCAAGAGTTGGTGATGGGGTGGTACGTCAACAAGTGTTGTTGATCCTAGCACGCCTAGTCAAATCCGCTTCTCAAGAGTTGGGAATGCCTCGACGTAGTGGGGGAGGGTCGTGAGACAACTTTGATCGCTACATGGGTTTAGCTTTGAAACCTCGCTTGTCGCTTCTAATGATGATCGTGAGGATCCATTGTCCTATGATCAAGCAATGGTTGATGTTGACAAAGACGAGTGGATTAAAGCTATGGACCAAGAAATGAAGTCTATGTACTTCAATTACAGATGGGGAGCTTGTGGATAAACCGGATGGGGTCAAACCTATTGGTTGCAAATGGATCTACAAAGCGTAAACGTGGCGTAGATGGAAAGGTGCGCACCTTCAAAGCCCGACTAGTGGCAAAGGGTTTTACCTGTGTTGAAGGGGTTGATTATGAGGAGACCTTTCGCTTTGTTGCCATGGTAAAGTCGATCAGATCCTTTTGGCCATTGCACGTATTATGACTACGAGGTATGGCGGATGGACGCCAAGACACCTTTACGAATGGCAAACTTGATGAGACCATCTACATGGACCAGCCCAAAAGGTTCATTGCCCAAGGCCAAGAGCAAAGAGTTTGCCGGCTTCATAGGTCCATTTATGGACTGAAGCAGGCTTCGAGGTCTTGGAATATAAGGTTTGATGAGGCAATCAAATCTTATGGCTTTGATCAAAATGTCGACGAGCCTTGTGTCTACAAGAAAATCGTTGACAAAACCGCCGCATTTTTGGTGTTGTTTGTGGGCGATATTCTTCTCATTGGGAATGAGGTAGAATTTCTTCATCGACGTTAAGAAGTGGCTAGCTTCGCAATTCCAAATGAAAGATTTGGGAGAAGCTCAGTATGTTCTAGGTATCCTGATAGTCAGGAATCGGAAGAACAGAACGCTAGCCTTTTCTCAGGCGTCTTATATTGACAAAATGTTGTCTAGATATAAGAAGCAGAACTCCAAGAAGGCTTACTGCCTTTCAGGCATGGGGTTTACTTGTCTAAGGATCAGTGCCCTAAGACTCCTCAAGATGTTGAGGATATGAGACGGATTCCATATGCTTCAAATTGTAGGGAGCCTCATGTATGCCATGTTTTGTACTAGGCCCGACATCCATTATGCAAAGAGGGAATTGTCGGAGATATCACCAATCCAGGATTAGATCACTGGACAACCGTAAAGGCAATCCTCAAGTATCTTAGGAGAACGAGGAACTACAGCTTAGTGTATGGGAGTGGGGATTTGATCCTTACGGGATACACAGATTCTGATTTTCAGACCGATAAGGATTCTAGGAAATCCACCTCGGCCACCTTCATTCTCGAATGGAGGAGTCAGTAGTATGGCGAAGCATCAAGCAGGGATGCATCGCTGATTCCACTATGGAAGCGGAGTATGTTGCGGCTTGTGAACCTACAAAGGAAGCTGTTTGGCTTAGGAAGTTCATGACAGATTTGGAAGTTGTTCCTAACATGAACTTGCCAATCACACTGTTCTGTGATAACAGTGGTGCAGTAGCCAACTCACGTGAGCCTCGGAGCCATAAGAGAGGCAATCACATTGAGCGCAAGTATCATCTGATACGGGAGATTGTGCACCGCGGAGACGTGACGGTCACGCAGATAGCGTCGGGAGATTGTGCACCGCGGAGATGATACGGTCACCCAGATAGCGTCGGGTATTCAATGGCCTAGTTTATTGTATTACTTCGTTGTAATTTATGTACATTTCTGAAGTGTATTTTCTCCACTAGCTTAGTCCAAGTGGGAGTTTGTTAGGATTTTTGTCCTAATCTCGAGTTTGTAATATATTGATTGAAATTAATAAGAGTTATTTATTTCATCGCTTTGTGTCTCGCAATATTTATACACTTTTTCCAATAAACTAAGCTCCAGGTTCATTGAATTTATGAGAGAACTAGAACTTGAACGGTGTGTAGTGGACACACAGGGAAGATCACGTTCAAGTTAATGACCCGAACGGTCTACAGTATATGGATAGGGTTGGAGACCTAATCTTGGATAAACTGTGGATGCGGTCCGCTTTATATTAGATACAGACGAGGTGATCTGACTCGTTCATGTGGTTGACATGCGAGTGGGGGCATCCTGTACAATGAGATTGTACAAGACCGGACCGTGAATTATTTGATCTACTGATGTAACACCGTTGACAATAAAGACTAATAATTTCGTAGATGACCATTAGGGACTCGACTGAATCGAGCGTGTTACGGACTCCCATCATGCAGGTCTCGTCTTTAACTAGTACGCAGTGAGGGTGGTCACGATTACTCGCCCAATATGCCTATCTTCTCGAGGACAAAACCAAGTAAGGAGCTCGAATTTAACTAACTACGCGAGATGGAATTCACTCGTTCCCGCTTTTAGGAAACTAGAGAGGTTGTTCCCTTAAGTCTTCGCTCCGGCTTGGACAACGGGCGCCCACCTTCTCACTTGCCCGAGAAGGGTGTTGTGTATGGTTGGACCATCACAATATGTTGTTCATTAGAGAAGCAGTGGAGACTTAAGGAACAAGAGGTAGACACAGGGGTAAAACGGTAATTTGACCCAACCGTGTCTACGAACAACCTGTGAAGGGTCGACTCATGGGTATTGGTTATATCAGTGGACACGTAATATTCTCGCATGCCGACGGGAGTGCGGCTACAGCTATAGTAGAGTGTTACCGTAGCTAATGAATGTTGGTTAACCGGGTCAAAGAGTTTGGCAGTTAATCTCAGATCATTGGAGCCCGTCACTGTAGGTCCATTTGGTCCCTCGGTTGGCTCCACCTGGATTTAAGAAGGGATAAACTTTTGGTATGAAATTGAAGTGTTCAATTTCACCTTAAGGGCATTTATGTCATTTATATGTGATATGAATGATATAATATATAGTTTAATGTGAATGAGATTCATAATAAACTATAGGTTAGCCTAATTATTGAATTAGGGCTAATTGGAGAATTTGATTGAGAGAAATTAAATTTGATGTGATTCAATTTAATAAATCCAAAACTATTGCAAATGAGATTTGCAATATGAGATATGAGATATCTTATATTATGTGGTTGTGCAAATGAGATTTGCATAACCTATGATTGTGGTAAAGTGGTAAATATGTGGACTTTTTAACTCCACTAATCCACTATATAAACCCTTCTTTCAAGAAGGATGAGATATTATTCTCTCATTTTTTAGTTTTTCAAAAGGAAGAGAAGAGAAACTCTCTCTATTCTCTCTCAAATTCTCCCCCTTTTCCAAAACCAAAAGGTTCCCATAAGCCTCCTTTCTCCTAAAGAGAACAACCGAGAATGCTTTTTAGCGGTGTTTTGGTTCATCATCGTTGGAAGAATTCGTAGTATACGAAGGAGCACGAAGAGTTCGTGGATTTGGAGAAGATATTGTGAAGAAAGTCTTCAACAAGTAAGTAAATTCCTTTCTTACTGTTTTTCTTCTTCTTAATTGCATGTTTAGCCTAGATCTATGTATTAGATCTTTTTTAACAAAGACGGTTTGCATAATTGATACATCGACGATTCAATCGTCTTCCTCTGCACGGGATTTTGATTCCCTTCACATACCCTCCTCGTGCTTTCACATTCATAGGACCACAAAGATCCGAATGCACGAGTTCCAAGGGTTCTATGGCTCTATAACCTTTTTTAGAAAAATGTCTATTAGTCATTTTTCCCTCAAGACAGGATTCACATGGTGGTAAAGAGTTGTCCTCTAACTGACTTAGGAGACCACTCTTGACCAATCTCCCAATCCTATTGAGATTAATGTGGCCTAGTCTTAAGTGCCAAAGATAGGTACTAGGAGAAAGTTTACGCTTTTATTTTGAGTATCACTGCTTTTAAACATCTCATTGCTTAAAATAGCTTTTACTCTGTTGGTCTTAACACGTATAAGTTGTTTTCAAGTTTAGCGTAACATATTCATACGCCTCTTTTGCAAATGAACGCTTCATTATGATCAAAAGATACTTTATACATATGTTCAAGCAAAGAAGAGATAGATACAAGATTTCTTTTGATTCCGGGAACCAAAAGTACATTTTCTAATAAAACAAATCTATCTCTAAACAACAACTTCATCACTCGCCTTCGCTTTGGTTGAGACAACCTCTCCTGCTCCAACCCCGAGAGTTATCTCCCCATCCGCAAGTCACAAAGAACTAGTTTCTGAAAAGAAGAACAAACATGGTTAGTGGCTCCTGAATCTAATATCCAAAGTGGAATCATCATGTTCCACTAAACATGTTTCAACAACAAGTAAATCATATTTACCTTGTTTTTCCTTCTCACTTTCTTTTCTCGCAAGGTACTTTGGGCGAGCCTCTTCCAAAGGTTGTCCACGACCACAATGGAAACATTTTTCCTGTGGCCTTAGCCTTGCGCGTGGGAGATGATCTCTTCCCTTTGTCCTTCTTCTTCTTCTGAATACCCTTATTCTTGGTAAAAGAAGGACCAGACTTGGTCCATCAGGACGATCCTTTTAGGAACTTCTTCGAAGTGACAATATTTGCCTCCTTCTCTTTTCCTTTTGATTTCATCAGAGATTCAAAAGTCAGAAGCTCATTGAGGAAGGTAGTCAGGTTATACTCTATTTTATTCATGACCGCATTGGTGCGAAATGGGAGGAAACTCTTCGGAAGAGATTCCATAATAAAGGTTACCTGACTTTTCTCATCTATGACAACCCCATTTACTCCAGCCACGTTGAAGTGGACCATCATGTCAAGGACATGTTCCCTAACAGAGGCTCCCTCCTTCATACGGGAGTGGTAAACGTATTTGAGAGCATAATAATGGACCGATAAGGATGGTTGTCCGAACATCGCCTGTAACGATCCCATGATCTCCTTAGCGGTGACCATGCTCTCATGCTTCTTAGACAAAGACACATCGGATATGCCGCTAAGATGTAGACTCGGGCCTTTTAATTAGCCTTAATCAATCTGTCATAAGCATCCCGAACAATTCGGTTTGCTGTTGAGCTTGGAGGGGGAGGACATTCCTCCGTTAAGACGAACCTCAGATCATCAAGAACAAGAATCGTATTCAAGTTTGATTTGCAGGTTCCATAATTGTCGCCGCTGAGTTTATTGAAGGCTAATAACTGGATAAAAGAGTTCGACATGCTGAAAAAGAATAAATTCTATTAGTGAATTGTTTGCAACCTATCCAATTTAAGAGTTTAGCAAAAGTAATAATGTACGAATAAACTCATTATTGTTTTTGCAACGATACTTCAGTGAGTCGAGCAACCGCTACTACGAGGCGATCAATCACTCCTTCACTGAACCAAGACATTCTTGACTAAATGTTAATACCGGAATAACTCTTATTCCGATAACATTCTAGTTATCGCTACTTTAATCAAGAATTTACTAACACTAAGCAATTCTTGTAAGTGTGACCCTCCATTTTCAGACCTCAGAGGTCGGCCCCAACAATGCTACTGAACTGGAGAGACAAAGCTGGGAATGGACCTAAGAGACCCTATCCATTTCTGGAGTTTGAGTTGTTCCAAATCCCATATTACATCCCTCCGAATGAATGGTGCTACTTTAGGCAACCTGCAGGCGCAACATGGGAATCTCACGGTCCAACCTAATGGAGGAGACCGTAGGATGTGTTGACACACTTCCTTCTCCCACTTACTATAAATAATTTCTCCATTCACCTTACTCTTGATTTATGCAAACACCATCCGAATGGGGATGCCCTATTGACATCACGAGGCCGAGCATAAATCTCACTGTGTGAACTTCGCGGAGAGCGTAAGAGGAAATTGATATATCAAATATACCTTTTCACTCCCACTAAGTATTTTAAACAGTTTGGGTATATTTTTTCTTAGGCATATTTCGGCTAAAAGAATATGACCTAAGTCTACCAATATAACAATTATAATGAATTACTTAAGTCTATTAAACATTTAATAAACCTAGGTCTATGAGTTCAATTTATTAACATTTAATAAACGCCACTCATGAAAAGATAATTTATAAACCTATGGATTAAATTCACTCACAAAGTCGGTTCCTGTGTAGGAGTGTTCCGCTTCCACAAAGATAAGTACCCCCAACCTAGCTTAACCTTCCTTAGTCGAGTCCTCTTTAATCAAAGTTTATAAATTATTGGTTTCCTAATTCTAATCTTATTAGAACTAGATAACCTAAGGTCTAATTAATTCCAGTTCTAAAACCATTTTTAAACTAATTAATTAACCTTAGGTTACATGCATTTCTATGTTATAAATTATTTCATCATTCATCACATGAATAAACATACATTTATAACAAATTCATCATAGAAATAAATGCATGGCAATCATATGTCTAATTTTTAATTAATATAACCCTTATATTAATTATAATTAAAACATATAATATTTGTTTCATAAATTAATATAACACTTTAATTAATTCTTATGAAACCCAATAAACATGCATACAATATATTATAACACTTATAACATACTTTCAATGCATGGAGCATGCTTCCTATGGTGGGATTTTAAAATCTATATGGCATACTTTATGCACATACAGTCAGGGATTTTAATTAAAACATACATTCACAATGCATAATTAATTAAACACACAAAAGTTGACTGGTTTTGGACTCTAATGCAAGCAAACTACTAAATTATTACAATAATAATCTAGAATTAACATCGACCCACTTCGAACTCTTCGAATTTGGGTCGAACCAGCTTGCAAATGTGTGAACCGAAACCCAAAAGGTTGAACCGAGCTGTAAAAGGCTGACCGGGCCTCCAATTGCTGAAATGGACCCCCAAAATTGAAAAACCGACCTCGAAATAGTCAGAACCGATCTAAAACCACCCGAATCGGACCGAAAACGAGCTGAACTGGCCCAAAATGACTTAAACCGGTCAAAGTAAAAGGACCGGTCAAAGTCAAAGTAAAAAAGAACAATAAGTCAACGTCTTCTTCATTTTCACTTGCTGAAGTCTTTTCCACTGTAGCAAATTGGAATAAAAAAACAGCCTTTGTTTTGGGTTTTCTTTGACCTTTCGAGCTTCTCTCTTCAAATTGAAGGTCTTTCCGAACTCCAATCAACTTGAAATTTTTACAGCTTAGTCTGCACACATTAATGCTCAAACACACTTGATCAATTTGAAAATAAAGCACAAATTGATGCTCAATTTAAATGCCAAAATGAGAAGAACACTTTAGACGCCCAGAAAAATTGTATTTCAAAAAATACCCACCACAGAACAAAATAGATCAAATTGAGTGCTCAAAATTGCTCTGATACCAATTGAAAAAGTGTAGATTAAGAAAGCGGAAGCAATTTTGGATCTTGAACACTCTAAGTTGATCAATTTTGTAAAATAAAAAACATGCTCAAAGCTCGAAAAATAGAGGGATAGAAAACTCAACTTTGAAGATCAAATTCTCTTCACTCGGTGGATGGTTTTCAGCACGAACACTTCATGGACAATCGTTAGAGTCTTCCCTACTATCCTCAGGCCTTAGAACGGATTGTGGGATCCTAGATTGAGTGAATTTGGAAGAAAAGACCTCAAAGGTCACTAATTCGAGAATTTAGAATTTTCTGCAAAATTCTCTCAAAACACCTCAAATCACCATTATATAAAGCTTCATTAAGCTTTATTAGAGTGACAACTCAAGTGTGATGAGGATAGTTTGAGATGAAGGTGGCTAATTTTGGTGAATTTTGAAAATGAGTAGGATTGGGCAAGTTGGCAACTTGATTTTCATGAAAATCATGACAATCCCTCATTTTACATTTAATTTACATTTAATTAAATTGATTTTTAATTAAAATTAATATAATTAATTAAAAAATTCAAAATTAATTTAATTAATTAATTTTTTTAATTTAATTTAATATCAAATATTAAATTAAATAAATAACCCGATCCCGATCGATTTTCCGAACATGAATCCTTATTCCATCTATAAACCGATCCAACATTTAGATAAAATTTAAATATATCCACCTCCTATTAATCATAGTTTAATTTATAATTAAGCTATAATTTGTTAAATATATCACATATAATTAATGCTTTTTTCCAAACTCAAATTTGAACAATTCAAATTCTTTTCTCTCAAAATGTTACAAGGCTAAGCCCGAGCTAGTAAAAAGGACCAAATGGACCTACAGATCATGAGCTCCAACGATACGAGATTAACCGACCAAACTCTTTAGCCTAGCTAATCAATATTCGTTAACCACCGAGACACTCCACTAAAGCCAGTGGCTGCATTCTCCTTACTATAGATATATTTCTGTCCACTCAATATAACCATGATTAGTAAGTCGATCCTTCACAAGTCGTTCGTAATTACAACTGGGTCAAAATTACCGTTTTACTCCTTTAATTACCTCTTGTTCCTTAAGTCCCACCGATCCTCTAATGAACAATTGGTTTGTGGTCCAACCAAAGAAACCGAATCCTCTCGGTCAATGAGAGGGGTAGGCCCATTATTCAAGACCGGAGTCGTGATTAAGGGAACAACCTCTCTACTAATCCCTAAAGCGGGTAGGAGTGAATTCCATCTTGCAGAACTATGTTCCTAACTATCTACCCGGTTTTATTCAAAATTAATTTAATTAATTAATTTTTTTAATTTAATTTAATATCAAATATTAAATTAAATAAATAACCCAATCCCAATCGATTTTCCGAACATGAATCCTTATTCATGCTATAAATCGATCCAACATTTAGATAAAATTTAAATATATTCACCTCCTATTAATCATAGTTTAATTTATAATTAAGCTATAATTTGTTAAATATATCACATATAATTAATGCTTTCTTCCAAACTCGAATTTGAACAATTCAAATTCTTTTCTCTCAAAATGTTACAAGGCTAAGCCCAAGCTAGTAAAGAGGACCTAATGGACCTACAGATCATGAGGTCCAACGATACGAGATTAACCGACCAAACTCTTTAGCCTAGCTAATCAATATTCGTTAACCACCGAGACACTCCACTAAAGCCCAGTGGCTGCATTCTCCTCACTATAGATATATTTCTGTCCACTCGCTATAACCATGATTAGTAAGTCGATCCTTCACATGTCTTTCGTAATTACAGCTGGGTCAAAATTACTGTTTTACCCCTTTAATTACCTCTTGTTCCTTAAGTCCCGCTGATCCTCTAATGAACAATTGGTTTGTGGTCAAACCAGCAAACCGATTCCCTCTCGGGTCAATGAGAAGGGTAGGCCCATTGTTCAAGACCTGAAGTCAGTACGTAAGGGAACAACCTCTCTACTAATCCCTAAAGCGGGTAGGAGTGAATTCCATCTTGCAGAACTATGTTCCCAACTATCTACCCGATTTTATCCCTGAAATGGGAGGCTTATTGAGTCGGCAGTCTCGAGCCACTCTCACCCATGCAAATCTAAGGATAATCCGAATAAACAGGGGTCCATAGAACGCTCAGGATTAAGATCGAGTTACCTAGGTCATCGTATGAATATAGTCGTTAAGACAGTAAACAGAGATAAAGTCTATGTTACTATTTCGTTGTCCAGTCTTATGCAAACTCATTGCATAGGCGCGCCCCCACTCACATGTCTCCACATGAACAATTTAGGATCACATCGTTTGTTCTCTACAAAGTGGGTCACGTCCATAGTGCCCCGGGATAATAAGTACCCAACCCTATCCTTATACTATAGACTGCTTACGCTATAGCTTGAACTTGATCCACTTTTATGTCACACATAAAGTTTAAGTATTCATCCTATAGCCAAGGGTTCTTTATTGGTTTAAGGTTACACAATCACAATAGTCCAGAACACCTTTACTGAATAAATTTCAATATCAACTTTATTGTGAAATAGATTATACATTAAGTTTACAAGACCACGAGTTTTAGGACATAAAACCCAACACCATTGACCTATGATCAGGCAATGGTTGATGTTGACAAAGACGAATGGATCAAAGCTATGGAACAGGAAATGGAGTTGATGTACTTCAATTATGTCTGGGAGCTTGTGGATCAACCGGATGGGGTCAAACCTATTGGTTGCAAATGGATCTACAAGCGTAAACGTGGCGTAGATGGGAAGGTGCAAATCTTCAAAGCCCGACTTGTGTGGCAAAGGGTTTTACCTAGGTTGAAGGGGTTGACTATGAGGAGACCTTTTCACCTGTTGCCATGGTAAAGATGATCAGGATCCTTCTGGCCATTGCCCCGTATTATGACTACGAGGTATGGCAGATGGACGTCAAGACAACCTTTCTGAATGGAAAACTTGATGAAACCATCTACATGGACAAGCCCAAAGGGTTCATTGCCTAAGGCCAAGAGCAAAAGGTTTGCCGGCTTCATAAGTCCATTTATGGACTGAAACAAGCCTCGAGGTCTTGGAATATAAGGTTAGATGAGGCAATCAAATCTTATACTTTGATCAAAATGTCGACGAGCCTTGTGTCTACAAGAAAATCGTTGACAAAACTGTCGCAATTTTAGTGTTGTATGTGGATGATATTCTTCTCATTGGGAATGGGGTAGAATTTCTTACTAACGTTAAGAAGTGGCTAGCTTCGCAATTCCAAATGATAGATTTGGGAGAAGCTCATTATTTTCTAAGTATCCAGATAGTCCAGAACCGGAAGAACAAAACGCTAGAATTGTCTAAGGCGTCTTATATTGACAAGATGTTGTCTAGATATAAGATGCAAAACTCCAAGAAGGGCTTGCTGCCTTTTAGGCATGTGGTTCACTTGTCTAAGGATCAATGTCCTAAGACTTCTCAAGAAGTTCAAGATATGAGACGGATCCCAGATGCTTCGGCTGTAGGGAGCCTAATGTATGCTATGATATGTACTAGGCCCAACATCTGTTATGCAGTAAGGATTGTCAGTAGGTATCAATCCAATCAAGGATTAGATCACTGGACAACCGTAAAGGCAATCCTCAAGTATCTTAGGAGAACGAGGAACTACAGCTTCGTGTATGGCAGTGGGGATTTGATCCTTACGGGATACACGGATTCTGACTTTCAAACTGATAATGATTCTAGGAAATCCACTTCGGGGTCAGCCTTCATTCTGAATGGAGGAGCTGTAATATGGCGAAGTATCAAGCATGGATGCATCGCCGATTCCACTATGGAAGTAGAGTATGTTGCGGCTTGTGAAGCTGCAAAGAAAGCTGTTTGGCTTAGGAAGTTCATGACGGATTTGAAAGTTGTTCCAAATATGAACTTGTCGATCACATTGTTCTGTGATAACAGTGATGGAGATCGGATCTTCTTGAGCAGCCGAAACGTGTTTGGGATCGTTAATTGCTTGATTATTTTAATTGAAACAAAAACCAATACATTGACCAAAACTACAGAACAAGCATGGTATTTCTAATCCTATTAGGCATGGATTAAATGCATACATGCAAACCTATGTTAAGTTTAACAATTAAACTAAAGGGAAGAAGGAAAGGAAATTACCTTTGTAGTTTCCAATTTTCCAGCACAACAACTTCTTGCACCAAGCTTTTCAACAATACAACAGAACTCCTCTGTTTTTCTCCAAGAAAGATACTACCACTTGGATCACCTTCTATATATCTGTGTTCTTAGATCTTCCTTGGTGGGAAGGATCCAACAATTGGAGGTTTTAGGAATTAGAGTGTGAGAGAGAGAATTCCAGGAAGTTGCAATTCCTCAATTGCAAAAATGATCTATCAATCAAATTGAGCAACCCCCTTATCCTCAAGTAAACTTTTGATAGGGAGAAGGGAAGAGATGATGGGAACGTGTCGGGATGACACGTTCCCTCATTTATTATTAAAATAATAATAATAATATTAATAATAATTAAATGAAATTTAATTATTCATTTAAATCATATTTAAATAATACAAATTAAATATCATATATTTAATTTGGATTAAATCTCTTCTAATCACATTACCCCTTTAACCTATAGTTTTAATGTACAACCAGTGTACATTAAATTTTATCCTATAGTTTGCAAATGTGAATCACATTCACATTTAATATAATAGTTGAACTCTTTCAAATATTCAATTCTCTCATATAATTTAATATGAATCATATTCACATTAAATTTATAATATATAGTTCCAAAACTATATATTATATTGTATCAATATACATTAAGTTTATTCTCTAATGAATTTGAACATTTTAAATTCTAATGATCTAAAAACCCTTTACGAGCTAGAAGGTGGACCTAATGGACCTACAGATCAGAAGCTCCAAGGATACGAGATTGCTCGGTTAATCTCATTAACCTCTCAATCAACATTCGTTAATTGGGGGAACATTCCACTAAAGTCCCACAACTGCACTCTTCTCACTGCAGATGTAATTCTGTGTCCATGGATATTGACCAATAACAGCAAGTCAATCCTTCACGAATGTTCGTAACACCAGCTGGGTCAAATTACCATTTTACCCCTGGGTTACATCTTGTACCTTAAGTACTAGTGGTCCTCTAATGAACAATTTGTTTGTGGTCCTACCAACAAATAGAGTCCCTCTCGGGCCAATGAGACGATCGGGCCCTTTGTTCAAGTCCCGGAGACACCACTTAAGGGAACATTCCTCTACTTACCCTAGTAGGCGGGAAGGAGTAAATTCCATCTTGCTAAGTTAAGTCCCCAGCCGCTCACTCGGTCTTGTCCCCAAGAAGGTAGGCATATTGAGTCGGCGAATCTGGCCACTCTCACCCATACTAGTCAAAGGACAATCCCTCGCGAACCGGAGTCCATAACCTGCTCAAGATTGAGATCAAGTTGCCTAGGTCATCCTAGTGAAATAGAAACCTAACTAGTCAACGGAATTACAGCTAGAGGTTACTATTTCGTGGCCCGGTCTTATGTAATCTCATTACATAGGATATCCCCACTCACATGTCATCTACACGAACACGTTAGAATCACAATGTTTGTATGAAATACAAAGTGGGCCACATCCATAGTTTATCCAGGGTAAGGTACCCAAACCTTATCCCCTAACTATAGACCCTTTAGGCTGTATCTCGAACCAAGATTCTTTTTATGTACATTGCATTCAGTTAAAGATTCATTTAAGAGCCTTGGATGTTTAGTTTATTAGATTTAGGGTTTCAAATAAAGGCAAACTCGTAGATAAGGAACAATAACACTTTATTACATTAATTAGAACATAATTACAAACTACGAGTTTTAGGGCACAAATCCCAACAAACAGTGGTGCAGTAGCCAACTCCAGAGAGCCTCGGAGCCATAAGAGAGGCAAACACATTGAGGGGAAGTATCACTTGATACGGGATATTGTGCACCGTGGAGACGTGATAGTGACGCAGATAGCATCGAAGCACAATGTAGCTGATCCATTTACAAATCCCCTCACGGCTAAGGTGTTTGAGGGTCACCTAGAGAGTCTAGGTCTTCGAGTGCTTTCTAACTAGGTCAAGTGTGAGATGTGTAAACAGGTATTCAATGCCCTAGTTTATTGTATTACTTCGTTGTAATTTATGTACATTTCATAAATGTATTTTCTCCACTAGCTTAGTCCAAGTCCCAACAAACTCCCACTTGCACTAAAACTCTAGTGGGGTACAACATAATCTAAAATAGTGGTTACAGAGATATAAATACAATAAACTAGGGCATCCATATACCCCATTACATATCTCCCACTTGCCCTAGATTAGCCTATGTACATGTCTCGTAGACCCAGACTTTCTAGATGACCCTCGAACACTTTAGCCGTGAGTGTCTTTATAAACGGATCAACAATATTGTGCTCCGAAGCGACCTTCGTGACTGTCACATCTCCTCGTTGCACTATCTCTCGTATCTGGTGATACGTCCTCTCGATTTGCATTCCTCGCTTATGGTTGCGAGGTTCCTTTGTATTGGCTACCGCACCACTGTTGTCACAGTATAAGGTGATGGGAGATTCCATATTTGGAACAACTTCCAAATCGATGAAAATTTCCTTAGCCAAACAGCCTCTTTAGCTGCTTCACAAGCAGCGACATACTCAGCCTCCATTGTGGAGTCAGCGATGCATCCTTGCTTGATGCTTCGCCACACTATAGCTCCCCCGTTAAGGGTGAAAACTGATCCCGATGTGGATTTTTGAGAATCCTTATCGGCCTGAAAATCGAGAATCGCATCCAGTGAAGATCGAGATCCTTGGACCCATACACAAGCATATCGTCCCTCGTTCTCCTTAGATACTTGAGGATATTTTTAACTGTTGTCCAGTGGTCTAACCCTTGATTGGACTGGTACCTACTGACTATTCCCACTGCATAACAAATGTTCGACCTCGTGCATAGCATAGCATACATTAAGCTACCTACTGGAGAGGCATAAGGAATATGTCTCATATCCTCAACTTCTTGAGGTGTCTTGGGACACGGTTCCCTAGACAGATGAACTCCGTGCCTGAAGGGTAACAAGCCCCTCTTGGAATTCTGCATCGAATATCAGGACAACATTTTGTCGATATAAGACGCTTGAGACAGTGCTAGCGTTCTATTCTTGCGATTCCTGAAGATCTAAATCCCAAGAACATATTGCGCATCTCCCAAATCTTTTATTTGGAATTGGGTCGCCAGCCAATTCTTTATGTCAGTAAGGTATTCTACACCATTCCCAATGAGTAGGATATCATCCACATAAAGTACTAACAAAGCTACTTTGTCGTTGATGATCCTCTTGTAAACACAAGGCTCATCAATGTTTTGGTCAAAGCCGTAAGACTTGATCGCAGTATCAAATCTTATATTCCAATATCTTGACGCTTGTTTCAATCCATAAATTGATCGATTAAGCTTGCAAACATTTTGCTCCTAACCTTGGGCTATGAACCCTTCGGGCTGAGACATGTAGATGCTCTCGTCAAGATTACCATTAAAAAAGGCAGTCTTGACGTCCATTTGCCAAATTTCATAGTCATAAAACGCGACTATGGACAAGAGTATCGTTATAGACTTAAACATAGCAACGGGGAAAAAGTTTCTTCATAGTCAACTCCTTCCCTTTGGGTAAAACCCTTTGCTACAAGCCTAGCCTTAAAGGTCAGTACCTTCCTACCGCATCTCTCTTTCTCACGATAGATCCATTTACACCCTCTCGGGTCTAACCCCTTCAGGTTGGTCTAAAAGTTCCCATACTGAATTGAAGTCCATTGACTCCATTTCAAGGTCCATGGCTTTGATCCATTGGTTCTTGTCTACGTCATTCATTGCTTGTTTATAAGACAATGGATCTTCTACGCCGTCATCAGGTATAACAACTTGAGTTTCAGCTAAACCCAAGTAGCGGTCAGGTTGGGAACCAACCCTCCCACTGCGTTGAGGCATTCCAAACGATTGAGAAGGACAAGATGGACTAGAGGTGCTGGCTCTTCCATCAACTCTTGATGAAGGTCCAACAAGATCAACAACTCTTGTTGGTTCTTGTGTAGCTTCATTTAGTACTAATTTACTATGCGTCACGTGGTTCCTCATGTGATCTTACTCCAAGAACGTGGAGTTTGTCGACACAATCACCTTGTTTTCTTGTGGGTCGTAGAAAAAACCACCTCTCGTTTCTTTGGGATACCCAACAAATTGGCACAATCTTGAACGAGGTTCCAGTTTCTTCGGGTTTGTCACGAGCGCGTGTGCCAGACAACCCCAAATCCTGAAGTATTGTAAACTAGGTTTACGCCCCCTCCATAGTTCAAAAGTTGTTTCTAAAACACTTTTTGATGGAACACTATTCAAGATTTGAAATGCAGTCTCTACTGCGTATCCCCGAAACGAGGCAGGCAATTGAGCATATAGTCCTGGAATCTCAAATCCATATACTCTCCACCTCGATCGGATTGAAGTGTTTTAATTGTTTTTCTTAATGCATTCTCTACTTCAGCCTTATACTCTTTGAACTTTTCAAGAGCTTCAGACTTGTGATGCATTAGGTATGGATAACCATACCTCGAATAATCATCTATGAAAGAGATGAAATATTCATACCCTCCTCGAGGTTTAACATTCACCGGACCACAAAGATCCGGATGTACAAGTTCTAAGGGTTCTATGGCTCTATAACCTTTTCCAGTAAAAGGTCGCTTGGTCATTTTACCTTCCAAGCAAGACTCGCAAGGAGGTAAAGAATCATCTCCTAACTTGTTTAGAAGTCCATTCTTAGAGAGTCTCTCAATCCGGTTGAGATTAATATGACCATGCCTAAGATGCCATAGATAGGTATTATTATTTGTAGAAATTCTTTGCCTTTTATTTTGAGTGTTAGCATTTTTAAACATCTCATGATTTAAAATTGCTTTCGTTTTGTTCTATTTCAGTACATACAAGCCATTTTTAAATTTAGTAGAACATATATTGACACATTCTTTCACAATGAACGCTTCATTAATTGAAAAAGAAATACAATATCCAAGTTCTATTAAACAAAAGTGATAAAAATTAAGTTCCTTTTAAGCTTAGGAACTATGTACAAATTTTTCAATAAAAGAAATCTATCTCCGAAAAATAACTTGGCATCTCCCACTGCACGAGCTGAGACGACGTCTCCCATTCCGACCCTGAGCGCCATCTCACCCTCTTCGAGCTCCTTGAAGGAACTAGTTTCCTGAAATGAAGAGCAAACGTGATTAGTGGCTCCTGAATCAAGTATCCAGGTAAAATCATTATTTTCCACTAAGCATGTTTCAAGAACAAGTAAATCTAATTTACCTTTCTTCTATTTGAGCTCAGCAAGGTATTTTGGGCAGTTTCGCTTCCAATGCCCATCCACGTTGGAGTGGAAACATTTTTCTTTATCTGCAATCTTGACTTTTCCCTTGCCTTTGTCAGCAGCAGGTGTCTTCCCTTTCCCTCCTATTTTCTTCTTTTGGGTCTTCTAAGCCCAGAAGATGAGCTACACGACTTAGTCCCAGAGGATGAACCCTTCTAGAACCTTCTGGAATGGGCAAACAGATTTGCCTCTCAATCAGTTTGTCCCTTATTCTTCATAAGAGACTGGAAAGTCTGAGTTCATTAAGGAGTGTAGTCAGGTTATACTCTATCTTGTTCATTACCGCATTGCTGCGGAATTGCAAGAAACTCTTCGGAAGAGATTTCAGGATGAACGATACCTGACTTTCCTCGTCAATGACCGCTCCGTTCATCTCTCGCCACGTTGAAGTGGATCATCGATCGAGAACGTGTTCTCTCACGGATGACCCTCCTTCATACGGGAGTTATAAACGTATTTGAGGGATTCGTGCGAATCTGTCCGAACGATTTGTCCAAACATTTCTGCAACGAACTCATGATCTCACGAACCGAGACCACGCCTCGTGCTTTTGGCGAACTTCGAAACACTAGCCAAAATGTAGACCTTGGCCTTGTCATTGGCCTTGATCCAAATGATCGTACGCCTCTTTACCAGATTCAGGAGCGTTACGAGTAGGGATCTGAGGACATTCCTCAGATAGTACAAATCGTAGGTCGTCAACAACGAGAATCGTATTCAAGTTGGACTTCCACGTAGTAAAATTTTCACCGCTTAAACGGTCGCTTTTAAGTAAGGCTATTATTGAGGCGACATCTTTGAAAAAACAAAAATAGTTCTAATTAGTTATGCCTTTTAACCCATTGTAAAAATCCAATCTAATTTAGCAAAATCAAGAAAAGAACCCTAGTGTTTAAACTAAACCCACCGCTTAAGCTAAATCTTTAATTTTGCAACGATACTTCAAGGGTTTAGAACAAAAAGCCTCCGTCAAGCGATCGGTCATTCCTCCCTTTGAATTGAGACTTTCTCACCAATTCTCATTACGAACATCTCATGTCCCAATGGTCCTTAGCTACCGTTTGTTTGGTCAAGGACTTGTTAACTAACTTAACTCATCCCGTAAATGTGACCCTACCATTTTCAGATCCAATAGGCCCGAGCCAACAGGCTACTATTAAGAAAGACAAATCTGGCGGCAAACAACCTAAGAGACCCTATCCATTTCTTGAGTTTGCGGTGTTCCGATCCCTATAGTCGTGCCTCCGTAGGGTTTGGTTGTTCCAGACAACCTAGCAGGCGGACTATAGAAATCTCACGGTGCGCGACCTAATGGAGGAGACCATAGGATACGTTGACACGCGTCCAGCTCCCATTTACTATGGATACTTCCTCATTCACTGTGTATTGAACCATGCAAACACATACCGTAGTAGGGGGCCCTATTGACGCCACGTGGCCGAGCATGGAACTCACGGTGTGAACTCTTGAGGACGTGAGAGTAAACTCGATGCGAACATCTCGTTTTCTCCCACTGAAGTTCTTAAAATTAGGGTATAGTTTTAACTTAGCTGGATTCTGGCTAAAAGAATCTATCTAAGTCTATGTCTATTATAACTATTATAACTAGGTCTTAAAACCTTATGTCTAGGTGAATAAACATTTTAATTACCTAGAGATAAAAAACAAAACTAAGGTTAATTCAACTCGGTGTTTCTGTCGGTTCCTGTGCAGGAGGTGTTCCGTTAACTGTCAAACTTAAATACCCTGACCTTAGAAGTGAACTTCACCGGCAGAGTTCCCTTATAACCAATGTCCTAAAGTCCTACTATATTTTAAACTATTTAAAATACTACGTAAGACTTATTTCTAATCCTATTAGAAATTGAAACTTAGGTCTAAATTAATTATAAACGATTTAAAACTAATTAAATTTTAACCCAAGTTCCTATGTTTGCATGCATTTCTTTATTATAGGTTATGGTTTCTAAAACTCCTTTAATTTATAACTTTTATAAATTTTAATAATTAACCTTTTAAAGAAACTATATTATAAATCCAACAATCAATATTTAAATTGGAATCATAAAAGGAATTCAACTAATTGAATTATAAAATTACTTAAACAAAATAACATTTATTTTAAACAAAGTAATTTCATGCTCCATGCAATTTATTTTCCATATAATATAATCATAACACTTATAATTAATTACTCATGAAAAAATAAATTAGTCATGCATTCTACCATATTCATATAACATTTATATAAATAAAATGCATGACTATGCTTATCCTAAGGTGGGAATAATCTAAATGACATTCATAAAGATAAATAGCTATAAAACCGGAATAATTTGGCCCCTAAAGTACAAAAAAAATAATAACATTAATTTATTTCATGAAACCGGTTCAAAAACACCCTGAACCGGCCTTGAACCGCTCGAACAGGACCAAAACAATTGAACCAACCGGACCGGTCTGCAGCTGCTGGAATGCCCGACGGCGTTGCAATGCTGAGGCCAACGTTGCAACGCCCGCTTCGGCGTCTTGCGCGCCTGGTATCGGGGTAGCGTTGCAATGCTGAGGGCCAGCGTTGCAATGGTGTTGACCCCTTGAGCGCCCGCGTCAATAGGGAGCGCTGGCGTTGCGACGCCGTTTCTTGACGTTACCGTGCTGCTTGCTTTCGGCAGCAGCCTTTCTTTCATGAACACAACAACTTCAATCTTCAATTTCTCCTTCGATACTCAACCGAATTGCATGAAATCGGTCCCGAACGACTCGTAACTCAAATACAGACTGAATTTTGCACTTTTTGCCCAAAAACGCAGGGGCCTTTACATACTAATTGATCAAAATCAAAAGTAAACTATGGCCAAAAAACTCCTAAACAGTTTTACAGCAAACCAAATGCATTTCCCACCAAATCAATGCAATTTTGTTTCAAAACAAAATAATACAAGCTTGGCTCTAATACCAATTGATGGAGATCGGATCTCCTTGAGCAGCAGAAACGTGTTTGGGATCGTTAATTGCTTGATTGTTTTAATTGAAACAAAAACCAGTACATTGACCAAAACTACAGAACAAGCATGGTATTTCTAATCCTATTAGACATGGATTAAATGCATACATGCAAACATATGTTAAGTTTAACAATAAAACTAAAGGGAAGAAGGAAAGGAAATTACCTTTGTAGTTTCCAATTCTCCAGCACAACAACTCCTTGCTCCAAGCTTTTCAACAATACAACAAAACTCCTCTGCTTTTCTCCAAGAAAGACACTACGACTTAGGTCACCTTCTATATCTCTGAGTTCTTAGATCTTCCTTGGGGGGAAGGATCCAACAATTGGAGGTTTTAGGAATTAGAGTGTGAGAGAGAGAATTCCAAGAAGTTGCAATTCTTCAATTGCAAAAGTGATCGATCAATCAAATTGAGCAACCCCTTCTCCCTGTTAAACTATCGATAGGAGAGAAGGGGAAGGAGGTAGAAATGGGAACGTGTATGCGGATGACACGTTCCCTCATTTATTATTAAAATAATAATAATAATAATAATAATAATTAAATCAAATTTAATTATTCATTTAAATCATATTTAAATAATACAAATTAAATATCATATATTTAATTTGGATTAAATCTCATTTAATCACATTACCCCTTTAACCTATAGTTTTAATGTACAACCATTGCACATTAGATTTTATCCTATAGTTTGCAAATGTGAATCACATTCACATTTAATATAATATTTGAACTCTTTCAAATATTCAATTCTCTCATATAATTTAATAAGAATCATATTCACATTAAATTTATAATATATCGTTCCAAAACTATATATTATATCGTATCAATATACATTAAGTTTATTCCCTAATGAATTTGAACATTTCAAATTCTAATGATCTATAAACCCTTTACGAGCTAGAAGGTGGACCTAATGGACCTACATATCAGAAGCTCCAATGATACGAGATTGCTCGATTAATCTCATTAAACTCCCAATCAACATTCGTTAACTGCGGGAACACTCCACTAAAGTCCCACAACTGCACTTTTCTCACTGCAGATGTATTTCTGTGTCCATGGATATTGACCAATAACAGCAAGTCAATTCTTCACGAATGTTTGTAACACCACCAGGTCAAATTCTTCGCTTTTACCCTCAGGTTACATCTTGTACCTTAAGTACCAGTGCTCCTCTAATGAACAATTTGTTTGTGGTCCTACAAACAAATAGAGTCCCTCCCGGAGACACCACTTAAGGGAACATTCCTCTACTAGAAGGCGGGAAGGAGTGAATTCCATCTTACTAAGTTAAGTCCCCAGCCGCTCACACGGTCTTGTCCCCAAGAAGGTAGGCATATTGAGTCGGCGAATCTGGCCACTCTCATCTATACTAGTCAAAGAACAATCCCTCGCGAACAGGAGTTCGTAACCTGCTCAGGATTAAGATCAAGTTGCCTAGGTCATCCTAGTGAAATAGAAACCTAACTAGTCAACGGAGTTACAGCTCGAGGTTACTATTTCGTGGTCCGGTCTTATGTAATCTCATTACATAGGATATGCCCACTCACATGTCATCTACACGAACACGTTAGAATCACAATGTTTGTATCAAATACAAAGTGGGCCACATCCATAGTTTATCCAGGGTAAGGTACCCAAACCTTATCCCCAACTATAGACCCTTTAGGCCAGATATCTTGAACCAGAGATCCTTTTTATGTACATTACATTCGATTAAAGATTCATTTAACAGCCTTGGATGTTTAGTTTATTGGATTTAGGGTTTCAAATAAAGGCAAACTCGTAGATATGAAACAATAACACTTTATTGAAATAATAACACTTTGTTACATTAATTAGAACATAATTACAAACTACGAGTTTTAGGCGCAAATCCCAACAAACAAACAAGCAGTGCGAAGCAGCAAACTCCAGAGAGCCTCGGAGCCATAAGAGAGGCAAACACATTGAGCGGAAGTATCACTTGATACGGGAGATTGTGCAACGCGGAGACGTGATAGTCACGCAGATAGCATCGAAGCACAATGTAGCTGATCCATTTACAAAGCCCCTCACGACTAAGGTGTTTGAGGGTCACCTAGAGTGTCTAGGTCTTCGAGTGCTTCCTAACTAGGGCAAGTGTGAGATGTGTAAACGGGTATTCAATGCCCTAGTTTATTGTATTACTTCGTTGTAATTTATGTACATTTCAGAAATGTGTTTTCTCCACTAGCTTAGTCCAAGTGGGAGTTTGTTGGGATTTTTGTCCTAATCTCGTGTTTGTAAATTATTGTTTGAAATTAATAAAGTGAAATTACTTTTTGTCTCGCAAATTTTACAAACTTTTCCAATAAACTAAGCTCCAGGGTCATTGATTTTATGAGAGAACTTGAACTTGAACGGTCGTTCGAGTTAATGACCCGAACGGTCTACAGTATATGGATAGGGTTGGAGACCTAATCCTGGATACGCTGTGGATGCGACCCGCTTTGTAGTAGATACAAACGAGGTGATCTGACTCGTTCATGTGGTTGACATGTGAGTGGGGGCATCCTGTGCAATGAGATTGAACAAGACCGGACCGTGAATTATTAGACCTACTGATGTATCACCGTTGACAGTAAGGACTAATGACTTTGTAGATGACCATTAGTGACTCGACTTGAATCCTGAGTGTGTTACGGACTCTTATTTGCGAGTCCATCCTTTGACTAGTGCACGTGAGGGTGGTCATCATTGCTCGGCCAATATGCCTATCTTCTCGGGACGAGGACCAACTAGGGAGCCGGGAACTTGACAACGCGAGATGGAATTCACTCGTTTCTGCCTTTAGCGAAACTATAGGGGTTGTTCCCTAAAGTGCTCTCTTTAGGGCTTGGACAACGGGCGCCCACCTTCTCACTTGCCCGAGAAGGGTGTTGTGTGGTTGGACCATCACAATATGTTGTTCATTAGAGGAGTAGTGGGGACTTAAGGAACAAGAAGTAGACACAGGGGTAAAACGGTAATTTTACCAAGCATTGTCTACGAACAACCTGTGAAGGGTCGACTCATGGTTATTGGTTATATCAGTGGACACGTAATATTCTGCACTTACGGGAGTGCAGCTACGGGCTTGAGGGGAGTGTTACCGTAGCTAATGAAGGTTGATTAACCGGGTCAAAGAGTTTGATAGGTTAATCTCGGATCATTGGAGCTCGTAACTGTAGGTCCATTAGGTCCCTCGGTTGGCTCAATCTGGGTTAAAAGAAGATTAATGTTTTGGTATGAAATTAAAGTGTTTAATTTAACTTTAAGGGTATCTATGTCATTTATATGAGATATGAATGATATAATATATAGTTTAATGTGAATGTGATTCATAATAAACTATAGGTTAGCCTAATTGTTGAATTAGGGCTAATTGGATGAATTAATTGAGAGAAA
This sequence comes from Trichosanthes cucumerina, assembly GCA_036507285.1. Lineage (NCBI taxonomy): Eukaryota > Viridiplantae > Streptophyta > Magnoliopsida > Cucurbitales > Cucurbitaceae > Trichosanthes > Trichosanthes cucumerina. The sequence continues at coordinate 385,684 of JAYKKG010000025.1, read as the reverse complement.
TTAAATTGGATGTGATTCAATTTAATAAAATCCACAATTATACAAATGTGATTTGTATAATGAGATATGAGATATCTTATAATATATGGTTATGCAAATATGAATTGCATAACTTATAGTTGTGGTAAAATGGTAATATGGAGATTTTAACTCCATGTTATTTCACTATTTAATCCCTTTGCAAGAAGTATTTCTTAATTCAATCTCTCATTTTTGGAATTCTACCAAAAGAAGAGAACTTTCTCTCAACATTTTTCTCTCAAATCTCCTCCCTCTCCAAAATTAAAAAATCCCACAACTAATCTTCTTCCAAAGGAAGAACAACCGAGAAGGCCATTGGTGGTGTTCGGGTTTTGTTCGAGAGAAGTGTTCGTTGAGATCAAGAAGCACGAAGTGTTCGTGATCAAGGAGGAAACTTTGAAGAATTATCTACAACAAGTACATTCTTCTTGCTGTTTTTCTTCCTTAATTTTGTATGTTTAACTTAGATCTAAGCGTTAGATCGTTTTAACCAACTTCAAGTAGCGTAACGATACTTTGACGATTTGATCGTCTTCCGTTGCACGGGGATTTTCATTCCCTTCACTGGCATCCTTGAGTTAAATATGTACTTTAGTTAATTGTGTCAGGCTTGTGTGGACTGTTGTCCAAACATAACCTGCACACAATCCATGATTTCCTTGGCGGTTATCATTCCCTATTGCTTCTTGGCTAATATGTCAGACATACTTTCCAGCATGTAGGCCTTGGCCTTATCATTGGCCTTGATCCATCAATCATATGCATCACGAAAATTTCGTGACGCATTCGAGCCTGGCACTTGAGGACAGTCCTCAGTTAGCACAAACTTCAGATCATCCACTACCAATATAGTGTTGAGTTTGTTTTTCCAAGTCATCATATTCTCTCCAGTTAACTTTTCCGCACAAATAAGGAAATAATAGAGCTACACATTTTTGCTGAAAAAGTTTACAAAGGAACTTGTATGAGTTTCTTGCTATAATTCTAATCCAATCATGTTTTAGCTAATTATCAAATGATTCCTAGGCCATTTATAATTTGCAATGATACTCCAAAGGTTTAGAATGTATGACACCGAAGGGTAATAAAAAACACTCCCCCTTTAGTTACCATTTTTCGGTCAAGATACATACACAACTTATGTACCCCGTGAGTGTAATCCTCTGTCTTTAGATCCCAGAGTCTCCATCGAATAAAATCCGCCGAAGGGAGGACTAGATTGAAAAACATACTGAGGAAATCTTTATCCCTTTCGGGTGTCTACTGTGTTCGATCCCCTATGATCAAGCCCTCCGAAGAGATTGTCTTGTTCTGGCCAAACTAGCAAGCTAACCATAGTGGTCCAACGGTGTAAATCGACAAAAGAGACCGTATGTTTTGTTTTTCACTAAACCTGCTACCACTCACTGTAAGTATCCTCTATATTTACCTTTATATTGACTCATACAAACACCATTCGAAGGGGGACGCTCCCGTTTGCGCCACGAGGCCAAGTATGAGTCTCACGGTGTGAACTTCCGGGAGATAACGTAGGTGGAAAAATATGTATCATATACACTTTTCCTCCCACTGAATACTTTAAAGTTATAGGAATCTTACTTAGGCTAAAACCCGGTTAATGGTTTTACCTAACTCTATCAATATAACTCTTATATCGATAATCAATATAACTCTTATATTGATTTTATCCTAAGTTTGTACTCTTTACATTAAACCTAGGATTTCTAGTTTATTAACCCCTTAATAAACCCGTTGACGCTACTGTGATTTATAAATTCTCTGATTAAATTTCACTCCCGTGTCGGTTCTGTGTAGGGTTACATTTCCGCACGACTTAAATACCTCGACCTTGATGAATCTTCCTTTGATAGAGTTCCTCTTTTAATCATAACTTATAAATCACTTGGTTCCTAATTCTAATCTAATTAGAACTAGATAAACTATGGTCTATTATTTTAAAGTTTTAAACATTTTAAAACTAATAATTAACCTTAGGTGACATGCATACTATGTTATAGTGATTGATCATTCATCGCATGAATAATAAGACATTCATAGCATAATCATCTCATGATATATAATACATGTCAATGTTGTCCATAAATTAATATAACAACTTTATATTAATTAATCAAGCAAACTATATAATATAACTCTTTATATTATAAATGATGCATGAAAATGCTTAACCTAAGGTGGGATTTCTAAAATAAAAGCATACATTATGCATGGCAATAATTACACAACAATTGCATAATTTAAATAGCAAAATTAGACCAATTTTTGCACCCTAAAATTAATTTTAATTAATATAATCTAATTATATTAATTAAAATTAAATAAATTAAATATAAATAAATATAAAACGTTTTTATATTTATTATATATAATAAAACGAAATTTCGCCCGTTGGAGCGCGTTACAACGCTGCCTCTGATGCGCGCCTCCTTCCGCAAGCGCAGCATTGCAACGCCAATGAACAGCGTTGCAACACTACACACAGACAACATGTGGAATCTCCTATTCCTTGCTCATTTTTGCTCCGATCATCTCAGCAACTACTTTGCCTGGATCGACAGGGACTTACAGACTCGATTTAAATTATAATATGCCGAAAATAATAGGCCTTTACATTGAACAATTCAACGAAATTATGTAAATCTAAGTGCCAAAATTTAAAACATCTAAATTGCAAACCGTTCATACATCTCATGCAAAATACTAAATCCCACCTCGTTCTTGAAAAATCCAGAACGAAAACTAAGAACGCAACTGGACTCTGATAATAATTGAAGGGAATCGAGTCCCGCAGCGGAAGCGATTGTGAATCACACGTTCTCAATTTAGTCACAACGATTTCATTCAAGAACGAAAACAACTAGATTAAGCATATAAATGTAGATGGACAACAAGAAATATTACCTTTGAAGAACCTTTCTTCAAGTGCACCTTCTCCAACTACTAAAATCTCAGCAACACGAACCTAAGAGATTACGAACACTACCACCGGATCTTCTCTGTTGTTCTCTAGGTGAGGGAGGAAGGTGGGTTCCCTTTAGGTGAGATGAGATGTTGTGAGAGAGAGAGATTGTGTTTTGGAACCTTTCCAACAACACAACGAAATGGCACACAATGTCTTAACCTAGTTGCATCTCATGCAATCATATATATAAGGAAATAAGATGGAAATGACCATCCTACCCTTCTTTTATTCTCTCATTAGTATATGGTTTATATGTGAATCTAATTCACATTAAAAACTATATATCATATCAATTATATCATATATAATTGATATAACACCTCATGTATGAAATTGAACACTTAAATTCCATTCCTAACTTTATACCCTCAATATTACCATGTTGAGCCAATGAAGGGACCTAATAGACCTACAGTTCATGAGCTCCAATGATGTGAGATTAACTGATCAAACTCTTTGATCCAGTTAGTCAATATTCATTAACTGCAAGTCACTCCACTATAGACTTGTAGCTGCACTCTCCTCACAATAGATAATATTGTGTCCACTGATATAGTCATTGCCTATGAGTCGACCCTTCACAGGTTGTTCGTGATCACAACTGGGTCAAATTACCGTTTTACCCAGTGATTACCTCTTTCTTCCTTAAGCACCACTGATCCTCTAATGAACAACAAGTATATGGTCCTACCATAGACTCATATCCTTATAGACGGCGGGGCCCCGTTGTTCAAGACCTGGAGTCAGTTCTTAAGGGAACAACCTATCTAATTCCTTAGTGTAGGAATGAGTGAATTCCATGTTGCACAGTTAAGTTCCCACCTACATACGAGGTTCTGTTCCTGAGAAGGTAGGCTTATTAAGTCGGCTACAAGCCACTCTCACCCATACTAGTCTAAGGAAAAACCCCTATAAGCAGGAGTTCTTAACTCGCTCAGGATTCAGGTAGAGTCACTAATGATCATCTATAAATTACTAGTCTTATCCTGTTTACGTTGTTACATTGGTTAGACTAAAAATTTGTTGTCCGGTCTTGTATGAACTCTTCATACAGGATGCCCCCACTCGCATGTCAACTACATGAATGAGTTTGATTACCTCATTTGTACTAATTACAAAGTGGGTCGCATCCATGGTGTTACTAGAATGAGGTTTCCAATCTTATTCTTATACCATAGACCATTTAGGTTATGTTCTTGAACACAATCCAAATGGTGTCCACTACACTGATGTTCAAGATCTATATATTATCAAGATATATATTATAACCTTGGAGCTTAGTTTATTGGATTTATAAAGCAAGACTATAATTTTATCAAAACAAATAACTATTTATTTCTTTGATCAAAATTACACATGTTTTAGGGCATATATCCCAACATATTTTTCATGAGATGATTATGCTATGCATGTCTTATTATTCATGAGATGAATGATCAAGCACTATAACACAAAGATTTATGTCACCTAAGGTTAATTATTAGTTTTAAAATGTTTAGAACTTGGAAATAATATACCTTAGGTTATCTAGTTCTAATTAGATTAGAATTAGGAACCAAGTGATTTATAAACAATGATTAAAAGAGGATCTCTGTCTAAGGAAAGTTATGTCTAGGCTGGGGTATTTAAGTTGACGGAAACGGAACACCCCTACTTGAGAACTAACTTGGGAGTGAAATTTAATCAGAGAGCTTATAAATCATAGTAGCGCGAGCGGGTTTATTAAGGAGTTAATAAACTAGAAATCCTAGTCTTAATATAAAGAGTTATATTAGCAAACTTAGGATAAAATTAATATAAGAGTTATATTGATTATCGATATAAGAGTTATATTGATAACTTTAGTTAAAACCAATAGTCGGGTTTAGCCTAAGTTCGATTCCTATAGATTTAAAGTATCCAGTGGGAGGAAATGTGTATATTATACATATTTTTCCACCTACGTATCTCTGGAAAGTTCACACCGTGAGACTCATACTTGGCCTCGTGGCGCAAACGGGAGCATTCCCCTTTGGGTGGTGTTTGTATGAGTAAATATCAAGGTGAATGGAGAGGGTACTAATAGTGAGTGGGAGCAGGTTTAGTGAAAACAAAACCTATGGTCTCTTCAGTCGGTTTACACTCTAAGATCACTATGGTCAGCCTGCTAGTTTGGCCTGGACTAGACAACCCCTTCGGAGGGTTTGATCATAGGGGATCGAACACAGCAGACACCCGAAAAGGATAAAGATTTCCTTAGTCTATTTTTCAATTAAGTCCTCCCTTCGGCGAATTTTATTGGATGGGGATTCTAGAATCTAAAGACAGAGGGTTACACTCACAAGGTACATAAGACGTGTATGTTTCTGGCCGAAGAAATGGTAACTAAAGCCTATAGGTATAAGAGTTATTCTTGCATTAGGTTTTGGTCAAAATTGTCTTGATCTAGAGGAGAAGTGTTTTTGATTACCCTTCGGTGTCATACATTCTAAACCTTTGGAGTATCATTGCAAATTATAAATGACCTAGGAATCATTTGATAATTAGCTAAAACATGATTGGATTAGACAATTATAGCAAGAAACTTATACAAGTTTGTTTGTAAATTTTCAGCAAAAATGTCTAGCTCTATTATTTCCTTATTGGGTGCGGAAAAGTTAAATGGAGAGAATATGATGACATGGAAAAACAAACTCAACACTATATTGGTAGTGGATGATCTTATGTTTGTGCTAACTGAGGAGTGTCCTCAGGTGCCAGGCTCGAATGCATCATGAAATGTTCGTGATGCATATGATCGATGGATCAAGGTCAATGATAAGGCCAAGGTCTACATGCTGGCAAGTATGTCTGATATATTAGCCAAGAAGCATGAGGGCATGATAACCGCCAAGGAAATCATGGATTTTGGGCAGGGTATGTTTGGACAACAGTCCACACATGCCCGACACAATGCCCTAAAGTACATATTCAACTCGAGGATGCCAGAGGGTACATCTGTTCGAGATCATGTCCTGGATATGATGATGGACTTTAACATCGCGGAGTCAAATGGTGCTTCCATCGATGAATCAGACCAAGTCAGCTTCATTCTGGTAAACCTTCCAGATAGTTTCCTACAGATTAGAAGTAATGTTGTTATGAACAAGCTTACTTTTAATCTTACCTTCCTTCTGAACGAACTCCAGACCTTTCAATCTTTGATGAAAATTCAGGGATCGAAAGGTGAGGCAAATGTTGCCAGTAGGAGTTATCACAGAGGTTCGACCTCTGGAACAAAAACAGTGGCTTCATCTTCTTCTAACCTGAAAGGGAAGAAGAAGAACATGAGGAAGGTTGGTAAAGGGAAATGAGCTGACAAAGATGTCGTCCAAAAGGAAAAGCAAGTCAAAGAAGTTGCTAATAAATGAAAGTGTTTCCAGTGCAACGAAGACGAACATTGGAAACGGAACTGTCCGAAGTACATTGCAGAAAAGAAGAAGGAAGGTAAATATGATTTACTTTGCCTAGAAGCTTGTTTAGTTGATAATGATAAAACTGCTTGGATACTTGATTCAGGCGCCACCAATCATGTTTGCTCTTCTTTTCTGGGAATTGATTCCTGGCAGCAGCTACAAAAAGTAGAGATAACGCTCCGGGTTGGAAATGGAGAAGTCGTCTTAGCTGTAGCAGTAGGCACGATGAAGCTTTACTTTGGCAAGAAATATATGTTGTTGGACAATATATTATTGATATCGTGGTTTATTAGAAACCTTATTTCAATTTCTTGCCTTATAGAACAATGTATTTCTGTTTCTTTCTCTATGAAAAAAGTATTTATTTTGAAGAAAGGTATGGAAATATGTTCAGCTTCATTAGAAAATGGGTTGTATGCTTTAAGGCCTAATTCAGTCAAAATGGTTTTGAACACTGAATTATTTAAAACTACAAATGCACAAACTAAGAAACGTAAAATTTCTCCTAAAGAAAATGCTAATCTTTGGCATCTTAGATTGGGTCACATTAATCTCAATAGGATTGAGAGATTGGTAATGAATGAACTTCTAAATGAGTTAGGAGAAAATATTTTACCTGTATGTGAATCCTGGCTAGAAGAAAAAATGACTAAAAGACCTTTTAGTGGAAAAGGTTATAGAACCAAAGAACCTCATGAGCTTATACATTCAGACATTTGTGGTCCGATGAGTGTTAAAGCCAGAGGAGGTTATGATATTTCATCTCCTTTGTAGATGATTATTCTAGATTTGGGCATGTTTACCTAATACAACATAAGTTTGAAGCACTTGAAAAGTTCAAGGAATTCAAGACTGAAATTTAAAATCAATTCGGTAAAACAATCAAAACGCTTGATCGGATCGATGTGGAGAGTATATGGATTTAAAATTCGAGAACTATATGATAGAACATGCAATTACATCTCGAACTCTCGGCTCCATACACACACAACAAAATGGTGTATCAGAAATGAAAAATAGGACCTTGTTGCACATGGTTCGATCAATGATGAGTTATACTCATCTCCCTAGTTCATTTTGGGGTTACGTAGTAGAGACTGAGATATACATTTTGAACAATGTGCCTTCAAAAAGTGTTTCTGAAACACCTTTTGAACTCTGGAAAGGACGTAAAGGTAATTTAGGTCATTTTAGAATTTGGGGAGGTCCAGCACATGTGCTTGTGACAAATCAAAGAAGTTAGATTCACGTTCAAAATTGTGCCTATTCGTAGGCTACCCAAAAGAAACAAGAGGTGGTCTATTCTATGATCCTAAGGATGATAAGGTTTTTGTGTCGACAAATGCCACTTTCTTAGAGGAGGACCACATTAGGGACCACAAACCAAGAAGTAAAATTGTGTTGAGTGAGTTAGACGGAGCAATAACAAATGTTGCTAATAAAACTAGTACGTCAACAAAAGTTGTTGATACTAGCTTGTCTAGTCAATAGAGTCCACTTCAAGAGTTGAGTATGCCTCGACGTAGTGGAAGGGTTATAACACAACCTGACCGTTCCATGGGTTTATCTGAAACCCTAGTTGTTATACTAGATGAAAACTGCGAGGATCCATCGTCTTATAATCAAGCGTCAGTTGACAAAGACAAAGACAAATGGGTCATAGCCATGGACAAAGAAATGGAGTCTATGCATTTCAATTCTGTTTGGGATCTTGTAGATAAACCTGATGGGGTAAAACCTATAGGTTGTAAGTGGATCTACAAGAGAAAGCGTGGTGTAGATGGGAAGGTGCAAACCTTTAAAGGTAGACTAGTAGCAAAGGGTTATACCCAGGTTGAAGGTGTTGACTATGAGGAAACATTTTCACCTGTTGCTATGGTAAAGTCTATCCATATCCTACTTGCCATTGTCGCATATTATGACTATGAGGTATGACAAATGGATGTCAAGACAGCCTTTTTGAATAGAAATCTTGGAGAAAACATCTACATGGACAAACCCAAAGGGTTCATTAAACCAAGAAAAGAGCAAAAGGTTTGTAGGCTTAAAAGGTCAATTTATGGACTGAAAAAAGCATCTAGGTCCTAGAATATAAGATTTGATGATGCAATCAAATCTTACGGTTTAGACCAGAATGATGATGAACCTTATGTCTACAAGAAAATCATCAATAGTTTTGTCGCATTCCTAGTTCTATATGTGGATGATATCCTACTCATTGGGAATGATGTGGATATCTTACTGATATTAAAAATTGTCTAGCTACACAATTCCAAATGAAAGATTTGGGTGATGCACAGTTTGTTCATGGGATCCAGATTGTCCGAAACTGCAAGAATAAAACACTATCCTTGTCTCAAACATATTACATAGACAAAGTGTTGTCAAGGTTTAAGATGCAAGACTCCAAAAATGGCTTATTGCCTTTTAGACATGGAGTCCATTAGTCTAAGGAATAGTGCCCTAAGACACGTCAAGGAGTTGAGAATATGAGACAAATTCCTTATGCATCACCTCTTGGGAGCCTGATGTACGCAATGTTGTGTACTAGGCCTGACATCTGTTTTGCAGTTGGAATGGTCAGTAGGAATCAATCCAATCCAGGACTTGAACACTGGGCAGCAGTTAAAACAATCCCTAAGTATCTACGGAGAACAAAGAACTACATGCTTGTGCATGGGGCTAAGGATTTGATCCTTACAGGATACACAAATTCAGACTTTCAGACTGATAAAGATTCTCAGAAATCTACATCAGGGGCAGTATTTACTCTTAAAGAAGGAGCTGTAGTATGGAGAAGCGTCAAGCAAGGATGCATCGTTGATTCCACCATGGAGGTTGAATATGTAGCAGCTTGTGAAGCAGTTAAAGAGGTCGTTTGGGTAAGGATATTCATGCTAAATTTGCAAGTTGTTCCAAATATGACCTTGCCCATCACGCTGTATTGCGATAACAGTGGTGCAGTGGCAAATTCGAGGGAACCCCGAAGTCACAAGAGGGGAAAGCACATTGAGCGGAAGTATCGTCTCATCCGGGAGATCGTGATAGAGGACACATGATTGTCACGAAGATAGCCTCTTAGCACAACGTTGTTGATCCTTTTACAAAGGTTGTCACGGCTAAAGTATTTGAGAGTCACCTAGAAGGTCTAGGTTTACAAGTCTTCCCCAACTAGGGCAAGTGTGAGTATTTTGTACAAAGGGTTTCAATGCCCTAGTTTATTGTATTTACATTCTTCAGAATGTTTTAGTACTCCACAAGCTTTAGGTCAAGTGGGAGATTGTTGGGATTTATGCCCTAAACTTGTGTAATTTTGATCAAATAAATAAAGGGTTATTTGTTTTGATAAAATTATATTCTTGCTTTATAAATCCAATAAACTAAGCTCCAAGGTTATAATATATCTTGAACATTAGTGTAGTGGACACTATTTGGATTGTGTTTAAGAATATAACCTAAATGGTCTATGGTATAAGAATAAGGTAGGAAACCATATTCTGGTAACACCATGGATGCGACCCACATTGTAATTAGTACAAATGAGGTAATCAAACTCATTCATGTGGTTGACATGCGAGTGGGGGCATCTTGTATGAAGAGTTCATACAAGACAGGACTGCAAATTATTAGTCTAACTAGTGTAACACTGTTAACAAGATAAGACTGATAATTTATAGATTGTCATTAGTGACTCAACTTTGAATCCTCGCAAGTTAAGAACTCCTGCTTATAGGGTTTGTCCTTGAACTAGTATGAGTAAGAGTGGCGTGAAGCGACTCAATAAACCTACCTTCTCGGGGGACGTAACCTCGTAGGTAGCTGGAGACTTAACTCTGCAAGATGGAATTCACTCAATCCTACACTAAGAAATTAGTTAGGTTGTTACCTTAAGAACTGACTCCAGGTCTTGAATAACGGGGCCCCGCCCTCTATGAGGGTATGAGTCTATGGTAGGACCTTAGACTTGTTGTTCATTAGAGGATCAGTGGTGCTTAAGGAACAAAGAGGTAATCATAGGGGTAAAACGGTAATTTGACCCAGTCGTGATTAAGAAAAACCTGTGAAGGGTCGACTCATGGGTAATGATTATATCAGTGAACACAATATAATCTACAGTGAGGAGAGTGCAACAACAAGTCTATAGTGGAGTGACTTGTAATTAAATAATATTGATTAACTAGATCAAAGAGTTTGATCAGTTAATCTCACATCATTGGAGCTCATGAACTGTAGGTCCATTAGGTCCTTCCGTTGGCTCAACATGGTAATATTGTGGGTATAAATTTAGGAATGAAATTGAAGTTTTGAATTTCATGCATGAGGTGTTATATCAATTATATATGATATAATTGATATAATATATGGTTTTAATGTTAATTAGATTCACATATAAACCATATAATAGTGGGAGAATATAAGAGGGATAGGATGGTAATTTCTATCCTATTTCCATATATATATAGTTTCATGAGATGCAACTAGGTGATGCAATTCAAGCTTTTGAAAACCCTAGTGTACAACCTTGTTGTGTTGTTGGAAAAGTTCCAAAACACAATCTCTCTCTCACAACATTTCATCTCACCTAAAGAGAACCCACCTTCCTCCCTCACCTAGAGAACAACGGAGAAGATCTGGTGGTAGTGTCGGTTAACGTTCGGGTTCGTGTTGCTGAGATCGTGAACGTGGCAAAAGGAGCACTTGAAGAAAGAGTTATTCAAAGGTACAAATCTTGATGTCCATCTAGATATTGTATGCTTAATCTTAGTTAAATTATTCTTGATTGATATTTGTGTAACTAACTTAAGAACGCGAGATTCACTATCGCTTCGGTTGCGAGATTCGATTCCCTTCATTGATGTACTTCAATTCTGTCTGGGAGCTTGTGGATCAGCCTGATAGGGCAAAACCTATAGGTTGTAAATGGATCTACAAGCGTAAACGTTGCGTAGATGGGAAGGTGCAGACCTTCAAAGCAAAACTAGTGGAAAAAGGTTTTACCAAGGTCGAAGGGGTTGACTATGAGGAAACCTTTTAACGTGTTACCATGGTAAAGTCGATCAGGATCCTACTGCCCATTGTCGGGTATTATGACTACGAGGTATGGCAGATGGATGCCAAGACCGCTTTACGAATGACAACCTTGACGAAACCATCTAATGATCCAACCCAAATGGTTCATAAGCCAAGGCCAGGAGCAAAAGATTTGCCGGCTTCATAAGTCCATTTATGGACTGAAACAAGCCTCGAGGTCTTGGAATATAAGGTTAGATGAGGCAATCAAATCTTATGCTTTGATCAGAATGTTGACGAGCCTTGTGTCAGCAAGAAAATCGTTGCCAAAACTGTCGCATTCAGATATTAGACGTGGATGATATCCTTCTCATTGGGAATGAGGTAGGACTTCTTACTGACGTAAAGAAATGGTTAGCTTCGCAATTCCAAATGAAAGATTTGAGAGAAGCTCAGTATGTTCTAGGTATCCAAATTGTCAGGAACCTGAAGAACAGAACGCTAGCCATGTCTCAAGCATCTTATATTAATAAGATGTTGTCCAGATATAAGACGCAGAACTCCAAGAAGGGGTTGTTGCCTTTCAGGCACGGGGTTCACCTGTCTAAGGATCAGTGTCCTAAGACTCCTCAAGAGGTTGAGGATATGAGACGGATCCTCTATGCTTCAGCTGTAGGGAGCCTGATGTATGCCATGTTGTGTACTAGGCCCGACATCGGATACACAGATTTTGACTTTCAGATCGATAAGGATTTTAGGAAATCCACTTCGGGGTTAGCCTTCATTCTAAATGGAGGAGCAGTAGTATGGCGAAGCATCAAGCAGGGATGCATCGCCGATTGCACTATGGAAGCGGAGTACGTTGCGGCTTGTGAAGCTGCAAAGGAAGTTGTCTGGCTTAGGAAGTTCATGACAGATTTGGAAGTTGTTCCAAATATGAACTTGTCGATCACGCTGTTTTGTGATAAAAGTGGTGCAGTAGCCAACTCCAGAGAGCCTCAAAGCCATAAGAGAGGCAAACACATTGAGCGGATGTATCACTTGATACGAGAGATTGTGCACTGCGACGATGTGACAGTCACGCAGATAGCGTCGAAGCACAACGTAGCTGATCCATTTACAAAGCCCCTCACGGCTAAGGTGTTTGAGGGTCACCCAGAGAGTCTAGGTATTCGAGTACTTCCTGACTAGGGCAAGTAGGAGATATGTAAACGGATATTCAATGCCCTTGTTTATTGTATTACTTCATTGTAATTTTTGTACATTTCATAAATGTATTTGCTCCACTAGCTTAGTCCAAGTGAGAGTTTGTTTGGATGTTTGTCCTAATCTCGTTCAATTTGTAAATTACTTGAAATTAATAAAGAGTTATTTATTTCATTTTTTGTGTCTCGCATTTATTACAAACGTTGTCAAATAAACTAAGCTCTAGGGTCATTGAATATATGTGAGAACTAGAACTTGAACAGTGTGTAGTGGACACACAGAGAGGATCACTTTCGAGTTAATGACCTGAATGGTCTACAGTATACGGATTGGGTTGGAGACTTAATCCTGGATACACTGTGGATGCGACCCCGCTTTGTATTAAGATACAAATGAGGTGATCTCACTCCTTCATGTGGTTGACATGGGAGTGGGGGCATCTTGTACAATGAGATTGTACAAGACCGGACTGTGAATTATTAGACCTACTGATGTAACACCGTTAACATTAAGAACTAATAACTTCGTACATGACCATTAGTGACTCGACCTGAAACCTAAGCGTGTTACGGGCTCCTGTCTGCGGGGGTATGTCCTTTGACTAGTATGGGTGAGGGTGGTCACAGTTACTCGCCCAATATGCCTATCTTCTCAGGGACAGGACAAAGTAGGGAGCTGAGAATTTAACTACGCGAGATGGAATTCACTCGTTCCCGCCTTTAAGGAAACTAGAGAGGTCGTTCCCTTAAGTGTTGTCTCTAGGACTTGGACAACGGACGCCCACCCTCTCACTGGCCCGAGAGGGTTGTTGTGTATGGTTTGACCATTACAACGTTATTGTTCATTAGAGGAGTAGTGGGGACTTAAGGAGCAAGAAGTAGATATAGGGGTAAAACGATAATTTGACCCAGCAGTGTCTACGAACAACCTGTGAAGGGTCGACTCATGGGCATTGGTTATATTAGTAGACACGTAATATCTTACACTGATGGGAGTGCAGCTACGAGCTTTAGTGGAGTGTTACTGTAGCTAATGAATGTTGATTAACCTGGTCACGAGTTTGATAGGTTACTCTCGGATCATTGGAGCTCGTCACTATAGGTTTACAATGTCCCTCGGTTGGCTCAAGTTAGGTTAAAATGAGGTTTAATGTTTTGGTGTGAATTGAAGTGTTCAAGTTCATTAAAGGGCATTTATATCATTTATATGAGATATGAATGATATAATATATAGATTAATGTGAATGAGATTCATAATAAACTATAGGTTAGCCTTATTGTTTAATTAGGGCTAATTAGGAGAAATTAGATTGAGAGAAATTAAATTGGATCTGATTCAATTTAAAAATCCACAATATTGCAAATGTGATTTGTAATATGAGATATGATATATCATATAATATATGGTTATACAAATATGATTTGCATAATCTATGGTTGTGGTAAAATGGTAAAGAAGTGGAGATTTCAACTCCACCTACCTCCATTATTTAAACCCCCTTTTGCAAGAAGGGTTGGGAGAAATTTTGCTCATTTTGGAAATCTCACCAAAAGAAGCAAAGTCATTTTCTCTCTAAAAGCTCTCTCTCAAAACTTTCCTCCCTACCCAAGAGTAAGATCTCACCATCTCCCTTCTTACAAAAGAAGAACAACCGAAAAGCCAAGTTGTGGTGTTCGGTCTTCGTTCGTGAGAAGACTTCGATTAGTTCGAGATCGTTGGAAGAACACGAAGAGTTCGTGAACGGAAAGGAAAGCTTGAAGTTTGTCTTCAACCAGTAAGTAACTAGATCTTATCGTATTTCCTTTCAATTCTATGCATGTTTAGCCTAAATTAGGTGATAATTGATTTTAACGAAATTAAGTAGCACAACATTAAGGCGACGATTCGATCGTCTTCCGCTGCGTGGGAGTTTCATTCCCTTCACATGCTTGGCTTTGGGCCGCCCTTGGAGCGAACTCCATTCGGAGAGTGTTTGCATGAGTAAATATCAAGGTGAATAGGGGAAGTCGTTCATATGAAGGGGAGAAGAAAGTGTGTCAACGCATCCTACGGTCTCTTCCTTTATGTCGCACCGTGAGATTCCTATAATGCACCTGGAGCGACCTTACCAATCGGAGGGTTGTATTAGAGGATTCAGAACACCATGAACTCCAAAAATAGATCCGGTCTCTCAGGTCCGTTTTCATTCTTGTCTTTCCAATTTCGGGAGCATAATGATCCTGATCTTCGAGGTCTTAAAATGGAAGGTTACACTTACAAGAATTACTAAGTGTAGCAAATTCTCGACCGAAGGAGCGATAACTAAGTTACTATAGTAATAAGAGTTATTCTGGTGATAGTATTTAGTCAAGATAGTCTTGGTTCAACGGAGGAATGGTTGGTCACCCCTCGGTGAAGGTTATTTTAAACCGTTGAAATATCGTTGCAAACATAATAATGATGGGTACATTATTTTTTGTTAAACTTGATTGGATTATAAAGGTTAGTATTTTTTACTAAAAATGATATGTCTTTTTTCAGCATGACTTGCTCTTTAGTTCAACTATTAGCTTCCGAAAAACTTAACGGCGACAACTACACAACATGGAAAACGAATCTGAATACAATACTAGTAATAAATGACTTGAGATTTGTCTTAACTGAGGAATGTCCTCAGGCCCCTGCCTCAAATGCTAACCGAACTAGTTGGGAAGCTTATGATCGATGGGTTAAGGCTAACGATAAAGCCCGTGTCTATATTCTTGTCAGCATGACTGATGTATTGGCGAAGAAATACGAATCCGTGGGCATGGCTAAGGCTATCATGGATTCATTAAAAGAGATGTTCGGGCAACCGTCATCGGTTCTAAGACACGAGGCTATTAAGTACATTTACAACAAACGTATAAATGAAAGGACCTCTGTTAGAGGACATGTCCTGGACGTGATGGTCCACTTCAATATTTCTTAAGTAAATGGTGGCACCATCGACGAGGCAAATCTGATTAGCTTTATTATGAAGTCTTTTTCGAAGAGCTTTATACCATTTCAGACGAGTGCTTTTCTCAATAAAATATAGTTTAATTTGACAACCCTTCTTAACGAGCTCCAACGTTTTCAAACTCTTACAAAAGCTAAGGGGAAAGAGGTGGAGTCAATTGTTGTCACCACAAAGAAAGTTTTAAGAGGATCGTCCTCTTAAACTGAAGTTGGACCTTCAAAGAACAAGAATGTTCAAATGAAAAAGAAGGGAAATGGGAAGGCTCACATGAAAAACAAGGGAAAGAAAGTTGCAGAAAAAGAAAAAATTTTTCACTTCAACCAAAACGGCCACTGGAAGAGGAACTGCCCGAAGTAACTTGCTGAGAAAAAAGCTGATAAAGAAGCACAAGGTAAGTATGATTTACTAGTTGTTGAAACATGTTTAGTGGAGTATGATACCTCAACCTGGATATTTGATTCAGGGGCCACTAATCATATTTGCTTCTCTTTTAAGGAAACTAGTTCCTGGAAAACGCTAGAAGAAGGCGAGATCAACCTCAAGGTTGGAATAGGAGAGGTTGTCACAATCGATGCAGTGGGAGACTTGAAGTTGTATTTCAATGATAGATATATCATACTTAAAGACGTTTTGTATGCTCCTAAAATGAAACGGAATTTAATATCTATCACATGTATATTAGAACAAATGTATAAAATATCCTTTGAAATCAATGAAGCATTCATTTTCAGAAAAGGTATTCAAATTTTTTCTACTATACTAGAAAACAACTTATATAAGTTAAGACCAACAAAAGCAAGATTTGTCTTAAATACTGAGATCTTTAGAACAGTCGAAACTCGGAATAAAAGACAAAAGTTTCTTCCAATGCCTATCTATTGAATTTAAGACATGGTCACACAAATCTCATTAGGATTGAGAGATTGGTTAAGAATGGACTCCTAAATCAGTTAGAAGACAATTCTTTACCTCCATGTGAGTATTGTCTTGAGGAAAAAATGACTAAGAGATCTTTTACTGGAAAATGTCTCAGAGCAACAATACCTTTAGAGCTCATACATTCAGAACTCTGTGGATCGATGAATGTCAAAGCTTGAGGTGGGTGTGAATATTTCATCAGTTTCATTGATGATTATTGAAGGTATGGTCATATATACCTCATGCATCACAAGTCTGATACTTTTGAAAAGTTCAAGGAATATAAGACTGAAGTTGAGAACCAGTTAGGTAAAACGATTAAGACAGTTTGATCGGATCGAGGTGGGGAGTACATGGACTTAAGATTCCAAGACTATATGATAGAACATGGAATCAAATCACAACTCTCTTCACCTAATATGTCTCAGCAAAACGGTGTATCAGAAAGAAGAAACAGAACCTTGTTTGACATGGTTCGCTCAATGATGAGCTTTGCTATGTTACCTGATTCCTTTTGGGGACATGCACTAGAAACAATTGTCTATGTTTTGAATAGCGCTCCCTCTAAAAGTGTTTTAGAAACACATTATGAGCTATGGAAAGGGCGTAAAGGTAGTTTACTTCACATTAGGATCTGGAGATTCCCAGTGCACGTGTTGGTGCAAAATCCTAAAAAATTAGAACGTCGTTCAAAGTTATGACTATTTGTAGGTTATCCAAAAGAAAGAAAAAGGTGGTATATTTTACGATCCTCAAAAGAATAAGGTGTTTTATGTCGACAAATGCCACATTCTTAGGGAAAGACCACATCAGAAGTTATCGACCTCGCAGTAGAATAGTATTAAATGAACTTTCCAAAGACGCTACAGATAAAGCTAGTTCATCTACTAAAGTAGTCAAAAACTAGTACATCTTGTCATTCACATTCTTCTCAAGAGTTGAGAATACCTCAACGTAGTGGGAGGGTTGTTCATCAACCTGACCGTTACTTGGGTTTATCACTCCAATCTTGGATATTATCATTGGACTGCCGTTAAGAATATCCTCAAGTATCATAGCAGAACTAGGAACTACATGCTCGTGTATCGTGCTAAGGATGCAAGAAAATCCACATCGGGATCAGTGTTCATTCTGAATGGAGGAGGAATAGTGTGGAAAAGTGTGATGCAAAACTGTATTGCAGACTCCACAATGGAAGTTGAATACGTAGTTGCATGTGAAGCAACAAAGGAAGTAGTATGCCTGAGGAAATTCTTGAAAGATTTGGAAGTCGTTCAAAATATGCATATGCTTATCACTCTATATTGTGATAGCAGTGGTGCAGTTGCAAACTCTTTGTTTTGTGAGGTGTTGCATTTTGGTGAGTCTTGGCATGCATTTGATGCATGTAATTTCATTATAAATAGGCTTGTTTTCAAAACAAAGAGTTTCTTTTCCTGAATTTTGAGTTTGTTCAAAAGAAGTCTCACCAAAACATATTCCTTCTCCTTTCCTAACTAATTTCATTATAAATAGCGGGGAAGCTCTAGTTGTGGTCCGGTTGTGTTCGATTTGTGTTTTGGCAAGGAGATCGTGAAGAAATTGAGCAACAAAGGTTGTATTTTCTTCCCTTGTTTTAGTTTATTTGTTTTTTGTATGTTTGCACGTTAATTTCTATTAAGTTAGATGCAATTAGAGTGTCATTAGATCCTTATTCCACTGTGTATGTCTCGTGTTACATCAGGATGCCTATAGGAATAAGAGTTATTCTGGTATTAGGGTCTGGTCGAGAAAGTCCCGTCCCAGAGGAGGAGTGATTCTGTCTACCCTTCAGTGTCGGTCATTCTAAACCTTTGGGGTATCATTGCAATTTTAATGACCTAGGGATCATAAAATAAAAATTTGCTAAAACCTGATTAGATTTTCAAAGCTTTATGCAACACTAATAGAATGTTTTTCTATTTGAGCAAACAATATGTCGAGTTCAATAATTGCTCTATTAGCTTCTGATAAGTTAGTTGGTGATAATTACCAAACGGGGAAGAACAATATTAACACTATACTTCTAACTGACGACCTTAAGTTCGTGCTCACTGAGCAGTGTCCTCAGGTGCCAAGCTCGACAGCATCACAAAGTGTTCGTGATGTGTACGATCGGTGGATCAGAGCTAAGGAAAAAGTCAAGGTCTACATAATTGCCAACTTATCTGAAGTTTTGGCAAAGAAACATGAGGTTATGGTCACCGCAAAGGAGATCATGCAGTCGTTGCAGGACATTTTTGGACAACAGTCCTTTAAGGAACGACACGATGCCCTCAAACGCGTCTTCAATGCAAGGATGAAGTAGGGAACGTCAGTCTGGGAACATGTTCTCAACATGATGACCCACTTTAACGTGACAGAGATGAACGGGGCTTCGATTGATGAGTCGAGCGAGGTCAACTTTATCATGGAGACTCTTCTGAAGAGTGTCCATTAGTTTCGTAACAACGCTGTTATGAACAAGATTAACTACACACTGACCACCTTACTCAATGAACTGTAGAACTTCCAGTCTCTGATGCGAGTCACGGGACTGGAAGTTGAGGAAAATGTTACCTTTAGGTCCTTTTAAAGGGGTTCGTCCTCTGGGACTAAATTTACGTGTTCTTCAAGCCCGAAACGGAAGAAGAAGAAATTGAGAAAGGGTAAAGTTGATCGCGCTGCCGCCTAGAAGAGCAAATAGGTCAAGGAGGTTACGGAGAAAGGAAAGTGTTTCCACTGCAATGGGGACAGTCACTGGAAGAGGAATTGTCCCAAGTTTCTTGCTGAGAAGAAAGAAGGTAAATGTGATTTACTTGTAACTGAAACCATCTTAGTGGAGAGTAGTGACTCGTCTAGATACTAGATTCAGGCGCCGCAAACCATGTTTGTTCTTCTTTTCAGGGTATTAGTTCCTGGCAGGGGCTGCAAGAGGGCGAGATAACGCTATGGGTTGTATCCGGGGAGGTTGTTTCTACTGCAGCGGTCGACACAATGAAGGGATTACTAGAAACCTAGTTTCCATTTCCTGTCTGTTAGAACAATGTATTTCTGTTTCATTTTCTTGTAATAAAGGGTTCATTTCCCGAAATGGAAATTTAATGTGTTCTGCATCACTTGAGAGTAATCTTTAAGTTTTAACGCCTAATTCGGTGAAAAGTGTTTTGAATGCTGAATTCTTTAAAACGGTTGAAACACAAACTAAAAGAATAAAGGTTTCTCAAAAAGTAAATGGTCATCTTTGCCATCCAAGGTTAGGCCACATAAATCTCAATGGGATTGAGAGACTAGTGAAGAGTGGACTTCTAAGCGAGTGTGAAGAAAACTCTTTACCGGTTTGTGAGTCATGCCTTGTAGGCAAAATGACCAAACGCATGTTTAGTGGAAAAGGTTAAAGAGCCAAGGAGCCTCTTGAGCTTATACATTCTGACCTTTTGTGGTCCGATGAATGTTAAAACACGAAGAGGTTACAAATACTTTGTATCTTTCATAGATGACTATTCGAGGTATGGGTACATTTACCTAATGCATAGGAAGTCTGAAACTCTTGAAAAGTTCAAGGAGTACAAGACTGAGGTTGAGAACGTATTAAGTAAAATGATTAAAACACTTCGATAGGATTGCGGTGGAAGTACAAGGACAATGAATTCCAGGACAGTATGATAGAACATGGAATCACGTCCCAACTCTCAACACCTGGTATGCCCCAACAGAATAGTGTATCGGAGAGGAGAAAAAGAACCTTGTTGGACATGGTTTGATCGATGATGAGCAATGCTCGTCTCCCAGATTCTTTTTGGGGTTATGTAGTGGAGATTACAGTTTACATTTTGAACAATTTTTCGTCGAAAAGTGTTTCTGAAAAACCTTTGGAACTCTCTAATGGTCGTAAAGGTTGTTTACACCATTTAAAGATTTGGAGATACCTGACCCATGTGTTGATGTCAAACCCGAAGAAGTTGGAACCTCATTCAAAGTTGTGTCTCTTTGTAGGTTACCTAAAAGAGACTAGGGGTAGTTTGTTTTAGGATCCTAAGGATAATAGGGTGCTTGTGTCGACAAACACACCACATTCCTTGTGGAAGACCACATCGTGATCACTTACCAAGGAGTAAGATAGTGTTAAATGAAATGGGCAGTTAATCGGCAATAGTTGTTGATGGTGCTAGTACATCAACAAGTGTTTTTATCCTAGCTCATCTAGTCAAAGTCTGTTTTCAAGAGTTGAGAATGCCTCGGCGTAGTGGGGGTTGTGAGATAGCTTGAACATTTCATGGGTTTGGGCTTGAAACCCACGTCGTCACCCGATGATGATCGTGAGGATCCATTGACCTATGATAAGGCAATGACGAGAAGTTGACAAAGGCGAATGGATTAAAGCTATGGACAAGGAAATGGAGTCGATGTACTTCAATTACATGCAGGAGCTTGTGGACCAACTGTATAGGGTTGAACCTATTGGTTGCAAGTGGATCTACAAGCGTAAACGTGGCATAGATGGGAATGTGCAGACCTTTAAAGCCAAACTAGTGGCAAAGGGGATTACCTAGGTTGAAAGGGTTGACTATGAGGAAACCTTTTCTCCTGTTGCCATGGTAAAGCCTATCAGGATCCTTCGGGCCATTGCCGCATATTATGACTATGAGGTATGGCAGATGGATGTCAAGACGGTCTTTATGGGTGGCAATCTTTACTAGACCATCTACGTGGACCAACCCAAAGGGTTCATTACTCAAAGCCAAGAACAAAAGGCTTGCCGACTTCAAAGGTCTATCTATGGACTGAAACAAGCCTCGAGGTCTTGGAATATAAAGTTTGATGAAACTGTCAATTTTTATGGCTTTAATAAGAATGTTATTGAGTCTTGTGTTTACAAGAAAATCGTCAACAACACTGTCGCATTTCTAATATTGTATGTGGATGATATCCTACTCATTGGGAATGGCGTAGGATTCCTTACTGACATTAAGGAATGTTTGGCTTCGCAATACCAAATGAAAGATTTGGGAGAAGCTCAATATGTCCTATGTATCCAGATAGTCTGGAACTGGAAGAACAAAACGCTAGCCATGTCTCAAGCATCTTACATTTACAAGATGTTGTCTCGGTATAAGATACAGAACTCTAAGAAGGGATTGCTGCCTTTCAGGCATGGGGTTCACCTGTCTAAGGATCAATGTCCTAAGACACCTCAAGATGTTGAGGATATGAGACGAACCCCTTATGCTCAGATGTAGGAAACCTGATGTATGTCATGTTGTGTACTAGGCCCGACATTTGTTATGCAATTGGGATTGTCAGTAGGTATCAATCCAATCTAGGATTAGATCACAGGGGACGGTCGTAAAGCCAATCCTCAAGTATTTTAGGAGAACGAGGAACTACAACATTGTGTATGGAGTGGAGATTTTAATTTTACGGGATACACAGACTCTGACTTTCAGACCGATAAGGATTCTAGGAAATCCACATCGGGGTCAGCGTTCATTCTGAACGGAGGAGTTGTAGTGTGGCAAAGCATCAAGTAGAGATGTATAACCCATATCACGATGGAAACCGAGTATGTTGCGGCTTGTGAAGCTGCAAAGGAATTTGTTTGGCTATGGAAGTTCATGATGGGTTTTGAAGTTGTTCCAAATATGAACATTCCCATCACCCTGTTTTTGTGACAACATTATGCAGTAGCCAACTCGAGAGAACCTCGGAGTCATAAGAGGGGCAAGCATGTTGAGCGTAAGTATCACCTGATACAGGAGATTGTGCACTGAGGAGACGTGACTATCACGCAGATAGCTTCGGAGCAGAAAGTTCCTTATCCATTTACGAAGGCCCTCACGGCTAAGGTGTTTGAGGGTCACCTAGAGAGTATATGTCTTCGAGTGCTTCCTTACTAAGGAAAGTGGGAGTATTGTAAAGGGGTATTCAATGCCCTAGTTTATTGAATTACTGTACATTTGAGAAATGTATTTTGTACTCCACTAGCTTAGTCCAAGTGGGAGTTTATTGGGGTGTATGCCCTAACCTCGTGTAGTTTGTAATATTCTAATGTTGAAATAAATAAGAGTTATTTATTCAATACTTTGTGTCTTGCATATTTTATAAACTTAATCCAATAAACTAAATTTCAGGGTAGTGTATTAAGATAGAATTAGAACTTGAACGGTGTGTAGTGGACACACGGGGAGGATTACGTTCGAGTAAATGGCAAGAACGGTCTATAGTATACGGATAGAGTAGGAGACCTAATCCTAATTACACTTGAAGGGATCGAATCCCGTAGCGGAAGCGATTGTGAATCGCGTGTTCGTGATTTTGTTACATAGATCTAAAATAAGAACTAAATAACTACGAGTAAACATACTTATCTAATTAGGACAACATAGAAACACACCTTTGAAGAACACTTTTTTCACGTAATTCTTCTCCAATGATCACGATCTCACCAACGCGAACCCGAACAGTGTGAAGATCCATCACTAGATCTTCTCCATTGTTCTCTAGGTGAGGGAGGAAGGTGGGTTCCTTTTAGGATGAGTTGTTGTAGTTTTTGAGAAGTGTGTTTGGAACTCTTTCCAACACAAAATGAGGGAACTCTAGGGTTATATGTAATTGCCTTACGCAAAGTTGCATCTTATGCAACTATTTATAGGGAAGTAGGATGGAAATTACCATCCTATCCCTCCTTCATTCTCACATTAGTATATAGTT
Source organism: Trichosanthes cucumerina (assembly GCA_036507285.1). Lineage (NCBI taxonomy): Eukaryota > Viridiplantae > Streptophyta > Magnoliopsida > Cucurbitales > Cucurbitaceae > Trichosanthes > Trichosanthes cucumerina. The sequence continues at coordinate 362,424 of JAYKKG010000025.1, read as the reverse complement.
AATTTGTGAATCCAATTCACATTCAAACTATATATTATATCAATTATATCACATATAATTGATATACCACCTCAGATATGAAATTGAACACTTCAATTTCATTCCTAACTTTATACCCACAATATTACTTGTTCGGATGTATGTCCTAATCTTGTTTTTTTTTTGTAATATTACTATTTGAAATAAATAAGAGTTACTTCTTTCATCACTTTGTGTCACGCAATTTTACAAATCTTGTCCAATAAACTAAGCTCCAGGGTCATTGAATTTATGAGAGAACTAGAACTTGAACGGTGTGTAATGGACACAAAGGGAGGATCACGTTCGAGTTAATGACCCGAACGGTATACAGTATATGGATAGGGTTGGAGACCTAATCCTGGATACACTTGTTGATGCGACCGCTTTGTATTAGATACAAATGACGTGATTGAAGGGAATGAGAATTCCACGCAATGGAAAGACGATTGAATCGTCGAGGTATCAATATGCAACATGCTTGTATTAAAATCGATCTAACACTAGATCTAGGCTAAACATGCTTCAAAGAAGAAGAAAAAAAGCAACAAGATGAGTTTTTACTTACTTGTTGTAGACTTTCTTCAAAACTTCTTCTTCAAAATCACGAACTCTTCGTGTTCCTCGAACTCAACGAACTTTTCCCACGAAAAAGAACTCGAACACAACCAAAGGATCTTCTCGGTTGTTCTCTTTTGGAGAAGAGAGGTTTGTGGGAACCTTTTGTGTTTTGGAGAGGGAGGAGATTTGAGAGAGAATTTGAGAGAATTCCTCTTCTCTTCTTTGATGCAAAATCAGAAAATGAGAGATCAAGATCTAATCCTTCTTGCAAGAAGGGTTTATATAGTGGAATTGGTGGAGTTGAAATGTCCACATAATTACCACTTTACCACAACCATAGGTTATGCAAATCTCATTTGCATAACCACATAATATAAGATATCTCATATCTCATATTGCAAATCTTATTTGCATTAATTGTGTATTAATTAAATTGAATCACATCCAATTTAATTTCTCTCAATCAAATTCTCCAATTAGCCCTAATTCAACAATTAGGCTAACCTATAGTTTATTATGAATCTCATTCACATTAAACTATATATTATATCATTCATATCTCATATAAATGACATAAATGCCCTTAAAGTGAAATTGAACACTTCAATTTCATACCAAAACATTAGCCCTTCTTTTTAATCCAGTGGAGCCAACCGAGGACCTAATGGACCTCGAAGATTGGGCTCCAATGATCCGAGATTAACTCGCCAAATTCTTTGACCCGGTTAACCAACATTCATTAGCTACGGTAACACTCCACTATAGCTCGTAGCTGCACTCCCATCAGTGCAAAATATTATGTGTCCACTGATATAACAAATACCCATGAGTCAACCCTTCACAGATTGTTCAGAGACACGGTTTGGGTTAAATTACCGTTTCACCCCAGTGTCTACCTCTTGTTCCTTAAGTCCCCACTGCTCCTCTAATGAAAAACATATTGTGATGGTCCAACCACACACAACACCCTTCTCGGGCCAGTGAGAAGGTGGCGCTCGCAGGTGTGCATGCCAGACAAGACACTTAAGGAACAACCCCGCTAGTTTCCCTAAAGGCGGGAACGAGTGAATTCCTTCTCGCGTAGTTAAGTTCCTAGCTCCCTACTTGGTTTTGTCCCTGAGAAGATAGGCATATTGGGCAAGTAACTGTGACCACCCTCACACGTTTAGTCAAAGAATGGACCCTCGCAGAGACGGTAAGTCCGTAACACGCCGAGATTCGGTCGAGTCACTAATGGTCATCTACGAAGTTATTAGTCCATCACAATCGCGGTGTTACATCGGTGGTCTAATAAATCACGGTCCGATCTTGTACAATCTCATTGCACAGATGCCCCCACTCGCATGTCAACTACATGAACGAGTCGATCACCTTGTTTGTATCTAATACAAAGCGGTCGCATCCATGAGTGTATCAAGGATTAGGTCTCCAACCCTATCCATATCACAGAGACTGTTTCGGTCATTAACTCGAACGTGATCCTCCCCGTGTGTCCATTACACACCGCTCAAGTTCTAGTTCTCTCATAAACTCAATGACCACCGGAGCTTAGTTTATTGGAAAAGTTTATAAATATTGCGAGACACAAAGTGTTGAAATGAATAACTCTTATTAATTTCAAACAATATATTACAAACACGAGATTAGGACAAAAATCCCAACAGTGATCTGACCCGTTCATGTAGATGACATGCGAGTGGGGGCTTCCTGTGCAATGAGATTGTACAAGACCGGACCATGAAATATTAGACCTACTGATGTAACACCGTTAACAGTATGGGAATAGTAACTTCGTAGATGACCATTAGTGACTCGACCTTAACCATGAGCGTGTTACGGACTCCTGTCTGCGATGGTCTGTCCTTTGACTAGTACGGGTGAGGGTGGTCAAAGTTACTCACCTATTTTGCCTATCTTCTCAGGGACAGGACCACGTGGGGGCAGGGAACTTAACTACGCGAGATGGAATTCATTCGTTCTCAACTTTAGGGAAACTAGAGGGGTTGTTCCCTTAAGTGTTGTCTCCAGGGTTTGGACAACGGGCACCCACCCTCTCACTGGCCCAAGAGGGGTGTTGTGAATGGTTTGACCATTACAACGTTGTTGTTCATTAAAGGAGCAGTGGGGACTTAAGGAGCAAGAAGTAGACACATGGATAAAATAGTAATTTGACCCAACAATGTCTACGGGAAACCTGTGAAAGGTCGACTCATAGATGACTATATTAAGTTTAACTATTAAACTAAAGGGAAGAAGAATTGATACCTTTGTAGACTTTCTCCAACAACTTGTTGCTCCAAAGGTTGTACAACAAAAAAAATCGTACAGGGACTTCTCTGTTTTCTTCCAGTAAGAACTCAACCACCAGAGATCACCTCCTATATCTCTGAGTTCTACTTAGATTCTCCTTGGTGGGATGGATTCCAACTTTTGGATAGAATTGAGAATGGGAGAGTCAGAGAGAGAATTCTTCTATGTGAGTGCAATTCTCAATCGCAAAAATTCAGCATCGATCAATTGTCTTCCTCTCACTTAGAGAAGAACACCCTATAGAGGGCATCTCCCACTCCCTATTGATTAGGGAGTTGGGAGAGATGGGGAACGTGTCCTCCTGACACATTCCCTATTTTTTTAATAATTAATCGTATTAATTAATCAATTAAATCTTATTTAATTAAGTTAAATTAAATATGATATATTTAATTTAGATTAAATCACATTTAATCAATTTTCCTCTAACCTATAGTTTTAATGCACATCTTATGTACATTAAATTATAATCTATAGTTTTCAAATATGAATCACATTCACATTTGAATTTAATATTTGAACTCTTTCAAATATTTAATTCTCTCATATATAATTTAATATGAATCATATTAACATTAAATTTATAATATATAGTTCCAAAACTATATATTATATCGTATCTAAATACATTAAATATATTCCATTATGAATTTGAACATTTCAAATTCTAAAGATCTAAGAACCCTTTACGAGCTAGAAGGTGGACCTAATGGACCTACAGATAAGACGCTCCAACGATACGAGATTGCTCGGTTAATCTCATTAACCTCCCAATCAACATTCGTTAATCGTGGCAACACTCCACTAAAGTCCTCACCGCACTCTTCTCACTGCGAGCTTATATTTCGTGTCCATTGATATTGACCAATAACGAGAAGTCAATCCTTCACGAATGTTCGTAACACAAAGTCAGGTCAAATTCTTCGCTTTACCCCGGTTACATCTTGTGCCATAAGTACCAGTGCTCTCTCTAATGAACAATTTGTTTTCGGTCCTACCAACAAACAGAGAGTCCCTCTCGGAGGCCAATGAGAGGGTCGGGCCTTTGTTCAAGTCTCGGAGACACCACTTAAGGGAACATTCCTCTACTTACCCTAGTAGGCGGGAAGGAGTGAATTCCATCTTGCTAAGTTAAGTTTCCACCGCTCTCTCGGTCTTGTCCCCAAGAAGGCGGGCATATTGAGTCGTGCGCCGCCACTCTCACCCATACTAGTCAAAGGACAATCCCTCGCGAATGAGGAGTTTGTAACTTTGCTCGAGATTGAGATCAAGTTGCCTAGGTCATCCTAGTGAAATAGAAACCTAACTAGTGAACCGAGTTTGACTAGAGGTTACTATTTCGTGGTCCTCGATCTTATGTAATCTCATTACATAGGATATCCCCACTCACATGTCATCTACACGAACACGTTAGGATCACGATGTTTGTATCAAATACAAAGTGGGCCACATCCATAGTTTAACAAGGGTAAGGTACCCAAACCTTATCCCCAACTATAGACCCTTTAGGTTGTATCTCGAACCGAGATCCTTTTTATGTACATTACATTCAGCTAAAGATTCATTTAATGACCTTGGATGTTTAGTTTATTGGATTTAGGTTTAAATAAAGGCAAACTCGTAGATAACAAAACAATAACACTTTATTGAAATAATAACACTTTATTACATTAATTAGAACATAATCACAAACTACGAGTTTGAGGCACAAATCCCAACAAACTCCCACTTGAACTAAAACACTAGTGGGGTACATCATAATCTAAAAACAGTGGTTACAAGAGATAGAAATACAATACACTAGGGCATGCATGCATATACCCCATTACATATCTCCCACTTGCCCTAAATTAGCTTATGTACATATCTTGTAGACCTAGACTTTCCAGATGACCCTCGAACACTTTAGTCGTGAGAGTCTTTGTAAACGGATCAACAATATTGTGCTCAAAGCGATCTTACGTGGATCGCACATCTCCTCATTGCACTATTTCTCGTATCGTGATACTTCCTCTCGATGTGCTTTCCTCGCTTATGGTCTGCGAGGTTCCTTCGAATTAGCTACCGCACCCACTGTTGTCACAAGATAAGGTGATGGGAGATTCCATATTTGGAACAACTTCCAAATCGATGAAGGAATTTCCTTAGCCAAATAGCCTCCTTAGCCGCTTCCACAAGCGGCGACATACTCACTTCTCCATTGTGGAGTCGTCGATGCATCCTTGCTTGATGCTTCGCCATACTATAGCTCCTCGTTAAGGGGTAAACCCGATCCCGATGTGAATTTCTCGGGAATCCTTATCGGTCCTCGAAAATCGAAATCGATTGTATCCAATGAGATTAGATCCTTAGACCCATACACAAGCATATAGTCCCTCGTTCTCTTTAGATACTTGAGGATATTTTTAATCGTTGTCCAAAGGTCTAACCCCTCGGATTGGGCCGTACCTCACGACTATTCTCACTGCATAGCAAATGTCCGCCCTCGTGCATAGCATAGCATACATTCAGCTACCTCTGCGCGAGGCATAGGTGTCTCATATCCTCAACTTCTTGAGTTGTCTTGGGCCACTGCTTCCTGAACAAATGAACTCCGTGCACCGGCGGGGTAATATGCCCTCTTGGAATTCTCGCATCGAATATCTGGACAACATTTTATCGATATAAGATGCTTGAGACAGTGCTAGCGTTCTGTTTTTGCGATTCCTAAAGATCTGAATCCCAAGAACATACTGCCCCTCTCCCAAATCTTTCATTTGGAATTGGGTCGCCAGCCAATTCTTTTTGTCAGTTAGGTATCCTACATCATTCACAATGAGTAGGATATCATCCACATAAAGTACTAACAAAGCTACTTTGTCGTTGACGATCCTCTTGTAAATACAAGGTTGGTCAACGTTTTGGTCAAAGCCGTAAGACTTGATCGCGAGATCAAATCTTATATTCCAAGATCTTGATGCTTGTTTCAATCCATAAATGGATCGATTAAGCTTGCAAACTTTTTGCTCCTGACTTCGTGCTATGAACCCTTCTCGGCCGAGACATATAGATGCTCTCGTCAAGATTACCATTCAAAAAGGCAGGTTTGACGTCCATTTGCCAAATTTCATAATCATAAAACGCGGCTACGGACAAGAGTATCCTTATAGACTTCAACATAGCAACAGGGGAAAAAGTTTCTTCATAGTCAACTCCTTCGCTTTGGTAAAACCCTTTGCTACAAGTCTAGCCTTAAAGGTCCATGCACTTTCCTACCGCATTTCTCTTTCTCTTATAGATCCATTTACACCCTATGGGTCTAACCCCTTCAGGTTGGTCTACAAGTTCCCATCTTGAATTGAAGTCCATTGACTCCATTTCAAGGTCCATGGCTTTGATCCATTGGTCCTTGTCTCGCCATTCATTGTCTGTTTATAAGACAATGGATCTTCTACGCCATCATCGTGTATGACAACTTGAGTTTCAGCTAAACCCAAGTAGCGGTCACGTTGGGAAACAACCCTCCCACTGCGTCAAGGCATTCCCATCGATTGAGAAGGACGAGACTGACTTGAGGTGCTGACTCCTCTATCAACTCTTGATGAGGGTCCAGCTTGATGAACAACACTTGTTGGTTCATGTGTAGCTTCATTTAGTACTAATTTTCTCGCGGTTTATGGTTTCTCATGTGATCTTCCTCCAAGAACGTGGCGTTTGTCGATACAATCACCTTATTTTCTTCTGGGTCGTAGAAAAGACCACCTCTCGTTTCTTTGTGATAGCCAACAAATTGGCATAATCTTGAACGAGGTTCCAGTTTCTTTGGGTTTGTCACGAGTACGTGTACCAGACATCCCCAAATCCTGAAGTGTTGTAAAGTAGGTTTACGCCCCTTCCAAAGTTCAAAAGGTATTTCTGAAACACTTTTTTACGGAACACTGTTCAAGTTTTGAACTGTAGTCTCTACTGCGTATCCCCAAAACGAGACAGGCAATTGAGCATAGCTCATCATAGAACAACCATGTCTAACAAGGTTATATTTCTCCTTTCTGACACATCATTTTGTTGTGGTGTATTAGGTGCAGGGAGTTGAGATTTAATTCCATGTTCTATCATATAGTCCTGGAATCTCAAATCCATATACTCTCCACCTCGATCGGATCGAAGTGTTTTAATGCTTTTCTCTAATGCATTCTCTACTTCAGCCTTATACTCTTTGAACTTTTCAAGAGCTTCAGACTTGTGATGTATTAGGTATAGATAACCATACCTCGAATAATCATCTCTGAAAGAGATGAAATATTCGTACCCTCCTCGAGTTTTAACATTCACCGGACCACAAAGATCCGAATGTATAAGTTCTAAGGGTTCACGACTCTATAACCTTTTCCAGTAAAAGGTCGTTTTGTCATTTTACCTTTCAAGCAAGACTCGCAAGGCGGTAAAGAATCATCTTCTAACTTGTTTAGAAGTCCATTCTGAGAAAGTCTCTCAATCCGGTTGAGATTAATATGACCAAGTCTAAGATGCCACAGATAGGTATTATTGTTTGGAGAAATTCTTTGCCTTTTATTTTGAGTGTTAGCATTCTTAAACATCGCATGATTTAAAATTGTTTTAGTTTTATTCGGTTTCAGTACGTACAAGCCATTTTTCAATTTATCAGAACATCTATTGACACCCTCTTTCAAAATGAACGCTTCAGTGATTGAAAAAGAAATACAATGACCAAGTTCTATTAAACAAGGGATAGAAATTAAGTTCCTTTTAAGATTAGGAACTATATACAGATTTTTCATTAAAATAAATCTATCTCTGAAAAATAACTTGGCATCTTCTACTGCACGAGGTGAGACGACGTCTCCCGTTCCGACCCTGAGCGTCATCTCACCCTCTTCGAGCTCCTTGAAGGAACTAGTGTCCTGATATGAAGAGCAAACGTGATTAGTGGCTCCTGAATCAAGTATCTAGGTTAAATCATCAGTTTCCACTAAACAAGTTTCAAGAACAAGTAAATCTAATTTACCTTTCTTCTCTTTGAGCTCAATATCTACAGTGGCAGAAACTTTCCCTTTTCCTCCATTCCTCTTCTTCCGAATTGAACCACAGGGCTTAGTCCCAGAGGATGAACCCTTCTGGAACCTTTTGGAATGGGCAAACGGATTTGCCTCTCCATCAGCCTGTCCCTTATTCTCAATAAGAGACTCGAAAGTTTGTAGTTCATTTAGGAGAGTAGTCAGGTTATACTCTATCTTGTAAATCACCGCATTTCTGCAGAATTGCAGAAAACTCTTCGGAAGAGACTCCAGGATGAACGATACCTGACTCTACTCGTCAATGACCGCTCTGTTCATCTCAGCCACGTTGAAGTGGACCATCAGATCAAGAACGTGTTCTCTCACCGATGACCCCTCCTTTCATACGAGAGTTATAAACGTATTTGAGGGATTCGTGTCGAATCTGTCCAGACGATTGTCCAAACATTTCCTGGAGTGAACTCATGATCTCACGAGCTAAGACCATGCCCTCGTGCTTTTTTGCCAGAACTTCAGAAACACTAGCCAAAATGTAGACCTTGGCCTTATCATTGGCCTTGATCCAAATGGCCCCCACGCCTCTTTAATGATTGAGGAGCGTTACGGCGGTGAATCGAGGACATTCCTCAGTTAGTACGAACCGAAGGTCGTCAACAACGAGAATCGTATTCATGTTGGACTTCTACGTAGTAAAATTCTCACCAGTTAAACGGTCTCTTTTAAGTAAGGCTATTATTGAGGACGACATGCTGAAAATCCAAAATAGTTCTAATTAGTTATGCCTTTTAAAACCATTATAAAAACCAATCTAATTTAGCAAAATTATTAAAGAACCCCAGTGTTTAAACTAAAACCCATTGTTTAAGTTAAACCTTTAATTTTGCAACGATACTTCAAGGGTTTAGAACAAAAGCCTCCGTCAAGCAATCATCATTCCTCCTTGAATTGAGACTATCTCAACCAATTCCCACTACTGTAACATCTCATGTCCCAATGGTCCTTAGCTACAATTTGTTTGGTCAAGGACTTGTTAACTAACTTAACTCATCCATGTGACATACCATTTTAAGATCCAATAGGCCCGAGCCAACAGGCTACTATTAAGAAAGACAACTGCTGGCAAATAACCTAAGAGACCCTATCCATTTCTCGAGTTCGCGGTGTTCCGATCCTTATAGTCAGGCCCTCCGTAGGGTTTGGCTGTTCCAGGACAACCTAGCAGGCGGACTATAGAAATCTCACGGTGCGACCTAATGGAGGAGGCCGTAGGATACGTTGACACGCGTCCTGCTCCCATTTACTATGGATACTTCCCTCATTCACCTTGGTATTGAACCATGCAAACACATACCGTAGGGGGACGCCCTATTGACGTCGCGTAGCCGAGCATGGAACTCACGGTGTGAACTCTTGAGGACGTGAGAGTAAACTCGATGCTAACATTTTGTTTTCTCCCACTGAAGTTCCTAAAATTAGGGTATGGATTTAACTTAGTTGGATTCTGGCTAAAAGAAACTATCTAAGTCTATGCCTATTATAACTATTATAACTAGGTCTTAAAACCTTATGTCTAGGTGAATAAACATTTTAATTACCTAGAGATAAAACAGAACTGAGGTTAATTCAACTCTGGTCCCGGGTCAGTTCCCAAGTAGGAGGTGTTCCGTTAACCGTCAGCTTAAGTACCCCCAGCTTAGACAAAACTTCACCGGTAGAGTTCCCTTATAACCAAAGTCGTAAAGTCCTACTATATTTTAAACTATTTAAAACATTACGTAAGACTTATTTCTAATCCTATTAGAAATTTGAAACTTAGGTCTAAATTAATTTTAAACAATTTAAAACTAATTAAATTTAACCCAAGTTCCTATGTTTGCATGCATTTTATTATTATAGGTTATGGTTTCTAAAACCCCTTTAATTTATAACTTTTTTAAATTTTAATAATTAACCTATGAGAAATAAACTATATTATAAATCCAACAATCTATATTCAAATTGGAATTATAAAAGAAATTCAACTATTTGAATTATAAAATTACTTAAATAAAATAACATTTATTTTAAACTATGTAATTTCATGCTCCATACAATTTATTTTCCATATAATCTAATTATAACCCTTATGGGCATTGGCATGAGCGACTATTACTGAAGCAATCGCATGGAGTCGCCCGACTATTGCTGAAGCAATCGCTTGGAGTCACCCGACTGTTGCTGAAGCACTCGCGCAACCGTGCGAGGGATCGCCCAACACATTTGTTGAAGCATTTGCGCAGCCGTGTGGAGTCGCCCGATTGATTGCTGAAGCAATTGCGTGCGTTGGCTGCGAAGAGAGAAATCTGAAACCCCTCTTGTTGAAGTTTTTTGCCGTAGATTCGTGCTAAGATCAACTGAAGCAACTTGCTGAAGCAAAGTACCCTGTCATAGACCTAAGTTGAGGTATTTTGCAAGGCATTTACTGAAGAAAAAATTCGAGCTACAGGCTGTGTAACTATCTCCTATCTTGAAGTGCTTCTGTTTATTATTCTTGACAAATTTATATTGCGTTTGTTTGTTGCTTTACATTAATTTGGAGTCGATTGGCCCACTGTTTAGACAATTGTGTGACTATTTTCGTGCTGCTATTTATAAATCTCTTGATTAGTGAAAGCATGTTCAACTTAAAGATGTGTAATTTTACCCTAAGCATGAGCTAAAATTCTTTTAGGAACGGGTTAGGTAGTTCTTCAGTGTATAAATTGTAATAAATTAATGGTTGATGCCATAGTTGGATTTACGAGATTTTAATGTTTGCAACGATGCATGAGGGTTAAAATTTGGCCACTTTAACTTCTCTATAATTCATAAACTTGGGAAAGCTAATGAATTAGAAAACTAAAATTTCATTCTAGGATTATTGAGTAGATTAGGGATAATTAACTCACCTAGAACCTAAAATCATGGGCATAATTTAGTTCACAATTGGGAAATTGTAGGTTTTAAAACTTAGTGATTTTGGAAAGAATCATTTGAATGCATGTGTAGATAAACTCAAGGCATCACTCAAAATTTATTCCAATTGAACATTAGAACTCTAACCTAACTTGAGCCTATTTTTCATTACACATCTCATCTCTTGCATCTGCCCTCTAGTTTTCATTCTCCTCTCCCACATTTAAAATCAGTTATTTTCTTTTTTCTTATCCTATCTTTCTTACTTATCAATTTATTTATTTACAACAATAATTTGCACACTCATGCATTGCACTAAAATAAGGAAAATTTTCTAGGACACTCATTCATTTAGGTCTAACTAGTTCTTGTGGGATCGATACATTAACTTATCACTTGCTGCTCTCGACTGTGTATACTTGCACGTCGTAAAAGTGTTGGGGTTTTATTCTAATTTGCATTAGTTTAGGACACTCGATATTTTTGCATCAACCGCTACTTGGGTTTAGCTGAAACTCAAGTCGTCATACCTGATGACGGCGTAGAAGATCTATTGTCTTATAAACAGGCAATGAATGACGTAGACAAGGACCAATGGATCAAAGCCATGGACCTTGAAATTGAGTCAATGGACTTCAATTCAGTATGGGAACTTGTAGACCAACCTAAAAGGGTTAGACCCATAGGGTGTAAATGGATCTATAAGAGAAAGAGTGATTCAACCGAAAAGGTACAAACATTTACGGTTGACTTCTAGCAAAGGGTTTTTCCCAAAGGGAATGAGTTGATTATGAAGAAACTTTTTCCCCTGTTGCTATGTTGAACTCTATAAAGATACTCTTGTCCATAGTTGCGTTTTATGATTATGAAATTTGGCAAATGGATGTCAAGACTGCCTTTTTGAATGGTAATCTTGACAAGAGCGTCTATATGTCTTAGCCCGAACGGTTCATAACCCCAGGACATGGGCAAAAAGTTTGCAAGCTCAATCGATCCATTTATGGGTTGAAACAAGCATCCAGATCTTGGAATATAAGATTTGATACTGCGATCAAGTCTTATGGCTTTGACCAAAACATTGATGAGCCTTGTGTTTACAAGAGTATCATCAACGACAAAGTAGCTTCCTTAGTACTTTATGTGGATGATGTCCTACTCATCGGGAATGATGTAGGATACCTAACTGATATAAAGAATTGGTTGGCGACCCAATTCCAAATGAAAGATTTGACAGAGGCGCAATATGTTCTTGGGATTCAGATCTTCAAGAATCGCAAGAATAGAACGCTAGCTCTATCTCAAGCGTCTTATATCGACAAAATGTTGTCTCGATATTCGATGCAGAATTCGAAGAGGGACTTGTTGCCCTTCAGGCATGGAGTTCATCTATCTAAGGAACAGTGTTCTAAGACACCTCAAGAACTTGAGGATATGAGACGTATTCCCTATGCCTCTACAATGCGTAGCTTAATGTATACTATATTGTGCACGAGGCCAGACATTTGTTATGCAGTGGGAATAGTCAGTAGGTACGAGTCCAATCCAGTGTTAGGCAACTGAACAACAGTTAAAAATATCCTCAAGTATCTTAGGAGAACGAGTGACTATATGCTTGTGTATGGGACTAAGGATTTGGTCCTTACTAGATACACTGATTCTGATTTTCAAACCGATAAGAATTCTAAAAAATCCACATTGGGATCAGTTTTCACTTTTAACGGGGGAGTTATAGTATGGCGAAGTATCAAGCAAGGATGCATCGCTGACTCCACGATGGAGGCTGAGTATATCGTTGCTTGTGAAGCAGCTAAGGAGGCTGTTTGGATAAGGAAATTCTTTACTGATTTGGAAGTCGTTCCAAATATGGAATTTCCCATCACCTTATACTGTGACAACAATGGTGCGGTAGCCAATTCGAAGGAAACTCGCAACCAAAAGCGAGGCAAGCACATTGGGAGGAAGTATCACCTGATACGCGAAATAGTGCAACGAGGAGTTGTGACAGTCACGAAGATCGCTTCGGAGCACAATATGGCTGATCTGTTTACAAAGACTCTCACGACTGAAGTGTCCGAGGGTCATCTGTAAAGTCTTGGTCTACGAGATATGTACATAGGCTAATCAAGGGCAAGTGGGAGATATGTAATCGGGTATATGGATGCCCTAGTTTATTGTATTTTTTATCTCTGTAACCACTGTTTAAGATTATGATGTACCCCACTAGAGTTTTAGTTCAAGTGGGAGTTTGTTGGGTTTGTGCCCTAAAACTCGTAGTTTGTAATTATGTTCTAATTAATGTAATAACGTGTTATTATTTCAATAAAGAGTTATTGTTCGTTTTCTACGAGTTTGCCTTTTGTTTAAACCCTAAATCCAATAAACTAAACATCCAAGGTTGTTAAATGAATCTTTAACTGCATGTAGTGTACATATAAAGGATCTCGGTTCGAGATACAACCTAAAGGGTCTATAGTTAGGGGATAAGGTTTGGGTACCTTACCCTGGTAAGACTATGGATGTGGCCCACTTTGTATTTGATACGAACACTTTGATCCTAACTTGTTCGTGTAGATCACATGTGAGTGGGGATATCCTATGTAATGAGATTACATAAGACCGAACCACGAAATAGTAACCTCTAGTTGTAACTCCGTTGACTAGTTAGGTTTCTATTTTCACTAGGATGACCTAGGCAACTTGATCTCAATCCTGAGCAGGTTACGAACTCATGTTCGCGAGGGATTGTCCTTTGACTAGTATGGGTGAGAGTGGCCAGATTCGCCGACTCAATATGTCTACTTTCTTGGGGACAAGACCGAGTGAGCGGCTGAGAACTTAACTTAGCAAGATGGAATTCACTCCTTCCCGCCTACTAGGGAAAGTAGAGGAATGTTCCCTTAAGTGGTGTCTCCGGGACATGAACAAAGGGCCCGACCCTCCCATTGGCCCGAGAGGGACTCTGTTTGTTGGTAGGACCACAAACAAATTGTTTATTAGAGGAGCACTGGTACTTATGGCATAAGATGTAACCCAGGGGTAAAACGATAATTTGACCTAGCTTTTGTTACGAACATTCGTGAAGGATTGACTTCGCATTATTGGTCAATATCCGTGGACACAGAAATATATCTGCAGTGAGAAGAGTGCAACTGTGAGACTTTAGTGGAGTGTTCCCGCAGTTAACGAATGTTGATTGGGAGGTTAATGAGATTAACCAAGCAATCTCGTATCGTTGGAGCTTCTGGTCTGTAGGTCCATTAGGTCCACCTTCTAGCTCGTAAAGGGTTCTTAGGTCATTTGAATTTGGAATGTTCAAATTCAAAAGGGAATAAACTTAATGTATATTGATACGATATAATATATAGTTTTGGAACTATATATTATAAATTTAATGTGAATATGATTCATATTAAATTACATGAGATAATTAAATATTTGAAAGTGTTCGAATATTAAATTCAAATGTGAATGTGATTCATAATGTAAAACCATAGGTTAAAATTTAATGTGCATAAGATGTGCATTAAAACTATAGGTTAGAGGAAAAATTCATTAAATGTAATTCAATCTAAATTAAATATATTATATTTAATTTAATTTAATTAAATATATTTAATAGATTTGTTAATTAATACGATTAATTATTAATTAAAAATAAAAATAGGGAACGTGTTAGGAGGACACGTTCTCTCTTTCCCTCCCAACTCCCTATTCAATAGGGAGTGGGAGATGCCCTCTACAGAGTTTTTCTTCTCCTAGTGAGAAGAAATGATTCGCTTGAGAATTCACTCATTTTTTTTTATTGAATTGACATAAGAAGAATTCTCTCACTCTCTCACACTCTCATTCCCAAAAGTTTTTCCAATTGTTGGAACCCTACCCACCTAGGGTGATCTAAGCACTCAGAGATATAGAAGGTGCTCTCTATTGGTAGTGTTCTGTAAAAGCGGAGAAGCCGAGAAGTTCCTGAGTTGCTGTTTATTGTGGAGCAAGGAGTTGCTATGCTGGGGAAAAACTACAAAGGTAATCTTCTTCTCCCTTTTAGTTTAATTCTTAGACTTAAGCATGTTTGCATGTATATCTCCATGTATAATTAGGATTAGATAAGCATGTTTGTTATGTTTCATCAATGTACTGTTTTTTTTGCATTTCTAACCAAAATAATCAAGCAAATACGATTCCAAACACATTTCCGCTACTAAAGGAGATCAGATCTCCATCACAATAGTGGCCACCCTCACCCGTACTAGTCAAAGGATTGACCCTCGCAGACAGGTGTCCGTAGCACGCTCAGGATTAAGGTCGAGTCACTAATGGTCATCTACGAAGTTATTAGTACCATACTGTTAACAACGTTACATCAGTAGGTCTAATAATTCACGGTCCGATCTTGTACAATCTCATTGGACAGGATGCCCCCACTCGCATGTCAACTACATGAACGAGCTGGATCACCTCGTTTGTATCTAATACAAAGCGGGTCGCATCCACAGTGTATCGAGACTTAGGTCTCCAACCCTATCCATATACTGTAGACTGTTTGGGTCATTAACTCAAACGTTATCCTCCCTGTGTGTCCACTTCACACCGTTCAAGTTCTTAGTTCTCTCATTTAACAATGACCTTGGAGCTTAGTTTATTGGATCAAGTCTATGAAATATGCAAGACACAAAGTTCAAATAAATAATTCTTATTTATGAATTAAAGTTTAAATAAACAACTCTTACTTACTTAGAACTTGGAATATTATATACTAACCGAGATGAGGACATACATCCCAACAAACTCACACTTAGACTAAGCTAGTGGAGTACATAATACATTTCTCAAATGTACAGTATAGTAATGCAATAAACTAGGGCATTGAATACCCCTTTACAATACTCACACTTGCCCTAGTCAGGAAACACTTGAAGACCTAGACTCTCTAGGTGACCCTCAAGCACCTTAGCCTATTTTACAATTCCCCTTGTTAATGGATCAACAACGTTGTGCTCCGAAGCTATCTGCGTTACTGTCACGTCTCCACGGTTCATAATCTCCCGTATCAGGTGATACTTACGCTCAATATGCTTGCTCCTTTTATGACTCTTAGGTTCTTTCGAGTTGGCTACGACACCACTGTTGTCACAAAACAGCGTGATCGACAAATTCATATTTGGAACAACTTATAAATCTATCATGAACTTCCTAAGCCAAACAACTTCCTTTGCAGCTTAACAAGCCGCAACATACTCGGCTTCCATCGTGGAATCAGCGATGCATCCCTGCTTGATGCTTCGCCACACTACAGCTCCTCCATTCAGAATGAAGGCTAACCCCGAAGTGGATTTCCTAGAATCCTTATCGATCTGAAAGTTAGAATCTGTGTATCCCGTAAGGATCAAATCCACACTCCCATACATAAGGTTGTAGTTTCTCGTTCTCCTAAGATACTTGAGGATCGCCTTTATGGTTGTCCAGTGATCTAATCCTGGATTGGATTGATACCTACTGACAATCCCAACTGCATAATAGATGTCGAGCCTAGTAAATAGCATGACATACATCAGGCTCCCTACATCTGAAGCATAGGGGATTCGTCTCATATCCTCAACCTCTTTAGGAGTCTTAGGACACTAATCCTTAGATAGGTGAACCCCATGCCTGAAAGGCAGCAAGCTCTTCTTGGAGTTCTGCATCTTATATCTAGATAACATCTTGTCAATATAAGACGCTTAAAACATGGCTAGTGTTCTGTTCTTTCGGTTCCGGACTATCTGGATACCTAGAACATATCGTGCCTCTCCCAAATCATTCATTTGGAATTGCGAACCGAATCATTCCTTAATGTCAGTAAGAAATCCAACCTCATTTCTAATGAAACAGATACCATCCACATACAATATTAGAAATGGGACAGTACTGTTGACGATTTTCTTGTAGACACAAGGCTCGTCAACATTTTGATCAAAGCCATAAGATTTGATCTCCTCATCAAAACTTACATTCCAAGACCTCGACGCTTGTTTCAGTCCATAAATAAACCTATGAAGCCGACAAACCTTTTGCTCTTTGCCTTGGGTTATGAACCCCTTGGGTTGGTCCATGTAGATGGTCTCGTCAAGGTTGCCATTAAGAAAGGCGGTCTTGACATCCATATGCCATACCTCATAGTCATAATATGCGGCAATGGCCAGAAGGAATCTAATAGACTTTACCATGGCATCAGGTGAAAAGGTTTCCTCATAGTCAACCCATTCGACCTGGGTAAAACCCTTTGCCACTAGTCGTGCTTTGAAGGTTTCCACCTTCCCATCTACACCACGTTTACGCTTGTAGATCCACTTGCAACCAATAGGTTTAGCCACATCCGGTTGGTCCACAAGCTCCCGGACATAATTGAAGTACATCGACTCCATTTCCTGGTCCATAGTCTTAATCCATTCGTCTTTGTAAACGTCTGTCATTACCTGATCATAGGTCAATTGATGATCACAATCATCATCAGGAGTGACGACTTGGGTTTTTGCTAAATCCTTGTAAAGTTGAGGCTGTCTCACAACCCTCCCACAACGTCGAAGCATTCCCAACTCTTGGAACGGACTTTACTAGACGTGCTAGGATCAACAACACTTGTTGATGTACTAGCCCCATCAGCAACTCTTGCTGATGTACTGTCCATTTAATTTAACACAATCTTACTCCTTGGTAAGTGATCCCTGATGTGGTCTTACACAAGAAAGTGAGGTTTGTCGAGACAAGCACCCTATTATCCTTAGGATCGTAAACGGACCACCCCTAGTCTCTTTTGGGTAACCTCCAAAGAGGCACAACTTTGAACGGGGTTCCAACTTCTTCGGGTTTGACACCAACACATGGGTCGGGCATCCCCAAATTCCAAAATGACGTAAACTGGTTTTACTACAATGTCAGTGTTCGAAAGGTGTTTCACAAACACTATTCGACAGAACTGTGTTCAAAATGTAAACCACAATCTCCACTTCGTAACCCCAAAAAGAATCAGGGAGACGAGCATAGCTCATCATCGACCGAACCATGTCCAACAATGTTCTGTTTTCTCTCTCGATACACTAATCTGGTTGTGGCATACCAGTCTTTGAGAGTTGGGGCGTAATTCCATGTTCTATCATATCGTCCTGAAATGCAGTGTCCATATACTCTCCACCTCGGTCCGATCGAAGTTTTTTAATCGTTTTACCTAACAGGTTCTCAATCTCAGTCTTGAACTCCTTGAACTTTTCAAGAGTTTCAGAGTTCCTATGCATTAGGTAAATGTACCCATACCTCGAATAGTCATCTATGAATGATACAAAGTATTCGTAACCACCTCGTGCTTTAACATTCATCGGACCATAGAGGTCAGAATGTATATGCTCAAGGGGCTCCTTGGCTCTATATCCTTTTCCACTAAAAGGGTGTTTGGTCATTTTGCCTTCAAGGCATGAATCACACATCGGTAAAGAGTTTTCTTCCAACTCGCTTAGAAGTCCACTCTTCACTAGTCTCTCAATCCTATTGAGATTTCTATGGTCTAACCTTAGATGCAAAAGATGGACACTATCTTTTGGACAAACTTTTACTCTTTTAGTTCGCATTTCTGTTGTTTTAAACAATTCGGTATTCAAAACACTTTTGACCAAATTAGGGTTCAAAACATATAAATTACTCGCAAGCGAAGCATAACAAATCAAATTTCCATTTCGAGAAATAAACGCTTTATTACTCTTGAAAGAAACAGAAATATTTCTTTCTAATAGGCAAGAAATAGAAACTAGGTTTCTAGTAAACCCAGGAACTATGTACAAATTATCAAATAATAATTACTTCCCGCCAAAGAACAACTTCATCGTGCTTATTGCTGCAACTGAGACAACTTCTCCGGATCAAACCTTGAGTGTTATCTCACCCTCTTGCAGTCGCTGCCAGGGACTTAATCCTTGAACAGAAGAGCAAACGTTGTTAGTGGCGCATGAATCCAGTATCTAGACAGAGTCACTACTCTACACTAAACAAGTTTCTGTGACAAGTAAATCACATTTACCTGTCTTATTCTTTTCGTTAAGGAACTTGGGAAACTCGTTTTCAGGTGTCTGTCCCCGTTGCAGTAGAAACACTTTCTGGTAACTTCCTTGAACTCTTTTCCCTTTAGGCGGCAATATGAGTCAACTCTAACCTCCTTCAACTTATCCTTCTTCCTTTTCGGGCCTGAAGAATCTGCAAACTTTATCCTAGAGGTCAAACCCCTTTGAAAAGGTCTAAAGGCAACACTTGCCTCAGCTTCCTGTCCCTTTATTTAAACAAAAGACTGGAAGGTTTGTAGATCATTGAATAGGACTGTTTTACCTGGCACCTGAGGACCCTCCTCAGTGAGTGTGAACTCTAGGTCGTCATTTACCAAAATAATGCCAATATTGTTTTTCCACGAAAAATAATTGTCGACTAACTTAACGGAAGCTAAACGAGCGTTAATAGCGTTTGACATTTTGTTGCTGAAAAATGGAAAAAAAACTTTGTATTAGTCTGGAAAAAACTTTTGAAAATCCAATCAGGTTTTAGCAAATTTTTATCCTATGATCCCTAGCTTATTTAAAAATTGCAATGATACACCAAAGGTTTATAATGACCACCACCGTAGGGAAGACAAAGTCACTCCTCCTCCAGGACGAGACCTTCTCGACCAGACCGTAATACCAGAATAACTCTTATTCCATTAGGCATCCAGTTACTATTTTTCGGTCTGAATCCATTAACTCTTAAAGAATACCTTCAATCTTTAAATTTTCAAGTATCCGTCCAAGCAATAGCCGTCATTGGGAGGACTAAGAAGGAAAACAAACAAGGAAATCGTATCCCTTTCGGGAATTCACGGTGTTCCGACTCCCATTATCAAGGCCCTTCGTAGGGATTGTATGGTTCAGGCCAAACTAGTCGACGGATCATAGGCGTCTCACGGTGTGAATCGAAAGAAGAGACCGTGGGTCCCGTTTTCACAGGTCCCGCTCCCACTCACTATAAGTACTCTATCCATTCACGTTGAATATTGACCCATACAAATGCCACCCATAGGGGGACGCTCCAATTTGCGCCACGAGGCCGAGTATGGATCTCATGGTGCGAACTTAACGGAGATTTGTGGATGAAAAATTAAATATATCTCATACACTTATTTCCTCCCACTCAACACTTTAAATTAAACAAGATTGACCTAGATAAACCGGTTAAAATTTACCTAAGTCTACCAATATAACTTTTATATTGGATTAGCCTAAGTCTATAATCACATTATTAACTTAGGTCTATGTGAATAAATTAATTAACGACACTCACAAAAATATAACCTATGAATCTTCGGACCGAATTCACTCCTAGGTCGGTTCCCAGGTATGTGTGTTCCGCAAAGCGTCAGCTTAAATACCCCACCCTTAGACAAAACCGTCCTTAGACAGAGTTACTTATCAGTCTCCATTCAAAGGTCATACTTGATTTCCTAATTCTAATCTTATAAGAACTAGAAAACCTAAGTCTAATTATTCAAGTTCTAAACATTTTAAAACTAAAGGTTACATGCATTTCTATTATATAGTGCTTGATCATTCATCACATGAATAATACTATACTATAACATACATTCATCACATGAATTAAATGCATGAACATGCTTTTAATCTAAAAATATAACACTTATATTTAAATAAATTAAAACATGCATACTTTATATTATAACTCTTATAATATAAACCTATCATGCATACTATATATTATAACTCTTATAATTTAAATGATGTATGAAATGTTTAACCTAAGCTTGGATTTTAAATCTATATGACATACATTATGCAAATAGAAAAATATTTCATACATCTCATGCTTAATATAAATAAATTGTATTATTGGAACGATTTTTGGCACCCTAGGGACATAAATTAAATTAATTAACATTAATATAACATTAATATAAATTAAAATAATTAATTAAAAAATATTTAATAAATACACATTACAAAGAAAATAATTAAAAATAAAATTAAAAAATGGCAGCACGTCCACCTAGGCTCGAACCGCCTCCCCCATGCCCTTCCACGCACGTCTCGCGCAATTGCCGCTGGAACTTCCCACTACGCGGCAACGTTGCAACGTCGAGGCTAGCGTTGCAACTTTGTAGCATTCATCGTTTCACCACACGTGCGCAACGCCTCAGCGTTGCAACGCTACACCCAGCGTTGCAACATTGACCTTCAGCAGCACCTTGATCAACATGGACAGTGTTGAGGCGCTGATGAACAACGTCTCAATGCCGTCGACAGAACAACAAACACTTTTGCTGTTCTTCGTCGTTATTTGCCCGTTTTCGCTCCAATTTTTTCACAACGTCTCATGCCACGAACGACACGGACTTACAGACTCGATTTACATCAAAAAATGCCCAAACACCGGGACGTTACATTGATCTCATCAACTTTGAATGTAAATCTAAACTAGTGACAAAAACCAAACACATCCAAAACGCAAACCATTAACAATCATCTCATGAAAATTAATGCTACCCACCTTGTTGGGATTTTTGTCCTAATCTCGTGTTTATAAATTACTGTTTGAAATTAATAAGAGTTATTTATTTCATTACTTTGTGTCTCACAATATTTACAAACTTTTCCAATAAACTAAGCTCCAGGGTCATTGAATTTATGATAGAACTAGAACTTGAACGGTGTGTAGTGGACACACAGGGAGGATCACGTTCGAGTTAATGCGGCCCGCTTTGTATTAGATAGAAACGAGGTGATCTGACTCGTTCATGTGGTTGACATGCGAGTGGGGCATCCTGTGCAATGAGATTGTACAAGACCGGACCGTGAATTATTAGACCTACTGATGTAACACCATTAACAGTAAGGACTAATAACTTCGTAGATGACCATTAGTGACTCGACCGAATCCCGAGCGTGTTCACGGACTTACATCTGCGAGTGCATTCTTCTTTGACTAGTACGGGTGAGGGTGGTCACGATTACTCGCCCAATATGCCTATCTTCTCGGGGACGGGACCAAGTAGGTAGGCGGGAACTTAACTCTGCGAGATGGAATTCACTCGCTCCCGCCTTTAGGGAAACTAGAGGGGTTGTTCCCTTAAGTGGTGTCTCCAGGGCTTTGACAACGGGCGCCCACCTTCTCACTGGCCTGAGAAAGGTGTTGTGTATGGGTGGTGTTGGGATTTGTGCCATAAAACTCGTAGTTTGTAATTATGTTCTAATTAATGTAATAAAGTGTTATTATTTCAATAAAGTGTTATTGTTTTGTTATCTACGAGTTTGCCTTTATTTAAACCCTAAATCCAATAAACTAAACATCTAAGGCTCATAAATGAATCTTTAATCGAATGTAATGTACATAAAAAAGATCTCGGTTAGAGATCACACCTAAAGGGTCTATAGTTAAGGGATAAGGTTTGGGTACCTTACCCTGGTTAAACTATGGATGTGGCCCACTTTGTATTTCATACAAACATTGTGATCCTAACGTGTTCGTGTAGATGACATGTGAGTGGGGATATCCTATGTAATGAGATTACATAAGACCGGACCACGAAATAGTAACTTTTAGCTATAACTCCGTTGACTAGTTAGGTTTCTATTTCACTAGGATGACCTAGGCAACTTGATCTCAATCCTGAACAGGTTACAAACTCCCGTTCGCGAGGGATTGTCCTTTGACTAGTATGGGTGAGAGTGGCAGCCACGACTCAATATGCCTACCTTCTTGGGGACAAGACCGAGAGAACGGCTGGGAACTTAACTTAGAAGGATGGAATTCACTCCTTCCCGCCTACTAGGGTAATTAGAGGAATGTTCCCTTAAGTGGTGTCTCCGGGACGTGAACAAAGGGCCCGACCTTCTCATTGGCCCGAGAGGGACTCTGTTTGTTGGTAGGACCACAAACAAATTGTTCATTAGAGGAGCACTGGTACTTAAGGCACAAGATGTAACCTAGGGGTAAAACGATAATTTGACCCAGCTGGTGTTACGAACATTCGTGAAGGATTGACTTGCTGTTATTGGTCAATATCCATGGACACAGAAATATATCTGCAGTGAGAAGAGTGCAGCTCTAGGACTTTAGTGGAGTGTTCCCGCAGTTAACGAATGTTGATTGGGAGGTTAATGAGATTAACCGAGCAATCTCGTATCGTTGGAGCTTCTGATCTGTAGGTCCATTAGGTCCACCTTCTAGCTTGTAAAGGGTTCTTAGATCATTTGAATTTGAAATGTTCAAATTCATTAGGGAATATATTTGATGTATTTAGATACGATATAATATATAGTTTTGGAACTATATATTACAAATTTAATGTGAATATGATTCACATTAAATTATGTGAGAGAATTAAATATTTGAAAGAGTTCAAATATTAGGTTAAAATGTGAATGTGATTCATATTTAAAAACTATAGGTTAAATTTAATGTACATCAGATCTGCATTAAACTATAGGATAGAGGGATAATTCATTAAATGTGTTTTAATGTAAATTAAATATAAGATATTTAATTTATATTTTGATTATTTAATTAATGTAATTAAATTAAATAAGGAACGTGTCAGGAAGACACGTTCCCCCTCCGTCCCAACTCCGTATTCGATAGGAAGTGGGAGTTCCCATCTGCTGGGTTTAACTTCTCGTGGAGAGAGGTGAAGCTTGCATGATCGATGAATTAGATTGAAACTCACAGAAGAAATTCTCTCTTTCAATCTCTAGGATTCCCAAAAATCTCCCAACTGTTGGAATCCTTCCAACAAAGGAAAGATCTAAGCATTCAGAGATATAGAAGGTTTTCCAATTGGTGATTGTGTTCTTACTGGAAGAAAACAGAGAAGTCCCTGTACAATTCATTTCTTTGTCAGACCTTTTGGAGCAACAAGTTGCTGGAGAATTAGAAACTACAAAGGTATTCTTCTTCTTACCTTTCGTTTAATTGTTAAACACATGTTTGCATGTTTGCTACAATCCATGTCTAATAGGATTAGAATTTCATGCTTGTTATGTTCTTTTTGTCAATGTACTGGTTTTTGTTTCAATTAAAATAATCAAGCAATTAACGATCCCAAACCACGTTTCCGCTGCTCAAGGAGATTAGATCTCCATCATTGTACTCCTTGAATTTTTCAAGAGTTTCAGACTTCCTATGCATTAGGTAAATATACCGTTACCTCGAATAATCATTAATGAAAGAAACGAAGTATTTGTAACCACCCCGTGCTTTAACACTCATCGGAGCACGTAGGTGAGAATGTATAAGCACAAGGGGCTCCTTGGCTCTATATCCTTTTCCACTAAAAGAACGTTTGGTCATTTTGCCTTCGAGGCATGACTCACAAACTGGTAAAGAGCTTTCTTCCAACTGACTTAGAAGTCCACTCTTCACTAGTCTCTCAATCCGATTGAGATTAATGTGGCCTAACCTTAGATGCCAAAGATGGGCATTTTCTTTTGGAGAAACTTAAACTCTTTTAGTTCGTCTTTCTGCAATTTTAAATAATTCAGTGTTCAAAATGCTTTTGACCGAATTAGGCTTTAAAAAATACAAGTTAGATTCAAGTGAAGCTAAACAAATCAAATTGCCTTTGAAAGAAATAAACTCTTTATTATACTCAAAGGAAATTGAAATACACTGTTAAATAAGACAGGAAATAGAAACAAGGTTTCTAGTAAACCCTGTGACTATGTACAAATTGTCCAACAATAATAATTCCTGTCGAAATAGAGCTTCACTTTGTCGATAGCTACAGCAGAGAGACTAACTCCCGATCAAACTCGTAGAGTCACCTCACCTCTTACAAAATTTTTGCTGCCAGGAATCAATTCCCTTATAAGAAGAACAACCGTGGTTAGAGGCGCTCGAATCTAAAATCCAGGCAGAGTCACTACTCTCCACTAAACAAGTTTCAGTTACCAGTAAATCGCATTTACCTTGATTCTTTCTCTCGGTAAGGAACTTGGGACAGTTTCTCTTCCAGTACCCATCCCCATTGCAGTGGAAACACTTTCCTTTCTCTGCAACATCCTTGACCTTTTTGCCCTTTTGGGCGGCAGCTCGGTCAGCTTTACCCCTCTTCATTTTTGTCTTCCCTTTCAAGCGAGAAGGAGCAACGAGTTTAGTCCTGAGAGGTCGAACCCCTGTGATAAGACATGTAGGCAACATTTGCCTCAGCTTCTGGTGCCCTGATCCTCATCAAGTACAGGAAATTTTGTAGCTCATTTGAGGAGGGTAGTCAAAGTGTAGGTAATTTTGTTCATAACAAATACAGCTCTGAAACTCAAGGAAACTTTTCTAAGAGTCTCCGTAATAAAGTCGACTGGCGCGACTCGTCGATCGAAGCCCCGTTCATCTCCGCCAGATGAAAGTGGGTCATCATGTCTAGAACGTGTTCACGGACATATGTCTCTTCTTTCATCCGGGCGTTGAAGACGTGTTTGAGCGAATTGTGCTAACCTGAAATGACTGTTGTCCAAACATGTCTTGCAACGACTCCATAATCTCCTTAGCGGTGATCATCAACTCGTGCTTCGTTGCCAATACTTCAGATAAGCTGGCAATGGTGTAGACCTTGTCCTTTTTATTGGCCTTGATCCATCGATCTTAAGGATCAGGAAAACTTCGCGATGCAGTCGAGGTCGACAACTAAGGACACTCCTCAGTAAGCACGAACTTCAGGTCGTCAGTTACTAGAATCGTGTTTATATTATTCTTCCAAGTTTGGAAGTTATCTCCCACTAGTTTGTCGGAAGCAAGTAAAGCTATTATTGAGCTAGACATTTTTAACCTGAAAAAATTCAAAAATATTTTGTGTCAGTCTCGCATAAACTTTTGAAATCCAATCAAGTTTTAGCAAAATTTAATCCTATGAACCCTAGGTCATATAAAAATTTCAATGATATCCTAAAGGTTTAGAATGATCGCCACCGAAGGGTGAACAGAAACACTCCTCCTCTAGAACGAGACTTTCTCGACAAGACCCTAATCCCAGAATAACTCTTATTCCATTAGGCGTCCAGTTACCATTATTTGGTCGAATTCATTAACACTTAACGAATTCCGTGAGTGTCACCCTCAATCTTTAAGTTTCCAAGTATCCGTCTAAACAATAGCCACTGAAGGCTGAACCACGAAGGAAAACCAACAAGTAAACTGTATCCCTTTGGGGAATTCACGGTGTTCCGACTCCCATGATCAAGGCCCTCCGAAGGGATTGTGTGGTCCAGACCAAACTAGCAGGCAAATCATAGGGGTGTCACGGTGTGAATCGAAAGAAGAGAATGTGGGTCCCGTTTTCCACAGTCCGCTCCCCACTCACTATAAGTACTCTCTCCATCCACTTTGATATTGACCCATACAAATACCATCAGAAGGAGACGCTCCCATTTGCTCCACGAGGCCGAGTATGGATCTCACGGTGCGGACTTAACGGAGATTTGTGGTCGGAAATTAAATGTATCTTATACACTATATTTTCTCCCACTCAACACTTTATAATTTTCGGGATTGACCTAGATAAACCGGCTAAAATTAACCTAAGTCTACCAATAGAACTCTTATACGGTATTTAGCCTAAGTGTATAATCACATTATTACTTAGGTCTATGTCGATAAATTAATCAAATTTTAATTAACGACACTCACGAAAAAATATAATCTAAGAATCTCCTGACCAATTCACTCCCGGTCGGTTTCGGTAGGGGTGTTCATGGCGTTAACTTAAATACTCTGACCTTTGACAAAACCTTTCTTAGACAGAGTTACTAATCATCACCATTCAAAGATTACATTTTCATTTCCTAATTCTAATCTTATTAGAACTAGAAAGCCTAAGTCTAATTATTCAAGTTCTAAACACTTTAAAACTAGTAAGTAACTTAGGTTGTATGCATTTCTATGTTATAGTACTTGATCATTCATCACATGAATAACTATACTATAACATAATAATTCATCACATAAAATTAAAATGCATGAGCCTACTTTAATCTAAAAATATTACACTTATATTAATTAAATTAAAACATGCATTTAATTACATTATAACTCTTATAATATAACCTATCATGCAAACTATATATTATAACACTTATAATATAAATAGTGCATGAAATGTTTAACTTAAGGTGAGATTTTAAATCTATATGACATATATTATGCATAAAATAATTAAATAGCAAAAATGGATCGGTTTTGGCACCTAGGGGCATTTATTTAATTAAATAACATTAATATAACTTTTATATTAATATTATTTAATAAAATAAATTAATGAAATATATAATTACATTTTAAAAAATATATAAAAAAAACAAAATTCAAATTAAAAAACTGCCCCACGAAGCACATCCCACTTTCTCGTGCGCGCGCGCCTAATCGCTTCCCATTACGTCAGTAGCGTTGCAGCCGCGCCGCCTCCTCAGCGTCATGCCCGCGCGTGCTCCACGCTCGGCGTTACTGCGTAACGCTGCTGCAGCAAGGCCTCCGACCGCATGTGCAACGTTGAGACACCGATGAACAGCGTCTCAACGCTATCGATAGAACAACAAGCTCCTCTTGCTATTCTTCGTCAATTCTCGCCCGTTTTCGCTCCGATTTCTTCACAGCAACTCTTGTCACGAACGACTCGGACTTACAGACTCAATTTACAATAAAATGCCCAAAACACGGGCCATTACATTGATCTAATCAACATAAAATTGTAAATCTAATCTAATGCCAAAACAAAAAATATCAATAATTGCAAACCAACAATTTATCTCATAAATTAAGGCAATACCCGCCTAATTTTAACGAAAAATAGTGCACAACATCGAACCAATGAATGGCTCGGATACCATTTGAAGGGAATAAAACAGCCACGCAGCGGAAGACGATTGAATCGTCGCGGTGAAGATGTGCAACTATTGTTCATTAAAATCAATCTAACAATTAGATCTAAGTTAAACATGCATAAAATTGGAAGAAAAGCAGTAAGTTAAACATAATACTTACTTGTGGAAGACTTTCTTCACAATTCCTTCCAACGATCCACGAACTCTTCGTGCTTTCTCGAACTCAACGATCTTGAACTCTTCCAACGATCAAGAACGAACACAACCCTTTGGCTTCTCGATTGTTCTTCTTTTGGAAGAAGGAATATTGTGGGATCTTTGTGTTTATGTTTGGAGAGGAGAAAAGTAGAGAGAATTTGTGAGAGAGAGATTTCTCTTCTTTTGGTGAGAATTCCAAAAGTGAAAGAAAATGAGTGTGTTCCCCTTCTTGCAAAAGGGTTTATATAATGGAGATAGGTGGAGCTGAAATCTCCACCTATTTACCATTTTACCACAACTATAGGTTATGCAAATCATATTTGCATAACCATATAATATAAGATATCTCATATGTCATTTTACAAATCACATTTGTATAATTGTGGATTTAATAAATTGAATCACATTCAATTTAATATCTCTCTTCCTAATTTCACCAATTAGCCCTAATTCAACAATTAGGCTAAGCTATAGTTTATTATGAATCTCATTCACATTAAACTATATATTATATCATTCATATCTCATATAATTGACATAAATACCCTTTAGTGAACTTGAACACTTCAATTCACACCAAAATAAACCCTTCCTTTGACCTAGTTTGAGCCAACCGAGGACCTTATGGACCCTCTGTTGGATTTGAGCTCCAATGATCCGAGATTAACATATCAAACTCTTTGACTTCGGTTAATCAACATTCATTAGCTACGGTAACACTCCACTAAAGTCCGTAGTTGCACTCCCGCCGCAAGACTAGTGAAGTGTTACCGTAGCTAATGAATATTGATTAACCGGGTCAAAGAGTTTGATATGTTAATTTTCAGATCATTGAGCCCGCCATCCAGAGGTCTATTAGGTCCTCGGTTGGCTCAATCTGAAGTTAAAAGAAGGGTTAATGTTTTGGTGTTAATTGAAGTGTTCAATTTCACTTAAAGGACATTTATGTCATTTATATGAGATATGAATGATATAATATATAGTTTAATGTGAATGAGATTCATAATAAACTATAGGTAAGCCTAATTGTTGAATTAGGGTTAATTGGAGAAATTAATTGAGAGAAATTAAATTGGATATGATTCAATTTAATAAAATCCACAATTATGCAAATGTGATTTGTATAATTAGATATGAGATATCTTATAATATATGGTTATGCAAATGTGATTTGCATAATCTATTGTTGTGGTAAAATGGTAATAATGTAGAGATTTTAACTCCATGTTCTTTCACTATTTAAACCCTTTGCAAAAAGGGTTTCTCAAGCCATTCTCTCATTTTTTGAATTTTGACCAAAAGAAGAGAACTCTCTCTCAACCTTTTTCTCTCAACTCTCCTCCCTTCTCCAAAACTAAAGTCCCACTACTTTCCTTCTTCCAAGGGAAGAACAACCGAGAAGGTCGTTGGTTGTTTTCGGGTTTTGATCGAGAGAAGTTTTCATTGAGATCGGGTTTTTCGCGAAGGGTTCGTGATTCTCTGGAAAGGAGTTCTTGAAGAGGGTCTTCAACAAGTAAGTAGTTTCATCAAACTATTTTTCCTTTCCATTTTGTATGTTTAGCCTAGATTTAAGTGTTAAGTAGTTTTAATGAATTTCTAGTAGCGTAACGATACCTTGACGATTTGATCGTCTTCCACTGCGCAGAGATTCTCATTCCGTTCAATTGGTATCCGAGCCACTCAATGGTTCTTCGTTATACACTGATTTTCGCTAAAATTAGTTGGGTAAATTACCTTAATTCATGAGATGAATGTTGGTTTGCATAATGGATGTTTCAGTTTTTGGCACTAGTTTAGATTTACAATTATGTTGATGTGATCAATGTAAGGGCCCGTTGTTTTTTTGGGAATTTTGTTGAAAATCGAGTCTGTAAGTCCGAGCCTTTTGTAGCAAGAGTTGCTATGAAGAAATCGGAGTGGAAACGGGCGAAATTCAAAGCAAAACAAAGAAAGGTGTTTATCAGATGCACGAACAACGACGTTGAGACGTTTTTCATTGGCGTCTCAACGCTATGCCAGCGGGAGCAAGGCACGCTGCAGAATAGCGTTGCAACGCCACGACGTGGAGCACGAGGAGCGTGATGCTGGATGCGGCAGCGTTGCAACGCTGCCCACGACGTTCCAACGCCACACGCATAGTGGGCAGTTCGCGGGCGTTTTTGCGAGACGTGGGCGGTTTCAAAGAAAGTGGGGCAGTTTTATTCATTTTTTATTTATTTATTAAATGTAAAATGTATTCTTATTTATTTATTCAATTATTTTATTAAATAATATTAATATAAATGTTATATTAATGTTATTTAATTAAATAATTGCCCCTAGGTGCCAAAAATCGGTTCATTTTTGCTATTTAATTATTTTATGCATGTGATTTATAATTTAATTAATTTCTATGTGCATAATGTATGTCATATATATTTAAAATCCCACCTTAGGTTAAACATATTCATGCATCATTTATATTATAAGAGTTATAATATATAGTTTGCATGATAGGTTATATTATAAGTGTTATAATATAATTAAATGCATGTTTAAGTTAATTAATATAAGTGTTATATTTATTTAATTAAAGTATGCTCATGCATTTATATTCATGTGATGAATTATTTTTGTTATAGTATATAGTTATTCATGTGATGAATGATCAAGCACTATAACATAGAAATGCATGCACCTAAGTTAATTATTAGTTTTAAAGTGTTTAGAACTTGAATAATTAGACTTAGGTTCTCTCGTTCTAATAAGATTAGAATTAGGAAATCAAAGTTTAGTCTATGAATGGTGACATGATTAGTAACTCTGTCTAAGGAAGGTTTTGTCTAAGGCTGGGGTATTTAAGTTGACGCTTGCGGAACACGCCTACCTGAAAACTGACCTCGTTGTGAATTCGGTCCGGAGATTCTTAGATTATACTTATCGTGAGTGCCGATAATTAAAAGTGTTTTAATTTACTTACATAGACCTAAGTAATAATGTGATTATAAACTTAGGTTAATACCATTTAAGAGTTATATTGGTAGAGTTAGGTAAATTTTAGCCGGTTTATCTAGGTCAATCCCTAATATAATATAAAGTACTGAGTGGGAGGAAATATAGTGTATAAGATACATTTAATTTTCGACCACAAATCTTCGTTAAGTCCGCACCGTGAGATCCATACTCGGCCTCGTGCACAAATAGGAGCGTCTCCCTTCGGGTGGCATTTGTATGGGTCAATATCATCGTGGATGGAGAGAGTACTTATAGTGAGTGGGAGCGGGACTTATGAAAACGGGACCCACAGACTCTTCTTTCGATTCACACCGTGAGACGCCTATGATCCGCCTGCTAGTTTGGCCTGACTGCATAATCCTTTCTGAGGGCTCGATCATGGGAGTCGAACACCGTGAATTTCTCGAAAGGGATCAGCTTTCCTAGTTTGTTTTCCATCTTGGTTCACCCTTCATGGGCTATTGTTTAGACGGATACTTGGAAACTTAAAGATTAAGGGTGACACTCACGCACTGTTAAGAGTTAATGAATTTGACCGAACAATGGTAATTGGGCGCCTAATGGAATAAGAGTTATTCGGGGATGAGGGTCTGATCGAGAAAGTCTCGTCCTAGAGGAGGAGTGTTTTGTTCACCCTTCGGTGGCAGTCATTCTAAACTTTTAGGATATCATTGCAAAATTTGAATCACCTAGGGAACATGAAATAATTTTTGCTAAAAAATGATTGGATTTCAAAAGGTTTTTGCGACACTAACATAAAGTTTTCTTAATTTTTTAGCTAAAACAATGTCTAGCTCAATAATAGGTCTACTCGCATCTGACAAATTAGTAGGAGATAATTACCAAACATGGAAAAACAAGTTGAACACAATTTTGGTAACTGACGACATTAAGTTCGTCTTTATGCGAGAGTGTACTCGAGATCTTTGGGCTCGATGCATCGCGAAGTGTTTGTGATGCATACGATCGATAGATCGTACAATCAAAAGGTCAAGGTCTATATCATTGCCAGCATGTTTGATGTTTTAGCAAAGTAGCATGAGTTGATGGTCACCGCTAAGGAGATCATGGAGTCCTTGCAGGATATGTTTGGACAATAGTCCTTTCAAGTCTGACATGACTCGCTCAAATACGTCTTCAACGCACGGATGAAAAAGGATCGTCTGACCGTGAACATGTTCTAGACATGATGACCCACTTTAATCTAGTTGAGATAACGGAGCTTCGATCGACGAGTCGAGCCACGTCAATTTTATCTTGGAGACTCTTCTGAAGAGTTTACTTCAGTTTCGTAGCAACGCTGTTATGAACAAGATAAACTACACTATGACTACTCTTCTTAACGAGCTACAAACCTTCCAGTCCTTGATGAGGATCATGACGCGTCGGCGGTAGGTAAACGTTGCCTTTAAGTCTTATCACAGGGGTTCGACCTCTGGGACAAAGCCTGTAGCTCCTTCACGCCCGAAAGGGAAGAAGACTATGAAGAAGGGTGAAACTGGCCGAGTTGCCGCCCAAAAGGGCAAGTAGGTCAAGGAAGTTGTAGAAAAAGGAAAATGTTTCCACTACAATGGGGGCGGACAGTGGAAGAGGAACTGTCCCAAATTCCTAGCCAAGAGGAAGAATCAAGGTAAATGTGATTTACTTGTGACTGAAACCTGTTTAGTGGAGAGTAGTGACTATTCCTGGATATTGGATTTGGGCGCCACTAACCATGTTTGTTGTTCTTTCAGGATTGATTCCTAGCAAAGAATCAAGCTGAGAGTGAGGTGAGTCTACGGGTTGGATCCGGGGAGTTTGTCTCTGCTGCAGCGGTCGACACGGTGAAGCTACATTTTGGTAGGAATTACATTTTGTTAGACAATATGTGTATAGTTCTAGGGTTTACTAAAAACCTAGTTTCTAGTTCGTGCCTGTTAGAACAATGTATTTCTGTTTCTTTCCAAGGCAATAAAGCGTTTATTTCCCGAAATGGAAACTTAATTTGTTCAGCTTCTCTTGAGAATAATCTGTATGTTTCGAAACCTAATTCGGTCAAAAGTGTTTTGAATACTGAATTGTTTAAAACGACAGAAACACGAACTAAAAGAGCGAAAGTTTCTCCTAAAGAAAATGCCCATCTTTGGCATCTATGGTTAGGCCACATTAATCTCAATAGGATTGAGAAACTAGTGAAGAGTGTGCTTCTAAACGAGTTGGAAGAAAACTCTTTACCGATGTGTGAGTCATGCCTCGAAGGCAAGATGACCAATCGTCCTTTTAGTGGAAAAGGATATAGAACCAAGGAGCCCCTTGAGCTGGTACATTCTGACTTTTGTGGTATGATGAATGTTAAAGCACGAGGTGGTTATGAATACTTCATGTCTTTCATAGATGATTACTCGAGGTATGGGTATATTTACCAAATGTATAAGAAGTCTGAAACTCTTGAAAAGTTCAAGGAGTACAAGCCTGAGGTTGAGAACCTGTTAGGTATATCGCTTAAAACACTTCGATCGGATAGAGGTGGAGAGCATATGGACATTGAATTCCATGACTATATGATAGAACACGAAATTACGTCCCAACTCTCAGCACCTGGTATGCCACAACAAAATGGTGTATCGGAGAGGAGAAACAGAACCCTGTTGAACATGGTTCGGTCGATCATGAGCTATGCTCGTCTCCCTGATTCTTTTTGGGGTTACGCAGTGGAGTCTACGGTTTATATTTTGAACAACGTTCCATCGAAGAGTATTTGTGAAACACCTTTTGAACTCTAGAATGGTCGTAAAAGCAGTTTATACCATTTCAGAATTTGGGGATGCCCAACCCACGTCTTGGTGTCAAACTCGAAAAAGTTGGAATCTCGTTCTAAATTATGCCTATTCGTAGGTTACCCAAAAGAGACCAGAGGTGATCTATTTTACGATCCTAAGGAAAATAGGGTGCTAGTGTCGACAAACGCCACTTTCTGGAGGAAGACCACGTCAGGGATCATTTACCAAGGAGTAAAATTGTGTTAAATTAAATGGACAATACATCAGTAAGAGTTGCTGATGGGGCTAGTACGTCAACAAGTGTTGTTGATCCTAGCACGTCTAGTCAAATCCGTTCCCAAGAGTTTGGTTTGCCTCGACGTAGTGGGAGGGATGTGAGACAGCCTGATCGTTACATGAGTTTAGCTGAAACCTCAGTTGTCACTCCTGATGATGACTGCGAGGATTCATTGACCTATGATCAGGCAATGGTTGATGTTGACAAAGACGAATGGATTAAAGCTATGTACAAGGAAAATGAGTCGATGTACTTCAATTCTGTTTGGGAGCTTGTGGATCAACCGGATGGGGTAAAACCTATTGGTTGCAATTGGATCTACAAGCGTGCACGTGGCGTAGATGGAAGGTGCGCACTTTCAAAACCCGACTAGTGGCAAAGGGGTTTTACCCAGGTTGAAGGAGTTGACTATGAGGAGACCTTTTCACCTGTTGCCAAGGTAAAGTCGATCAGGATCTTTCTGGCCATTGTCGCGTATTATGACTACGAGGTATTGCAGATGGACGTCAAGACAACCTTTCTGAATGGCAAACTTGATGAAACCATCTACATGGACCAGCCGAAAGGGTTCATTGCCCAAGGCCAAGAGCAAAAGGTTTGTTGGTTTCATAGGTCTATTTATGGACTGAAACAAGCTTCGAGGTCTTAGAATATAAGGTTTGATGAGGCGATCAAATCTTATGGATTTGATCAAAATGTCGACGAGCCTCGTGTCTACAAGAAAATCGTTGACAAAACTGTCGCATTTTTAGTGTTGTATGTGGATGATATTCTTCTCATTGGGAATGAGGTAGAATTTCTTGCTGACGTTAAGAAGTGGCTAGCTTCGCAATTCCAGATGAAAGATTTGGGAGAAGCTCATTATTTTCTAGGTATCCAAATAGTCTGGAACAGGAAGAACAAAACGCTAGCCTTGTCTCAGGCATCTTATATTGAAAAGATGTTGTCTAGATATAAGATGCTGAACTCCAAGAAGGACTTGCTGCCTTTTAGGCATGGGGTTCACTTGTCTAAGGATCAGTGTCCTAAGACTCCTCAAGAGGTTGAGGATATGAGACGGATGCCATATGCTTCAGCTGTAGGGAGCCTGATGTATGTTATGCTTTGTACTAGGCCCGACATCTATTCTACAGTAGGGATTGTCAGTAGGTATCAATCCAATCCAGGAATAGATCACTGGACAGCCGTAAAGGCAATCCTCAAGTATCTTAGGAGAACGAGGAAGTACAGCTTAGTGTATGGAAGTGGGGATTTGATCCTGTCGGGATACACGGATTCTGACTTTCAGACCGATAAGGATTCTAGGAAATCCACTTCAGGGTCAACCTTCATTCTGAATGCAGAGCTGTAGTATGGCGCAACATCAAGTGGGGATGCATCGCCGATTCCACTATTGAAGTGGTGTACGTTGCAACTTATGAAGCTGCAAAGAAAGTTTTTTGGCTTAGGAAATTCATGACGGATTTGGAAGTTGTTCCAAATATGAACTTGTCGATCACAACGGTGCAGTAGCAAACTCCAGGGAGCCTCAGAGCCATAAGAGAGGCAAACACATTGAGCGGAAGTATCATTTGATACGGGAGATTGTGCACCGCGGAGACGTGACAGTCACACAGATAGCGTCGGAGCACAACGTAGTTGATCCATTTACAAATCCCCTCACGACTAAGGTGTTTCAGGGTCACCTAGAGAGTCTAGGTCTTCGAGTACTTCCTTACTAGGGCAAGTGGGAGATGTGTAAACGGGTATTCAATGCTCTAGGTTATTATATTACTTCGTTGTAATTTATGTACATTTCAGAAATGTATCCTGTTAACGACGTTATACTGGTTAGACTAATAATTTACAGTCTAGTCTTGTATGAACTCTTTATACAGAATGCCTCACTCGTATGACATCCACATGAATGAGTTGGATTACCTCATTTGTAATAATTACAAAGTGGATCGCATCCATGGGTTACAAGAATAAGGTTTCCAACCTCATTCTTATACCATAGACCATTTAGGTTATACTCTTGAACACAATCCAAATAGTGTCTACCACACTGATGCCCAAGATTCATTATAACCTTGGAGCTTAGTTTATTGGATGTATAAGGCGAGAAGATAATTTTATCAAATCAAATAACTCTTTATTCATTTGACTAAAATTACACAAGTTTAGCGTATATATCCCAACAATCTCCCACTTGACCTAAAGCTTGTGGAGCACATAATTAAACATTACAATAATTTAAAATACAATAAACTAGGGCACTCAAACCTTGTGTACAACATACTCCCACTTTCCCCTAGTTTGGAAAGACTTGTAAACCTAGACCTTATAGGTGACTCTCAAATACTTTAGCCGTGAGAGCCTTTGTAAAAGGATCAACAATGTTGTGCTCGGAGACTATCTTCGTGACGATCACGTCTCCTCGGTGCACCATCTCCCGGATGAGATGATATTTTCGCTCAATATGCTTACCCCTCTTGTGACTTCGAGGTTCCCTTGAATTTGCCACCACACCACTATTTTCACAATACAACGTGATAGACAAACTCATATTTGGAACAACTTCCAAATCTAACATGAATTTCCTTAATCGAGCGACCTCTTTAATTGCTTCACAAATCGCTACATATTCGGCCTCCATGGTGAAATCATCGATGCATCGCTGCTTGACGCTTCGCCATACTACAGCTCCTCCGTTAAGAGTAAATATTGACCTTGATGTAGATTTTCGAGAATCTTTATCAGCTTGACAGTCAGAATTCGTGTATCCTGTAAGGATCAAATCCTTAGCCCCATAACTCTTCACTCCTATTTAAATTCAAGAATTACGTAGTCGAGCATGTATTATGGATTTGTGACTATTTTGTCCCAGCTCATGCATATTTGAAGTTTGGTGGGAGGCGGCGAGGATTGTGTTGTTTAAGGAGTGTTTGATTGATGCAAACAAGACCCTAAAAATTTTTTTGACAGTCCTAGTAGCGTCGTTATGCTTCCGAAATTTCGGTACAAACGACGTGTCTTGAATAGTGACCCTAGATAGGGTTCCCCCAAAATTTAGGGTTGTTATACTTCATAGGTTTCCTCCAAAGTTTCGAGCTATGTTTTTTTTCATATGACACTTTTGCGCATTTAGATTACTTGGATAGGTTTATGAGGGGTGAAAAACTGTATTGGGCTAATTTATGGTGTATGAATAGTTGGATATGAAAAAGTGTATTCCAACTCCCGCATATTGTTCATCTCCTATCTGCTAGCCTCGTAAACACGCCTAAACAAAATTCCTTCTAAAACTAGTATGTAACACAACAGTGCCTATTCGAATAAATTGTTCTCGATCACTACAAGTTCCAAGAAATTGTGTACTCCTTTTTTTGTATATAAGAAATCTCTTTTTTTTTGTCCTAATTCCTAAAGGATTGAACTTTATTTGTTCGTACCAATTCAAAAACTTATGTGTAAAGTATACGAGAGAATGAATAAGAATTTAATTAAGCTTAAAGATAGATTCTCGAGAGAATATATTTAAGGAGTAATTTCTAGTAGTGGCAAAGTATCATCTAAATGAGGCGAAAAAACGAGATGTCCATGTAAAAATTGTCAAAATTCAATGTCGTAATCATTGGACGGTGTAGAAAAACATTTATTTTACCTATGCGATATCTCCCTCATACACTCAATGAGTTTATCATGGAGAACCAACAAACTTAGCTCGATTTCATAGAGATACAAGCTCTTTAGTAGAGGATGAATTAAGTAGAGAGTGTACTACTAACAATGGTGAGGAGATGTTTGACCTTCTACATGATTTTCAAGGAGTGATGGAGTGATGATAGAAAGGGAAGAAAATGTAGATGATGAAGAAGAATTTGGAGATGAAATGTCAGCTAATGTCGAAGAAAGGGATGCTTCAAAAAATTTTGAGGAGTTGATGGTCGAAGCACGTAACCAATTGTACCCCAGTTGAACTAAGTTTAGTGCATTGAACTTCGTAGTAAGGTTGATACATATAAAGGTGCTCAATGGTTGGAGTAACAAGTCTTTTGATATGTTATTAGAATTATTAAAAGCTTTAACAAAGTTTAGAGTAACATTTTTCTTCCTAAGGCACTTTTGCTCCTTTAGACCACCTGGATAGGTTCATGTTGGTGAACAAGTGTATTGGGCTAACTCATGGTGTATGAACGCTTGGATATGAAAAAGTGTATTTATTTTTATTTTAATTTTTTGTAATTAGTTCGAACTTAATTTGGATGGTATTTTTGAGTGAAAAATATTATGTTTCAATATACTAACTAAAGCATTGTATTTTCTATTGAAACAAAAAAATTTATTGCAAAAATTAAAATTAAAAAATTAAAATAAAGGTTATCCCAACGCAAATGTGCGCCGTAATAGCTTAAAAGCCGATAAATGGAATCAGAAATTAAGAATTTAAATTAAGCTATACCGACGCAACATGTGTCGGGATAGATTACATATATCCCAAAGCTTTTTATTGCGTCAGGAACTTTGATAGTTTCCCGATGCATATTGCGTCAGGAACTTGTTGATGTACGGGCTATCTCAAGGCCGAGAAAGTACTTTAGTTCCCCAAGATCAGTCATTTCAAACTCAGTCGTTAAGTCATTGATGAACTCATCTATGTATGAGGTATTGTTGCCAGAGATGACAATGTCATCTTAATAAAGTAGTAAAAAGGTTTTCGATGATGAGGCCATTTTGCGAAACAAGGATGGATCAACCTTTGACGCCTCAAAGCCAAGTTGCAAGAGATAGTCTGTGAATCCCTCAAACCAAGCCCTAGGAGCTTTCTTTAAACCATACAACGATTTATTTAATTTGCGAGACATGATTGGGATGCTCCTTATAAAAAAAAACCTTGTGGTTGAGTCATATAAACCTCTTCCTTTAGCACACCATGTAGAAATGCATTCTTTACATCTAGCTATCTTAGGGGCCAATTAAAGCTTACAGTTAGGCAAAACAAAATTCGAACAGTAGTATGTTTAACAACTGGGCTAAACGTCTCATCATAGTTAACACCACACTCTTGGTGGAACCCTTTTGCTACAAGGCAGTCCTTGTATCTAGCCACAGTACCATCTGGATTTCTTTTACTTCGGAACACCCACTTGTTGCCAATGGCTCTTTTGTTAGTAGGCAAAAGAACTAATGCCTAAGTCCCTTGCCTCTGTAATGTTGTAAATTCACCAGCCATAACATTTCTCCATTCCTCATGTTTATGGGCAGTGGAAAAGCTCAATGGCTCTTCATTGAGTAATTGATCATTATCCTTACAAAGAGGAACATACACTTTCTTCTTTATATAACAGAATTTGACCTAGTGGTCATGGAATGAGTATTGTTGATTGGTAATGGAGTCGGTGCCACACAAGGTGCAGGAAGAGGATTGATGTTTGTGGATGGAATTGATAGACCAGGGTTGGACATTTGAGATAGGGGCTTGGAATAGGAGAGAAGTGG
The DNA here is from genome assembly GCA_036507285.1 of Trichosanthes cucumerina. Lineage (NCBI taxonomy): Eukaryota > Viridiplantae > Streptophyta > Magnoliopsida > Cucurbitales > Cucurbitaceae > Trichosanthes > Trichosanthes cucumerina. Next base: position 323,009 of record JAYKKG010000025.1, on the reverse strand, counting down.
TAGTATGGAGGGATTGATGGTCTGAGCTGGAAGGACTGAGTTTGAGGGAGCAGTAGTGTTGTGAGCATAAGGTCACTTACACTTTGTGTTTCTCAATCTCAACGAACGCTTCTCTCGAACGAAAATCGGACACCAACAACGGCCTTCTCGGTTGTTCTTCCTTTGGAAGAAGGAAAGTGGTGGGACTTTTTAGTTTTGGAGAGGGAGGAGAGTATAGAGAATTTTGGACTATTCTCTTTGGTGAAATCCAAAAAATGAGAGTGCGAGAGTTACAATCCTTCTTGCAAGAAGGGTTTAAATAGTGAAATAATCATGGAGTTAAAATCTCCACATTATTACCATTTTACAACAACCATGGGTTATGCAAATCATATTTGCAATAATTGTGGATTAATTAATATGAATCACATCCAATTTAATTTCTCTCAATTAATTTCTCCAATTAGCCCTAATTCAACAATTAGGCTAACCTATAGTTTATTATGAATCTCATTCACATTAAACTATATATTATATCATTCATATCTCATATAAAGGACATAAATGCCTCTAAGTGAAATTGAACACATTCAATTTCATATCAAAACTCTAACCCTTCTTTTAACCCAGATGGAGCCAACCGAGGAACCTAATAGACCTACAGTGACGGGCTCCAATGATCCGAGATTAACCTATCAAACTCTTTGACCGAGTTAATCAACATTCATTAGCTACGGTAACACTCCACTATAGTCTGTAGCTGCACCCCTGTCAGTGCAGAATATTACGTGTCTACTGATATAACCAATGCCCATGAGTCGACCCTTCACGGGTTTTTCGTAGACACGGATTGGTTAAATTACCATTTTACCCTTGTGTCAACATCTTGTTCCTTAAGTCCCCACTGCTCCTCTAATGAACAACATATCGTGATGGTCCAACCATAAACAACACCCTTCTCGGGCCAGTGAAAAGGTGGGCGCTCGTTGTCCAAGCCCTGGAGAAAGCACTTAAGGGAACAACCGCTCTAATTTCCCTAAAGGTTGGAACGAGTGAATTCCATCTCGGGTAGTTAAGTTCCCAGCTCCCTACTTGGTTCTGTCCCTGAGAAGATAGGCATATTGGGCGAGTAACTGTGACCACCCTCACCCGTACTAGTCAAAGGAAAGACCCCCGACGATAGGAGTCCGTAACACACTTAGGATTCAGGTCGAGTCACTAATGGTCATCTATGAAGTTATTAGTCCTTACTGTCAACGGTGTTACTGATGGAAATCTGATCTCCTTGAGCAGCGGAAACGTGTTTGGGATCAATAATTGCTTAATTGTTTTAATTGAAACAAAAACAAGTACATTGACCAAAACTACAGAACAAGCATGGTATTTCTAATCCTATTAGACATGGATTAAATGCATACATGCAAACATCTGTTAAGTTTAACAATTAAACTAAAGGTAAGAAGGAAAGGAAATTACCTTTGCAGTTTCCAATTCTCCAGCACAGAAACTCCTTACTCCAAGCTTTTCAACAATACAACAGAACTCCTCTATTTTTCTCCAAGAAAGACACTACCAGTTGGATCACCTTCTATATCTCTGAGTTCTTAGATCTTCCTTGGTGGGAAGGATCCAACAATTGGAGGTTTTAGGAATTAGAGTGTCAGAGAGAGAATTCCAGGAAGTTGCAATATCTTCAATTGCAAAAAATGATCGATCAATCAAATTGAGCAACCCCCTTCTCCCTATTAAACTGTCGATAGGGAGAAGGGGAAGAATGTGAGGAACGTGTTTTGATGACACGTTCCCTCATTTATCATTAAAATAATAATAATAATAATAATAATAATGTAATTAAATCAAATTTAATTATTCATTTAAATCATATTTAAATAATACAAATTAAATATCATATATTTAATTTGGATTAAATCTCATTTAATCACATTACCCTTTAACCTATAGTTTTAATGTACAACCAATGCACATTAAATTTTATCCTATAGTTTGCAAATGTGAATCACATTCACATTTAATATAATATTTGAACTCTTTCAAATATTCAATTATCTCATATAATTTAATATGAATCATATTCACATTAAATTTATAATATATAGTTCCAAAACTATATATTATATCGTATCAATATTCCTTAAGTTTATTCCCTAATGAATTTGAACATTTAAAATTCTAATGATCTAAGAACCCTTTACGAGCTAGAAGGTGGACCTAATGGACCTCTGGATCGTAAGCTCTAACGATACGAGATTGCTCGGTTAATCTCATTAACCTCCCAATCAACATTCAAGAATCTGCAGAACACTCCACTAAAGTCCCACAAACGCACTCTTCTCCCACTGCGCATGTATTTACGTGTCCATGGATATTGACCAATAACAAAGCAAGTCAATCCTTCACGAATGTTCAGTAACACCAGTTGCGTCAAATTACCATTTTACCCCAGGTTACATCTTGTACCTTAAGTACCAGTGCTCCTCTAATGAACAATTTGTTTGTGGTCCTACCAACAAACAGAGTCCCTCTCGGGCCAATGAGAGCGTCGGGCCCTTTGTTCAAGTTCCGGAGACACCACTTAAGGGAAGATTCCTCTACTTACCCTAGTAGGCGGGAATGAGTGACTTCCATCTTGCTAAGTTAAGTCCCCAGTCGATCACTCGGTCTTGTCCCAAAGAAGGTAGGCATATTGAGTCTGCGAATCGGCAACTCTCACCCATACTAGTCAAAGGACAATCCCTCGCGAACAGGAGTTCGTAACCTGCCCAGGATTGAGATCAAGTTGCTTAGGTCATCCCAGTTAAATAGAAACCTAACTAGTCAATGGAGTTACAGCTAGAGGTTACTATTTTGTGGTCCGGTCTTATGTAATCTCATTATATAGGATATCCCCACTCACATGTCATCTACACGAACACGTTAGAATCACAGTGTTTGTATCGAATACAAAGTGGCCCATATCCATAGTTTATCCACGGTAAGGTACCCAAACCTTATCCCCTAACTATAGACCCTTTAGGCTGTATCTCGAACCAAGATTCTTTTTATGTACATTACATTCAGTTAAAGATTTAACAGCCTTAGATGTTTAGTTTATTGGATTTAGGGTTTCAAATAAAGGCAATCTGGTAAATAAGGAACAATAACACTTTATTGAAATAATAACACTTTATTACATTAATTAGAACATAATTACAAACTACGAGTTTTAGGGCACAAATCCCAACAAACCCCCACTTGAACTAAAACTCTAGTTTGGTACATCATAATCTAAAACAGTGGTTACAAGAGATAGAAATATAATAAACTAGGGCATCCATATACCCTATTACATATCTCCCACTTGCCCTAGATTAGCCTATATACATGTCTCGTAGACCCAGACTTTCCAGATGACCCTCGAACACTTTAGCCATGAGAGTCTTTGTAAACGGATCAACAATATTGTGCTCCGAAGCGATCTTCGTGACATTCACATCTCCTCGTTGCACTATCTCTCGTATGAGGTGATACTTCCTCTCGATGTGCTTTCACCAAACGCTATGTCTGCGGGTTCCTTCGAATTGGCTACGCGCACTTTACTGTTGTCACAAAGATAAGGTGATGGGAGTTCCATATTTGGAACAACTTCCAAATCAGTAAGGAATTTCCTTAGCCAAACAGCCTCTTTAGTTGCTTCACAAGCAGCGACATACTCAACTTCCATTGTGGAGTCAGCGATGCATCCTTGCTTGGTGCTTCACCATACTATAGCTCCCCCGTTAAGGGTGAAACCTGATCCCGATGTGGATTTCCGAGAATCCTTATCGGTATGAAAATCGTAATCGCAGTATCTAGTAAGGATCAGATCCTTAGACCCATACACAAGCATATAGTCCCTCGTTCTCCTTAGATACTTGAGGATATTTTTAACTTTTGTCCAGTGGTCTAACCCTGGATTGGACTGGTACCTACTGACTATTCCCACTGCATAACAAATGTCCGACCTCGTGCATAGCATAACATACATTAAGCTACCTACTGCAGAGGCATAGGGAATATGTCTCATATCCTCAACTTCTTGAGGTGTCTTGGGACACTGTTCCCTAGAAAGATGAACTCCGTGCCTGAAGGGTAACAAGCCCCTCTTGGAATTCTGCATCGAATACGTGGAAAACATTTTGTCGATATAAGACGCTTGAGATAGTGCTAGCGTTCTGTTCTTGCGATTCCTGAAGATCTGAATCCCAAGAACATATTGCGCCTCTCCCAAATCTTTCATTTGGACTTGGGTCGCCAGCCAATTCTTTATGTCAGTAAGGTATTCTACATCATTCCCAATGAGTAGGATATCAAACACATAAAGTACTAACAAAGCTACTTTGTCGTTGATGATCATCTTGTAAACATAAGGCTCATCAATGTTTTGGTCAAAACCGTAAGACTTGATCGCAGTATCAAATCTTATATTCCAAGATCTTGACGCTTGTTTCAATCCATAAATGGATCGATTAAGCTTGCAAACTTTTTGCTCCTGATCTTGGGCTATGAACCCTTTGGGTTGAGACATGTAGATGCTCTCGTCAAGATTACCATTCAAAAAGGCAGTCTTGACGTCCATTTGCCAAATTTCATAGTCATAAAACGCGGTTATCGACAAGAGTATCCTTATAGACTTCAGCATAGCAACAGGGGAAAAAGTTTCTTCATAGTTAACTTCTTCCCTTTGGGTAAAACCCTTTGCTACAAGTCTAGCCGTAAAGGTCTGTACCTTTCCGGTTGCATCTCTCTTTCTCTTATAGATCCATTTACTCCCTATGGGTCTAACCCCTTCAGGTTGGTCTACAAGTTCCCATACTGAATTGAAGTCCATTGACTCCATTTCAAGGTCCATGGCTTTGATCCATTGGTCCTTGTCTACGTCATTCATTGCCTGTTTATAAGTTAATGGATCTTCTACGTCGTCATCAGGTAAAACAACTTGAGTTTCTGCTAAACCCAAGTAGCGGTCAGGTTGGAAAACAACCCTCCCACTGCGTCGAGGCATTCCCAACGATTGAGAAGGACGAGACTGACTAGAAGTGCTGGCTCTTCCACAACTCTTGATGAAGGTCCAGCAAGATCAACAACTCTTGTTGGTTCTTGTGTAGCTTCATTTAGTACTAATTTACTACGCGGTACGTGGTTCCTCATGTGATCTTCCTCCAAGAACGTGGCGTTTGTCGACACAATCACCTTGTTTTCTTGTGGATCGTAGAAAAGACCACCTCTCGTTTCTTTGGGATACCCAACAAATTGGCACAATCTTGTACGAGGTTCCAGTTTCTTCGGGTTTGTCACGAGCACGTGTGTCGGACAACTCCAAATATCAAGTGTTGTAAACTAGGTTTACGCCCTTCCCATAGTTCAAAAGTTTTTCGAAACACTTTTTGATAAAACATCGCTTCAAGATTTGAATCTGCAGTCTCTCACCGCGGTTCCCAAAACGAGGCGAGCAATTGAGCATCGCTCATCATAGAAACGAACCATGTCAAACAAGGTTCTATTTCTCCTTCGACACACCATTTTGCTTTGTGGTGTATTAGGTCTTTGAGAGTTGAGATTTAATTCCATGCTCTATCATATAGTCCTCGAATCTCAAATCCATATACTCTCCACCTCGATCGGATCGAAGTGTTTTAATGGTTTTCCCTAATGCATTCTCTCACTTGACCTTATACTCTTTGAACTTTTCAAGATCTTCAGACTTGTGATGCATTAGGTATAGATAACCATACCTCGAATGATCATCTATGAAAGAAATGAAATATCGTAACCTCCTCTAGCTTTAACATTCATCGGACCACAAAGATCGGAATGTACAAGTTCTAAGGGTTCTATGGCTCTATAACCTTTTCCAGTAAAAGGTCGCTTGGTCATTTTACCTTCCAAGCAAGACTCGCAAGGCGGTAAAGAATCATCTTCTAACTTGTTTAGAAGTCCATTCTTAGAGATTCTCTCAATCCGGTTGAGATTAATATGACCAAGCCTAAGATTCCATAGATAGGTATTATTGTTTGGAGAAATTCTTTGCCTTTTATTTTGAGTGTTAGCATTTTTAAACATCTCATGATTTAAAATTGCTTTCGTTTTGTTCGGTTTCAGTACATACAAGCCATTTTTCAATTTAGCAGAATAAATATTGGCACATTCTTTCAAAATGAACGCTTCATTAATTGAAAAAGAAATACAATATCCAAGTTCTATTAAACAAGAGATAGAAATTAAGTTCCTTTTAAGCTTAGGAACTATGTACAGATTTTTTGATAAAAGAAATCTATCTCCGAAAAATAACTTGGCATCTCCGACTGCACGTGTTGAGACGACGTCTCCCGTTTCGACCCTGAGCGTCACCTCACCCTCTTCGAGCTCCTTGAAGGAACTAGTTTCCTGAAATGAAGAGCAAACGTGATTAGTGGCTCCTTAATCAAGTATCAAGGTAAAATCATTATTTTCCACTAAGCATGTTTCAAGAACAAGTAAATCTAATTTACCTTTCTTCTCTTTGAGCTCAGTAAGGTATTTTGGGCAGTTTCGCTTCCAATGCCCATCCACGTTGCAGTGGAAACATTTTCCTTTATCTGCAATCTTGGCTTTTCCCTTACCTTTGTCTGCAGCAGGTGCCTTCCCTTTCCCTCTTATTTTCTTCTTTTGGGTCTTCTTAAGCCCAGAAGATGAGTTACGGGACTTAGTCCCAGAGGATGAACCCTTCTGGAACCTTCTGGAATGGGCAAACAGATTTTCCACTCCATCAGTTTGTCCCTTATTCTTCATAAAAGACTGGAAAGTCTGTAATTCATTAAGGAGAGTAGTCAGGTTATACTCTATCTTGTTCATTACCGCATTGTCTTTGCGAATTGCGAAAAACTCTTCTAAGAGATTCCAGGATGAACGATACCTGACTTTGCTCGTCAATGACCGCTCCGTTCATCTCAACCATGTTGAAGTGGACCATCAGATCAAGAACATGTTCTCTCACCGATGACCCCTCCTTCGTACGGGAGTTATAAACGTATTTGAGGGATTCATGTCGAATCTGTCCAGACGGTTGTCCAAACATTTCCTGCAACGAACTCATGATCTCACGAGCTGAGACCATGCCCTCGTGCTCTTTGGCCATAACTTCATAAACACTAGCCAAAATGTAGACTTTGGCCTTATCATTGGCCTTGATCCGGCGGCCGTGACGCCTCCTTATGATTGAGGAGCGTTGACGGCGAGGATCTGAGGACATTCCCGAACAGTACAAACCGTGAGGTCGTCAACAACGAGAATCGTATTCAAGTTGGACTTCCACGTAGTAAAATTTTCACCAATTAATCGGTCGCTTTTAAGTAAGGCTATTATTGAGGACTGGCATCTGAGAAACCAAAATAGTTCTAATTAGTTATGCCTTTTAACCCATTGTAAAAATCCAATCTAATTTAGCAAAATTATTAAAGAACCCTAGTGTTTAAACTAAACCCCTTTATTTAAGCTAAACCTTTAATTTTGCAACGATACTTCAAGGGTTTAGAACAAAAGCCTCCGTCAAGCATCGACCATTCCTCCCTTGAATTGAGACTTTCTTAGCCAATTCTCACTACGGAACATCTCATGTCCCAATGGTCCTTAACTACTGCTTTGTTTGGTCAAGGATTTGTTAACTAACTTAACTCATCCCGTAAATGTGACCCTACCATTTTCGGATCCAATAGGCCGAGCCAACAAAGCTACTATTAAGAAAGACAACTCACGGCAAATAACCTAAGAGACCCTATCCATTTCTCGGAGTTCGCGGGTGTTCCGATCCCTATAGTCGGGCCCTTCGTAGGGTTTGGTTGTTCCCAGGACAACCTAGCAGGCGGACTATAGAAATCTCACAAGTGCGACCTAATGGAGGAGACCAGAGGATACGTTCACACGCAGCGTCATGCTCCCATTTACTATGGATACTTCCCTCATTCACCTTGGTATTGAACCATGCAAACACATATCGTAGGGGACGCCCTATTGACGCCACGTGGCCGAGCATGGAACTCACGGTGTGAATTCTTGAGGGCGTGAGAGTAAACTCGATCACGAACATCTCGTTTTCTCCCACCAAGTTCCTAAAATTAGGGTATAGTTTTAACTTAGATGGATTACGGCTAAAAGAATCTATCTAAGTCTATGCCTATTATAACTATTATAACTAGGTCTTAAAACCTTATGTCTAGGTGAATAAATATTTTAATTACCTAGAGATAAAACAGAACTAAGGTTGATTCAACTCAGGTTCCGGTCAGGTTCAGAGCAGAGGTGTTAGTTAACTGCTAGCTTAAGTACCCCACCTTTAGGCATGAACTTCACCGATAGAGTTCCCTTATAACTAAAGTCCTAAAGTCCTACTATATTTTAAACTATTTAAAATACTACGTAAGACTTATTTCTAATCCTATTAGAAATTGAAACTTAGGTCTAAATGAATTTTAAACGATTTAAAACTAATTAAATTTTAACCCAAGTTCCTATGTTTGCATGCATTTCCTTATTATAGGTTATGGTTTCTAAAACCCCTTTAATTTATAACTCTTATAAATTTTAATAATTAACCTATGATAAAGAAACTATATTATAAATCCAACAATCAATATTCAAATTGGAATCATAAAAGGAATTCAACTACTTGAATTATAAAATTACTTAAACAAAATAACATTTATTTGAAACTAAGTAATTTCATGCTCCATGCAATTTATTTTCCATATAATCTAATCATAACACTTATAATTAATTACTCATGAAAAAATAAATTAGTCATGCATTCTACCATATTCATATAACATTTATATAAATAAAATGCATGAATATGCTTATCCTATGGTGGGAATAATCTAAATGACATTCATAAAGATAAATAGTTGTAAAACCGGAATAATTTGACCCCTAAAGTGCAAAAAAAAAAATAAATTACATTAATTTATTTCATGAATCCGGTTCAAAAATACCCTGAACCGGCCTTGAATCGCTCGAACCGGACCAAAACAATTGAACCAACCGAACCGGTCTGCAGCTGTTTGAATGCCCGACGGCGTTGTAACGCTGAGGCCTGCGTTGCAACGCCCGCTTCGTCGTCTTGCGCGCCTAGTATTGGGTAGCGTTGCAACGTTGCTGACCCCTTCAGCGCCCACGTCGATAGGGGCGCTGGCGTTGCGACGCCGTTCTTGACGTTACGCGGTGATGAACGGCGTTGTAACATCTGCTGTAGCGTTACCGCTGGCTTTTTTCGACGCAATGACTTTCTTCCACGAGTACAACACGGCCTTCAATCTTCAATTTCTCCTTTGATTCTCAACCGAATTGCATGAAACTGGTCCCGAACGACTTGCAACTCAATTACATACTCAATTTTGCACTTTTTGCCCAAAAACGCAGGGGCCTTTACATACTAATTAATCAAAATCAAAAGTGAACTATGGCCAAAAAACTCCTAAACGATTTTACACAAGAAACCAAATGCATTTACCACCAAATCAATGCAATTTTGTTTCAAAACAAAAACAATACAAGCATGGCTCGATACAAATTGATGGAAATCTGATCTCCTTGAGCAGCGAAAACGTGTTTGGGATCGTTAATTGCTTGATTGTTTTAATTGAAACAAAAACCAGTACATTGGCCAAAACTACAAAACAAGCATGGTATTTCTAATCCTATTAGACATGGATTAAATGCATACATGCAAACATATGTTAAATTTAACAATTAAACTAAAGGGAAGAAGGAAACGAAATTACCTTTGTAGTTTCCAATTCTCCAGCACAACAATTCCTTACTCCAAGCTTTTCAACAATACAGCAGAACTCCAGGAAGTTGCAATATCTTCAATTGAAAAAAATGATCGATCAATCAAATTGAGCGACCCCCTTCTCCCTGTTAAACTGTCGATAGGGAGAAGGGGAAGGGTAGTGGGGAACGTGTCTGGATGACACGTTCCCTCATTTATTATTAAAAAAATAATAATAATAACAACAATAATAATAATAATATAATTAAATCAAATTTAATTATTCATTTAAATCATATTTAAATAATACAAATTAATTATCATATATTTAATTTGGATTAAATCTCATTTAATCACATTACCCCTTTAACCTATACTTTTAATGTACAACCAGTGCACATTAAATTTTATCCTATTGTTTGCAAATGTGAATCACATTCACATTTAATATAATATTTGAACTCTTTCAAATATTCAATTCTCTTATATAATTTAATATGAATCATATTCACATTAAATTTATAATATATAGTTCCAAAACTATATATTATATCGTATAAATATACATTAAGTTTATTCCCTAATGAATTTGAACATTTCAAATTCTAATGATCTAAGAACCCTTTACGAGCTAGAAGGTGGACCTAATGGACGTACAAATCAGAAGCTCCAACGATACGAGATTCCTCGGTTAATCTCATTAACCTCCCAATCAACATTCGTTAACTGCGGGAACACAACACTAAAGTCCCACAAATTGCACTCTTCTCACTGCAGATGTATTTTACGTGTCCATGGATATTGACTAATAACAGCAAGTCAATCCTTCACGAATGTTCGTAACACCAGCTGGGTAAAATTACCATTTTACCCCTGGGTTACATCTTGTACCTTAAGTACCAGTGCTCCTCTAATGAACAATTTGTTTGTGGTCCTACCAACAAACAGAGTCCCTCTCGGGCCAATGAGAGGGTCGGGCCCTTTGTTCAACTCCTGGAGACACCACATAAAGGAACATTCCTCTACTTACCCTAGTAGGCGCGACGGAGTGAATTCCATCTTGCTAAGTTAAGTCCCTAACCGCTCACTCGGTCTTGTCCCCAAGAAGGTAGGCATATTGAGTCGGCGAATCTGGCCACTCTCACCCATACTAGTCAAAGGACAATCCCTCGCAAACAGGGGTTCGTAACCTGCTCAGGATTGAGATCAAGTTGCCTAGGTCATCCTAGTGAAATAGAAACCTAACTAGTCAACAGAGTTATAGCTAGATGTTACTATTTCGTGGTACGGTCTTATGTAATCACATTACATAGGATATCCACACTCACATGTCATCTACACGAACACGTTAGAATCACAGTGTTTGTATCGAATACAATGTGGGCCACATCCATAGTTTATCCAGGGTAAGGTACCCAAACCTTATCCCTTAACTATAGACCCTTTAGGTTGTATCTCGAACCGAGATCTTTTTATGTACATTACATTCGATTAAAGATTCCTTTATGACCTTGGATGTGTAGTTTATTGGATTTAGGGTTTCAAATAAAGGCAAACTCGTAGATAAGGAACAATAATACTTTATTGAAATAATAACACTTTATTACATTAATTAGAACATAATGACAAACTACGAGTTTTAGGGCACAAATCCCAATAGTTATAACTGTAGGTCTAATAATTCACGGTTCGGTCTTGTATAATCTCATTGTACAGGATGCCCCCAACTCGCATGTCAACCACATGAACGAGTCAGATCACCTCGTTTGTATCTAATACAAAGCGGTCGCATCCACAGATGTATCCGGATTATGTCTCCAACCCTATCCATATATCATGAGACCGTTCGGGTCATTAACTCGAACGTGATCCTCCCAGTGTGTCAACTACACACCGTTCAAGTTCTAGTTCTCTCATAAATTCAATGACCCAGGAGCTTAGTTTATTGGAAAGGTTTGTAAATATTGCGAGACACAAAGTAATGAAATAAATAACTATTATTTATTCCAAATAGTAATTTACAAAAACGAGATTAGGACAAAACTCCCAACAAACTCCCACTTGGACTAAGCTAGTGGAGAAATTACATTTCTGAAATGTACATAAATTACAATGAAGTAATACAAGAAACTAGGGCATTGAATACCCGTTTACACATCTCCCACTTGCCCTAGTCAGGAAGCACTCGAAGACCTAGTCTCTCTAGGTGACCCTCAAACACCTTAGCCATGAGGGGCTATGTAAATGGATCAGCTACGTTGTGCTCCGACGTTATCTGCGTGACTGTCATGTCTCCGCGGTGCACAATCTCCCGTATCAGATTATACTTCCGCTCAATGAGTTTGCCTCTCTTATGGCTCCGAGGCTCTCTTGAGTTGGCTACTGCACCACTGTTATCACAAAACAGTGTGATCGACAAGTTCATATTTGGAACAACTTCCAAATCCGTCATGAACTTCCTAAGCCAAACAACTTTCTTTGCAGCTTCACAAGCCGCAACATACTCTGCTTCCATAGTGGAATCGGCGATGCATCCCTGCTTGATGCTTCCCCATACTACAGCTCCTCCATTCAGAATGAAGACTAACGCCAAAGTGGATTTCCTAGAATCCTTTTCGGTCTGAAAGTCAGAATTCGTGCATCCCGTAAGGATCAAATCCTCACTGTCATACACTAGGTTGTAGTTGCTCGTTCTCCTAAGATACTTGCGGATTGCCTTTACGGCTATCCAGTGATCTAATCCTTGATTGGACTGATACCTACTGACAATCCCTAATGCATAACAGATGTCGGGCCTAGTACAGAACATGGCATACATCAGGCTCCCTACAGCTGAAGCATATGGGATCCGTCTCATATCCTTAACCTCTTGAGGAGTCTTAGAACACTGATCCATAGACAAGTGAACCCCATGCCTGAAAGGCAGCAAGCTCTTCTTGGAGTTATGCATCTTATATCTAGTCAACATCTTGTCAATATAAGACGCCTGAGACAAGGCCAGCGTTATGTTCTTCCGGTTTCGGGCTATCTGGATACCTAGAACATACTGAGCTTCTCCCAAATCTTTCATTTGGAATTGCGAAGCTAGCCACTTCTTAACGTCGATGAAGAAATTCTACCTCATTCCCAATGAGAAGAATATCATCCACATACAACACTAAAAATCGCGATTCAGCTCACAACGATTTTCTTGTAGACACAAGGCTCGTTGACATTTTGATTAAAGCCATAAGATTTGATCGCCACATCAAACCTTATATTTCAAGACCTAGAAGCTTGGCCTTGGGAAATGAACCCTTTGGGCTGGTCCATGTAGATGGTTTCATCAAGTTTGCCATTCGAAAGGTTGTCTTGGCGTCCATCCGCCATACCTCGTAGTCATAATACGCAACAATGGCCAGAAGGATCCTGATCGACTTTACTATGGCAACAGGTGAAAAGGTCTCCTCATAGTCAACCCCTTCAACCTGGGTAAAACCCTTTGCCACTAGTCGGGCTTTGAAGGTCTGCACCTTCCCATCTACGCCACGTTTACGCTTGTAGATCCATTTGCAACCAATAGGTTTTACCCCATCCGGTTGATCTACAAGCACCCAGACAGAATTGAAGTACATCGACTCCATTTCCTAGTCCATAGCTTTAATCCATTCGTCTTTGTCAACATCAACCATTGCCTGATCATAGGTCAATGGATCCTCGCAGTCATCATCAGGAGCGACAACTGAGGTTTGAGCTAAACCCATGTAACGATCAGGCTGTCTCACAGCCCTCCCACTACGTCGAGGCATTCCCAACCTTTGGGAACGGATTTGACTAGACGTGCTAGGATCAACAACACTTGTTGACGTACTAGCCCCATTAGTGACTCTTGTTGATGTACTGTCCATTTCATTTAACACAATTTTACCCCTTGGTAAATGATCCCTGACGTGGTCTTTCTCTAGGAAAGTGGCGTTTGTCGACACAAGCACCCTATTTTCCTTAGGATCGAAAAATAGACCACCCCTAGTCTCTTTAGGGTAAGCTACGAATAGACACAATTTCGAACGGGGTTCCAACTTTTTCGGGTTTGACACCAATACGTGGGTCGGGCATCCCCAAATCCTGAAATGGTGTAAACTCCTTTACGACCATTCCAGAGTTCGAAAGGTGTTTCACAAACACTCTTCGACGGAACGTTGTTCAAAATATAGACTGCAGTCTCCACTACGTAACACCAAAAAGAATAAGGGAGACGAGCATAGCTCATCATCGACCGAACCATGTCCAACAAGGTTCTGTTTCTCCTCTCCGATAAACCATTCTGCTGTGGCATACCAGGTGCTGAGAGTTGGGACGTAATTTCGTGTTCTATCATATAGTCCTGGAATTCAGTTCCCATGTACTCTCCTCCTCGATCCGATCGAAGTGTTTTATGCGATTTACCTAAGAGGTTCTCAACCTCAGTCTTGTACTCCTTGAACTTTTCAAGAGTTTCAGACTTCTTATGCATTAGGTAAATATACCCATACATCGAGTAATCATCTATGAAAGACACGAAGTATTCATAACCACCTCGTGCTTTAACATTCATCGGACCATAGAGTTCATAATGTATAAGCTCAAGGGGCTCCTTGGCTCTATATCCTTTTCCACAAAAAGGACGTTTGGTCATTTTGCCCTCAAGGCATTACTCACACAGCGGTAAAGAGTTTTCTTCCAACTCGTTTAGAAGTCCACTATTCACCAGTTTATCAATCCTATTGAGATTAATGTGGCCTAACCGTAGATGCCAAAGATGGGCATTTTCCTTAGGAGAAAATTTCGCTCTTTTAGTTCGTGTTTCTGCAGTTTTAAACAATTCAGTATTCAAAACTCTTTTGACCGAAATAGGTTTCAAACATACAGATTATGCTCAAGTGAAGCAGAACAATTAAGATTTCCTTTGAAAGAAATAAACGCTTTATTGGATTCAAAGGAAACAAATATGCATTGTTCAATAAGGCAGGAAATGGAAACAAGGTTTCTAGTAAACTCCTGTAGAATGTACAAATTATCTAATAATAAGTACTTTCCGCCAAAATGAAGGTTCACCTTGTCGACCGCTGCAGCAGAGACAAGCTCCCTGTATCCAAACCGTAGAGTCACCTCACCCTCTCGCAGCTGCTGGCAGGAATCAATCCCCTGAAAAGAAGAACAAACATGGTTAGTGGCGCCGGAATCCAATATCCAGGCAGAGTCACTAATCTCCACTAAACAGGTTTCAGTCACAAGTAAATCACATTTACCATGATTCTTCCTCTCGGCTAGGAATTTGGGACAGTTCCTCTTCGGTGTCCATCCCCATTGCAGTGGAAACACTTTCCTTTTTCTGCAACGTTCTTGACCTTCTTGCCCTTTTGAGTGGCAGCTCGGTCAGTTTTACCCCTCTTCATCCTCTTCTTTCCTTTCGGGCATGAAGGAGCAACAGGTTTAGTCCAAGAGATCGAATCCCTATGATAAGACCTGTAGGCAACATTTGCCTCAGATTCTGGTGCCCTGACTCTCATCAAGGACTGAAAATTCTGTAGCTAATTTAGGAGGGTAGTCATAGTGTAGCTAATTTTGTTCATAACAGCAATGCTACGAAACTGAAGGAAACTCTTCGAAAGAGTCTCCAAGATAAAACTGACCTTGCTCGACTCGTCGATCGAAGCCCCGTTCATCTCAGCCCAGATAAAAGTGGGTCATCATGTCTAGAACATGTTCACAGATGACGACCCCTCTTTCATTCATGCGTTGAAGACATATTTGAGCGAGTCATGTCGGACTTGAAAGGAATGTTGTCCAAACATATCATGCAAAGACTCCATGATCTCCTTAGCGGTGACCATCAGCTCATGCTTCTTTGCCAAAACATCAGACATGCTGACAATGATATCGACCTTGGCCTTTTCATTGGCCCTGATCCATCGATCGTATGCATCGCGAACACTTCGTGACGCAGTCGAGCCAGACATCTGAGGACACTCCTCAGAGAGCACGAACTTAATGTCGTCAGTTACCAAAATTGTGTTTATGTTGTTTTTCCAAGTTTGGTAATTATCTCCCACTAGTTTATCAGACGCGAGTAGAGTTATGATTGAGCTAGACATTTTTAAGCTAGAAAAATTAGAAAACTTTGTGTTAGTCTCGCAAAAAACCTTTTAAAATCCAATCAAGTTTTAGCAAAAATTATTTCATGATCTCTAGGTCATTCAAAATTTGCAATGATATCCTAAAGGTTTAGAATGACCGCCACCGAAGGGTGAACAGAACACTCCTCCTCTAGGACGAGACTTTCTCGATCGGACCCTAATCCAAGAATAACTCTAATTCTATTAGGCGTCCAATTACCATTGTTCTATCGAATTCATTAACACTTAACGAGCTCTGTGAGTGTCACCCTCAATCTTTAAGTTTCCAAGCATCCATCCAAACAATAGCCACTGAACCAAGAAGGAAAACAAACAAGGAAACTGTATCCCTTTCGAGAATTCACGGTGTTCTGACTCCCATGATCAGGCCCTCCGAAGGGATTGTCTGGTCAAGACCAAACTAGCAGGCGGATCATAAGCGTCTCACGGTGTGAATCGAAAGAAGAGACCGTGGGTCCCATTTTCACAAGTCTCGCTCCCACTCACTATAAGTACTCTCTCCATCCACGATGATATTGTCCTATACAAATGCCACTCGAAGGGGGACGCTCCCATTTGCGCCACGAGGCCGAGTATAGATCTCACAGTGCGGACTTAATGGAGATTTGTGGTCTGAAATTAAATGTATCTCATACACTATATTTCCTCCCACTCAGCACTTTAATTTTATTAGGGATTGACCTAGATAAACAAGCTAAAATTTACCTAAGTCTACGAATATAACTCTTATATGGTATTAACCTAAGTTTATAATCACATTATTACTTAGGTCTATGTGATTAAATTAAAACATTTTTAATTAACGACACTCACGATAAGTATAATCTAAGAATCTCAGGACCGAATTCACTCCCAGGTCGGTTTCCAGGTAGGGGTGTTCCGCAAGCGTCAACTTAAATACCCCAGCCTTGGACAAAACCTTCCATAGACAGAGTTACTAATCAGTCTCCATTCATAGACTAAACTTTGATTTCCTAATTCTAATCTTATTAGAACTAGAAAACCTAAGTCTAATTATTCATGTTCTAAACTCTTTAAAACTAATAATTAACTTAGGTTGCATGCATTTATATGTTATAGTGCTTGATAATTCATCACATGAATAACTATATACTATAACATAATATAATTCATCACATGAATATAAATGCATGAGCATACTTTAATCTAAAAAATATAACACTTATATTAATTAAATTAAACATGCATTTAATTATATTATAACTCTTATAATATAACCTATCATGCAAACTATATATTATAACTCTTATAATATAAATGATGCATGAATATGTTTAGCCTAAGGTGGGATTTTAAATCTATATGACATACATTATGCACATAGAAATTAATTAAAATATACATCGCATGCATAAAATAATTAAATAGCAAAAATGGACTGGTTTTTGGCACTAGGGGTAATTATTTAATTAAATAATATTTAATATAACATTTATATTAATATTATTTAATAAAATAAATAAATAAATAAATAAATAAATAAAAATACATTTTTACATTCAATAAATAAATAAAAACGTGCAAAACAACCCCACTTTGTATGAAAACCGCCCACGTCTTGCAACTGCTCGCGAACTACCCCTCAACGTGTGCGGCGTTGCAACGCTGCTGCATCCAGCGTTGTGTTCTGCGTGCTGCACGCTGTGGCATTGCAACGCTACGCCTAGCGTCGCAACGCTGCTCTGCAGCCAAGTCAGCTCCTGCAAGGATAGCGTTGAGACTCCGATGAACATGAAGAATTGAGTGAAGATTGAAAGTATAGGAGGGTGTGGGAAGGATTCCTTTACCATTATGTGTAACCAACAACCCTTGACCATCACCAACAGTCATTTGTTCATCACCTTGACAAGGAACAGGTGAGTTGATAAGGGCCATATCTTGTGCAACATGGGCATTGCAGCTAGAATCCACCAACCACACTTGGTCGTTATTATTTGAGTCTGCAGCATAGGATGCAACCATGGTTGCAAGTTGGGTTGGTGGATGTCTGCCTTGATATGCATAGTCCATTATGTGAAAGAAATCCAAGGCCGAATGACCAGGTCGATTGCATATTTGGCACATAGGTCGATTTCCATTGCTTCGATCAGTTGGATTTGGAGTGAAACCTCATCTTTGGTGGTAGTTATTGTCGCGGCAACAACCCCTGCCACCACCTCTAGAATTTCCACCTCTGTTCCACCCTTGATTATTGGAATTTCCACCTCTTCAATGATTACGGAGTTACCACCGCTATTGGACCCTTGATTTCTTTGGAGCAAAAGCATTGCGATGCGCGAAACAGTTTTCGATTTGACTTTGTGTTGAGCTTCAAGGGTTTGTTCCTCTATTTTTAACAGAGAATTAAGATTTCAAAGGAAACTGCATCAACCCAACCCGTGTTCGAAGTGATGTGCGGAAAGCATGATATTCACTGGGCAATCCATTTAAGATATAGATCAACATTTCTTCATCATCAATCACAATACCCATATTGGCTAGTCGATCTTTTGTTTCTTTTGCATGTTGAACGTAATTATCAACCTATTCATCAGCTTTCTTGGAGAGAATTTGTAATGTGGAGCGGAGATGATTGATATGAGAGCGAGAAATAGAGGAAAACCTTGTTTCGAGGCAAAGCCATGTTTCTTGTATAGTGGACCCTCCAACAACAAGAACAAGAACTTGAGAAGATAAAGTGGAGTTTATCATTGCTGCAATGGCACGATCTTGCACAAGCCAATCTCCATAATGTGGATTTGCCTCTGATGTTGTTCCTCCTTGATCATCAAGAAGATATCGTGGGAGTTCAGGCACTGATCCATCAACAAAATCGAACAATTTGTGAGCATCAAGAATTGGAAGGATTTGATGCTTCCAAATGGATTAATTTTCATAATCAAGTTTGATTGAAATCAAATTGCAGACGTTTGACAGAAGGAGGATGGGGAGGGAGTTGTGAGATAGAGCAGAGGATTGGGAAGTGGTGGAACTGCTTGAGGGTGCCATTTGAAATTTTCAGATTTTGACGTTTGTCAAGAGGACTCTGATACCATGAAAAGGTCGTGAACTTTTAATGAGAGTTTTATTCACACCACATTGGAAACGTTTACATAATACCTTCATATATATAGAAGGTATATTTAACAACCTTCTGACCTCTCAACTAATTATTAGTTCAAACTAATAATAATAACAGCCAACAAATATAAACAACCTAACAACAACAATAACCATTAGCAGTTACATAACAGCCTAACAATCTAACAACCTAAAAGTTTTGCGACAACAGTGGTGCAGTAGCCAACTCGAGAGAACCTCGGAGTAATGAGAGGGGCAAGCACAATGAGTGTAAATATCACCTGATACGGGAGATTGTGCACCGTGGAGACGTGACAGTCACGGAGATAGCTTTGGAGCACAACGTTGTTGATCCAGTAACAAAGGCCCTCACGGCTAAGGTGTTTGAGAGTCACCTGGAGAGTCTAGGTCTTCGAGTGCTTCCTGACTAGGGAAAGTGGGATTATTGTAAAGGGGTATTCAATGCCCTAGTTTATTGTATTAGTTTTATGTCACACCCCCTCCCAGTTTACTCGCTTAACCTAGGAAGAGATGCAAAGACAGATAAAACCAACCCTCTTACTGGCTCTCCCTGACTAACCCAAGACTTAACCTAAAATTAAATGCAACACAACACGTTTGAACAAGCAAGATTGAACACTAAAATACACATATAAGCAAGACACATTCACTTCTAGTACTATGTTCTTTAGCTAGTCATAAAGCCTTGAAGTTTATTACAACCCAACTAATATGTTTTCACTACAAACCATATACATAAGAAAGTGTATATACAAGGAGCTAAAACAGCGTGGTGGCAAACAGGTCTCGTCAAGGCTAAGCACCAGGAACTCGTTTGCTACCTGGGAAAAGTAAACATAATGAAAACGTGAGCTGGGAAGCCCAGTCAGTTTCTATTTTTAAAACATTATAAGCTCAAAGGTGAAACATAATAATGGACATGTTGTAAGTAGAAAATAATTTAACACTTGATTGTAAACATAATCAAGCCATGCTATCAATTTAGAGGTTTAAGTCACCACTTATGTAAAACATAAAAACTCGTAATGTAATACTGCAATGGTAAATAGACAGATCAATAGCATAGAATCTTATAACACTAAAAGTCATGGAATGATACCGCTTTTGAGCCTTAGCAGTGTTAGAGTTGTCTTTATACCAACAACGTTCATACCTCTCTCACGTGCACGTGGAATGCCATTGGACACTTTGGTTTTCCCTAATACATTCTCTATGTCCTTCGGTATTAGGATAAAACCATTTACTACACAAATACCCTCTAATTGTCCTCCAGTATCGGGAAAAAATGATTCCTCCCTCCCAAGTACCTTCTCGATGTCCTTCAGTACTGGGGGTTAACAACATATAGAGGCATACTGTGTTGGTTGGGATTTTTGTCCTAATCTCGTGTTTGTAAATTACTATTTGAACTCAATAAGAGTTATTTATTTCATTACTTTGTGTCTCACAATATTTACAAACTTTTCCAATAAACTAAGCTCTAGGGTCATTGAATTTATGAGAGAACTAGAACTTGAACGGTGTGTAGTGGACACACAGGGAGGATCACGTTCGAGTTAGTGACCCGAACGGTCTACAATATATGAATAGGGTTGGAGACCTAATCCTTGATACACTGTGGATGTGGCCCGCTTTGTATTAGATATAAACGAGGTGATATGACTCGTTCATGTAGTTGACATGCGAGTGGGGGCATCCTATGCAATGAGATTGTACAAGACCGGACCGTGAATTATTAGACTTATTGATGTAACACAGCGTGACAAAGTATGGACTAATAACCGTAGATGACCATTAGTGACTCGACACGAATCCCGGCGTGTTACGGACTCCTCATGCGGGTCCGTCCCTTTGACTAGTACGTGTGAGGGTGGTCATAGTTACTCGCCCAATATGCCTATCTTCTCAGGGACAGGACCAAGTAGGGAGCTTGGATCTTAACTACGCGAGATGGAATTCACTCGTTCCCGTCTTTAGGGAAACTAGAGGGGTTGTTCCCTTAAGTGTTGTCTCCAGGGCTTGGACAACGAGCGCCCACCTTCTCACTGGCCCGAGAAGGGTGTTGTGTATGCTTGGACCACCACAATCTGTTTTTCATTAGAGGAGCACTGGGGACTTAAGGAACAAGAAGTAGACACAAGGGTAAAACGATGATTTGACCCAGTCGTGTCTACGAACAACCTGTGAAGGGTCGACTCATGCGCATTGGGTATATCAGTGGACACCGTAATATTCTGCACTGACGGGAGTGCAGCTCCGGTCTATAGTGGAGTGTTACCGTAGCTAATGAATGTTGATTAAACGGGTCAAAGAGTTTGATAGGTTAATCTCGGATCATTGGAGCCCGCCATCATGAGTCCATTTGGTCCCTCGGTTGGCTCAATGCAGGTTAAAGAAGGGTTAATGTTTTGGTATGAAATTGAAGTGTTTAGTTTCACTTAAAGGGCATTTATGTCATTTATATGAGATATGAATGATATAATATATAGTTTAATGTGAATGTGATTCATAATAAAGTATAGGTTAGCCTAATTGTTTAATTAGGGCTAATGGAGAAATTAATTGAGAGAAATTAAATTGGATGTGATTCAATTTAATTAATCCACAATTGTTGCAAATGTGATTTGCAATATGAGATATGAGATATCTTATATTATATGGTTATGCAAATATGATTTGCATAACTTATAGTTGGGGTAAAATGGTGATTATGTGGAGGTGTTAACTCCATGATTATTTCACTACTTAAACCCTTCTTGCAAGAATGAATGGATGATTCAATCTCTCATTTTTTGGATTCTCACCCAAAAAGAAGAGAAGTCTCTCAACATTTTCTCTCAACTCTCCTCCCTCTCCAAAACTAAAGTCCCACCACTTTCCTTCTTCCAAAGGAAGAACAACCGAGAAGGCCGTTGGTGGTGTTCGGGTTTCGTTCGAGAGAAACGTTCGTTGAGATCGAGTAGCACGAAGTGTTCGTGACCAAGGAAGGAATCTTGAAGATTTGTCTACAACAAGTAATTTCGTACTTCTTGTTGTTTTCTTCCTTAATTATGCATGTTTAACTTAGATCTAAGTGTTAGATCATTTTAGCAAATTTCAAGTAGCGTAATGATACCTTTGACGATTCGATCGTCTTCCGCTGCGCGGGAATTTTCATTCCCTTCAATTGATATTAGAGTCATTTCGATGGTTCTTCGTTATGCACTGATTTTTGTTAAAATAGGTACCTTAATTTCATGAGATGAATGTTGGTTTGCGAATTTGGATGTTTTCGATTTTGGTATTTTAGATTTACAATTTTATGTTGATGAGATCAATGTAAGGGCCCGTTGTTTTTGGACATTTTGTTGTAAATCAAGTCTGTAAAGTCCGAATCTTTAGTAGCAAGAGTGGCTGTGAAGGAATCAGAGCGGAAACGGGCGAATTTTGAAGCAAAACAGCAAAGGAGTTTGTTGTACAGGCGACAGCGTTGAGACGTTGTTCATTGGAGTCTCAACGTTATGTCAGCGGGAGCAAGGCCCGCTGCAGGACAGCGTTGCAACGCTAGGCGTAGCGTTACAACGCTTGGCGTTAAAAACACTTTGGAGTTCTTTGGGCGCAGCGGCGTTACTGCAGCGCCGCGCGCGCGTTAGTTGGTAGTTTGCAAGGCAGTTTCGCAGACGTAGGCATGTAGCTTCTTTGGTGGGGCAGTTATTCTGTTTATTTAATTATTTATTAAATGTAAAATGTATTTATTTATTTTATTTAATTATTTTATTAAATAATATTAATATAAGTGTTATATTAATGTTATTTAATTAAATAATGGCCCCTAGGTGCCAAAACCGGTCCATTTTTGCTATTTAATTATTTTATGCATGAGATGTATGATTTAATTAAATTCTATGTGCATAATGTATGTCATATAGATTTAAAATTGCACCTTAGGTTAAACATCTTCATACATCATTTATATTATAAGAGTTATAACATATAGTTTGCATGATAGGTTATATTATAAGAGTTATAATATAATTAAATGCATGTTTAATTTAATTAATATAAGTCTTATATTTTTTAGATTAAAGTATGCTCATGCATTTATATTCATGTGATGAATTATATTATGTTATAGTATATAGTTATTCATGTGATGAATGATTAAGCACTATAACATAGAAATGCATGCAACCTAAGTTAATTAATAGTTTTAACGAGTTTAGAACTTGAATAATTAGACTTAGGTTTTCTAGTTCTAATAAGATTCGATTAGGAAATCAAAGTTTAGTCTATGAATGGAGACTAATTAGTAATTGCAATACGAGGAAGGTTTTGTCTAAGGTTGGGGTATTTAAGTTGGCGCTTGCAGAACACCCTACAGAAACCACACAGGAGTGAATTCGATGCGAGATTCTTAGATTATACTTATCGTGAGAGTGTCGCTAGTTAAAAGTGTTTTAATTTATTCACATAGACCTAAGTAATAATGTGATTATAAACATAGGTTAATACCATATAAAAGTTATATAGGTAGGCAATAAATTTTAACCGGTTTATCTAGGTCAATCCCTATTAAAATTAAAGTCTTGAGTGGGATGAAATAAAGTGTATGAGATACATTTGATTTTCAACCACAAATCTCAGATTAAGTCCGCATGCCAGTGATATCTATACTCGGCCTCGTGGCGCAAATGGGAGCGTCCCTTTCGGGTGGCATTTGTATAGTCAATATCATCGTGGATGGAGAGAGTACTTATAGTGAGTGGGAGGCGGGACTTGTGAAAATTAGACCCACGGTCTCTTCTTTCGATTCACACCATGAGACCCCTATGATCCGCCTGCTAGTTTGGCCTCGGCCAAACAATCCGTTCGGAGGGTCGATCATGGGAGTCGGAACACCGTGAATTCTCGAAAGGGATCTGATTTCCTAGTTTGTTTTCCTTCTTGGTTCACCTTCTTGGTGGCTATTGTTTGGGCGGATGCTTTGAAACTTAAAGATTGAGGGTGACACTCACAAAATTCGTTAAGTGTTAATGAATTCGACCACAATGGTGGTAATTAGACACCTAATGGAATAAGAGTTATTATGGGATTAGGAGATGCGATCGAGAAAGTCTCGTCCCTAGAGGAGGAGTGTTACATTCACCCTTCTGGTGGCGGTCATTCAAAACCTTTAGGATATCATAGCAAAATTTTGAATGACCTAGGGATCACGAAACATTTTTTGCTAAAACTTGAGTGGATTTCAAAAGTTTTTTGCGAGACTAACACAAAGTATTCTTAATTTTTCAGCTTAAAACATGTCTAGCGCAATTATAGCTCTACTCGTTTGATAAACTAGTTGGAGATAATTACCAAACATGAAAAAACAACAAAAACACAATTTTGGTAACTGACGACATTAAGTTCGTGCTCTCTGAGGAGTGTCCTCAGATGTCGAAATTTGATTTGCGCGCGTCGCGAAGTGTTCGCGATGCATACATTTATGGATCAGGGCCAATGAAAAGGACAAGGTCGATATCATTGCAAGCATGTCTGATGTATTGGCAAAGAAGCATGAGTTGATGGTCACTGCCAAGGAGATCATGGAGTCCTTGCACGAAATGTTTGGACAACAGTCCTTTCAAGTCCGGCATGACTCACTCAAATACGTCTTCAACGCACCGATGAAAGATGGGTCGTCTGTCCGTGAACATGTTCTACACATGATGACCCACTTTAATCTGGCTGAGATGAACGGGGCTTCGAACAACGAGTCGAGCCAAGTCAGTTTTATCTTGGAGACTCTTTCGAAGAGTTTCCTTCAGTTTCATAGCAATATTGTTATGAACAAAATTAGCTACACTCTGACTACCCTCCTCAATGAGCTACAGAATTTCCTGTCCTTGAACAGAGTCAGGGCACCGGAATCTGAG
This sequence comes from Trichosanthes cucumerina, assembly GCA_036507285.1. Taxonomy (NCBI): domain Eukaryota; kingdom Viridiplantae; phylum Streptophyta; class Magnoliopsida; order Cucurbitales; family Cucurbitaceae; genus Trichosanthes; species Trichosanthes cucumerina. The sequence goes on along the minus strand of JAYKKG010000025.1, from coordinate 298,098 downwards.
GCAAATGTTGCCTACGGGTCTTATCACAGGGGTTCGACCTCTGGGACGAAACTTGTTGCTCCTTCACGCCCGAAAGGGAAGAAGAGGATGAAGAGGGGTAAAACTGATCGAGTTGCCGCTCAGAAGGGCAAGAAGGTCAAGGAAGTTGTAGAAAAAGAAAAGTGTTTCCATTGCAATGTGGGCGGTCACTGGAAGAGAAACTGTCCCAAATTCCTAGCCGAGAGGAAGAATCAAGGTTAATGTGATTTACTTGTGACATAAACCTGTTTAGTGGAGAGTAGTGACTTTGCCTGGATATTGGATTCGGGTGCCACTAACCATGTATGTTCTTCTTTCTAGGGGATTGATTCTTGGCAGCAGCTGCGAGAGGGTGAGGTGACTCTACGGGTTGGATACGGGGAGCTTGTCTCTACTGCAGCGATCCGCACGGTGAAGCTACATTTCGGCAGAAAGTACTTATTATTAGATAATTTGTACATTGTATCAGGGTTTACTAGAAACCTTGTTTCCATTTCCTGCCTTATTGAACAATGTTTATCTGTTTCCTTTGAATCCAATAAAGTGTTAATTTCTTTCAAAGGCAATCTTATTTGTTCTACTTCACTTGAGCATAATCTGTATGTTTTGAAACCTAATTCGGTCAAAAGTGTTTTGAATACTGAATTGTTTAAAACGACAGAAAAGCGAACTAAGAGAGCGAAAGTTTCTCCTAAGGAAAATGCCCATCTTTCGCATCTACGGTTAGGCCACATTAATCTCAATAGGATTGAGAAACTAGTGAAGAGTGGACTTCTAAGCGAGTTGGAAGAAAACTCTTTCTGGTGTGTGAGTCATGCCTTGAGGGCAAATGACCAAATGTCCTTTGAGTGGAAAAGATATGGAGCCAAAGAGCCCCTTGAGTTAGTACATTTTGACCTCTATGGTCCGATGAATGTTAAAGCTCGAGGTGGTTATGAATACTTACGGTCTTTCATGAGCGATAACTCGAGGTATGGGTATATTTACCTAATGCACAAGAAGTCTCAAAACTCTTGAAAAGTTCAAGGAGTACAAGGCGAGGTTGAGAACCTCTTGGGTAAATCGCTTAGAACACTTCGATCGGATGGAGGTGGAGAGTACATGGACACTGAATTCCAAGACTATATGATAGAACACAGAATTGCGTCCCAACTCTCAGCACCTGGTATGCCACAAAAAAATGGTGTATCGGAGAGGAGAAATAGAACCTTTTTGGGGTTTACAGATTGGAAGCTGCGGTTTATATTTTGAACAACGTTCCGTAGAAGAGTGTTTGTGAAACACCATTCGAGCTCTGGAGTGGACGTAAAGGTAGTTTACATCACTTCAGAATTTGTGGATGCCCGGCCTACGTGTTGGTGTCAAACCCAAAAAAGTTGGAACCCCGTTCGAAATTGTGCCTATTAAGTGAGGTTACCCTAAAGAGACTAGGGGTGGTCTATTTTACCATCCTAAGGAAAATAGGGTGCTTGTGTCGACAAAACGCCACTTTCCTAGGGGAAGACCGCGTCAGGGATTATTTACCAAGGAGTAAAATTGTGCTAAATTAAATGGACAATACATCAGCAAGAGTTGCTGATGGGGTTAGTACGTCAACAAGTGTTGTTGATCCTAGCACGTCTAGTCAAATCCGTTCCCAAGAGTTGGGAATGCCTCGATGTAGTGGGAGGGTTGTGAGACGGCTGATCGTTACATGGGTTTAGCCGAAATCTCGGTTGTCGCTCCACGATGATGATCAGAGGATCCATTGACCTAGGATCGAGGCAATGTTTGATGTTGACAAAGACGCAGTGGATTAAAGCAATGGACCGGAAATGGAGTCTATGTACTTCAATTCTGTATTGGAGCTTGTGGATCAACCGGATGGGGTAAAACCTATTGGTTGCAGATGGATCTACAAGCGTAAACATGGCGTAGATGGGAAGGTGTAGACTTTCAAAGCCCGACTAGTGCCAAAGGGTTTTATCCAGGTTGAAGGGGTTGACTATGAGGAAACCTTTTCACCTGTTGCGTGCATCTGGTGCAGAGAGTTGGGACGTAATTACATGTTCTATCATATAGTCCTCGAATTCATTGTTCATGTACTCTCCACCTCGATCCGATCGAAGTGTTTTAAGCAATTTACCTAAGAGGTTCTCAACCTCAGTCTTGTACTCCTTGAACTTTTCAAGAGTTTCAGACTTCCTGTGCATTAGGTAAATTTACCCATACCTCGAGTAATCGTCTATGAAAGACACGAAGTACTCATAACTGCCCCGAGCTTTAACATTCATCGAACCACGAGGTCGAATGTACTAACTCAAGGGCTCTTTGGCTCTATATCCTTTTCCACTAAAAGGACGTTTGGTCATTTTGCCCTCAAGGCATGACTCACACACCGGTAAAGAATTTTCTTCCAACTCGTTTAGAAGTCCACTCTTCAGTACTAGTTTCTCAATCCTCTTGATATTAATGTGGCCTAAGCGTAGATGCCAAAGATGGGCATTTTCTTTAGGAAAAACTTTCGCTTTCTTAGTTCGTGTTTCTGCAATTTTAAACAATTCAGTATTCAAAACATTTTTGACCGAATTAGGTTTCAAAACATACAGATTATGCTCAAGTGAAGCAGAACAGATAAGATTACCATTCTTGAAAATAAACGTTTTATTACCATGAAATGAAACGGAAATACATTGTTCTAAAAGCCAGGAAATAGAAACTAGGTTTCTAGTAAACCCTGGAACTATGTACAAATTGTCCAACAATATGTAGTTCTGCCAAAGTGTAGCTTCAGCATGTGCTGATCGGCTGCGGCGAGACAAAGCTCCCGGATCCAACCCGTAGAGTCACCTCACCCTCTCGCATAGCGGTGCAAGGAATCAATCCCCTGAAAAGAAGAACAAACATGGTTAGTGGCGCACGAATCCAATATCCAGGCAGAGTCACTACTCTCATTAAACAAGTTTCTGACACAAGTAAATCACATTTGCCTTGATTCTTCCTCTCGGCCATGAATTTGGGACAGTTCCTCTTCCAGTGTCCGCCCCCATTGTAGTGGAAATACTTTCCTTTCTCTGCAACGTCCTTGACCTTTGTCCTTGTGGGCGGTAGCTCGGTCAGTTTTACCCCTCTTCATCCTCTTCTTCCCTTTCGGGCGTGAAGGATCAACAGGTTCCGTCCCAGAGGTCGAACCCCTGTGATAAGACCTGTAGGCAACATTTACCTCAGATTCCTTGACCCTATTCAAGGACTGGAAATTCTGTAGCTCATTGAGGAGGGTAGTCAGAGTGTAGCTAATTTTGTTCATAACAACATTGCTACGAAACTTAAGGAAACTCTTCGGAAGAGTCTCCAGAATAAAACTGACTTGGCTCGACTCGTCGATCGAAGCCCCGTTCATCTGAGCCAAATTAAAGTGGGTCATCATGTCTAGACATGTTCACGGACGACGACCCTCCTTTATCCGTGCGTTGAAGGCGTATTTGGCGAGTCATCTTTGGACTGAAAGGATTTATTGTCCAAACATTTCTGCAGAGGACTCCATGATCTCCATGGCGGAGACCATCAGCTCATGCTTCTTTGCCAAAACACCAGACATGCTGGCAATGATGTAGACCTTGCCTTTTTCATTGGCCCTGATCCATCGATCGTATGCATCGCGAACACTTCGCGACGCTGTCGAGCCCAACATCTGAGGACACTCCTCAGACAGCACGAACTTAATGTCGTCGATTACCAAAATTGTGTTTTTGTTGTTTTTCGAACTTTGGTAATTGTCTCCCACTAGTTTATCGGACGCGAGTAGAGCTATAATTGCGCTAGACATATTTTAAGCTGAAAAATTTAAGAAAACTTTGTGTTAGTCTCGCAAAAAACTTTTGAAATCCAATCAAGTTTTAGCAAAATTGTTTCATGATCCTAGATCATTCAAAATTTTGCAATGATACCTCTGAGTTTAGAATGACCGCCACCGAAGGGTGAGCAGAACACTCCTCCTCTAGGGCGAGACTTTCTTGATCAGACCCTAATCCTAGAATAACTCTTATTCCATTAGGCGTCCAATTACCATTGTTTGGTCGAATTCATTAACACTTAACAATTACGTGAGTGTCACCCTCAATCTTTACGTTTCAAGCATCCGTCAAACAATAGCCACCGAAGGGTGAACCATGAAGAAAACCAACGAGAAATGTATCCTATCGGAATTCACGGTGTTCCGACTCCCATGATCGAGCCCTCCGAAAGGATTGTGCGGTCCAGGCCAAACTAGCGGTGCGAGATCATAGGCGTCTCACGGTGTGAATCGAAAGAAGAGGCTGTGGGTCTCGTTTTCACAAGTCCCGCTCCTACTCACTATAAGTACTCTCTCCATCCACGATGATATTGACCAATACAAATGCCACCCGAAGAGGGGACTCCCCATTTGCGCCACGAGGCTGAGTATAGAGAGCTCACGGTGCGGACTTAATCGAGATTTGTGGTTGGAAAATCAAATGTATCTCATACACTTTATTTCCTCCCACTCAAAGACTTTAATTTTATTGAGGATTAACCTAGATAAACCTGGCTAAAATTTACCTAAGTCTACCAATATAACTCTTATATGGTATTAACCTAAGTCTATAATCACATTATAACTTAAGTCTATGTGAGTAAATTAAAACACTTTTAATTAGCGGCACTCACGATAAGTATAATCTAAGAATCTCCGGACCGAATTCACTCCCGGTCGGTTTCTAGGTAGGGGTGTTCATGGCGTCAACTTAAATACTGACCTTAGACAAAACCTTCCTTAGACGAGTTACTAATCGGTCTCCATTCATAGACTAAACTTTGATTTCCTAATTTCTAATCTCATTAGAAAATAGAAAACCTAAGTCTAATTATTCAAGTTCTAAATTCTTTAAAACTAATAATTAACTTAGGTTGCATGCATTTCTATGTTATAGTGCTTGATCATTCATCACATGAATAACTATATACTATAACATAATATAATTCATCACATGAATATAATGCATGAGCGTACTTTAATTCAAAAAATGTAACACTTATATTAATATTATTTAACAAAATAAATAAATGAATTAAATATATTTTACAAATAAAGAAAATAAAATACAAAATAATTTCCGAAAAAACAATCGCTTTACTATCTCCACAACGCCCACATTTGGAAACTTCCATGAATTGCTCCTCAACGCGTGCGCGTTGAAAGCGTTATCGCTTCGATTTCGACCGGTGATCTCAACGCCAGCGTATCATTACGCGCGTATCATCGGCGGCGCGCCTTGCTCCCGCTATCACAGCGTTGAGACGACAAGAAGCAGCGTCTCAACGTCGTCGCCTGTACAGCAAACACCTTTGCTGTTTGTGCTTCGAAATTCGCCCGTTTCCGCTCCGATTTATTCACAGCAACACTTGCTACGAACGACATGGACTTACAAACTCGATTTATTTTCTAAATTGCCCAAAAATACGGGTGCTTTACATTTGATCTCATCAAACAGAAAATAAATCTAAAAGTGCCAAAAACCGAAACATCCATTTTGCAAACCAACATTCATCTCATGAATTTAAAGTAAAATATCCACCTATTTTAATAAAAACAATGCATAATGAAGAACCATCGAAATGGCTCTGATACCAATTGAAGGGAATGAGAATCCCCGCGCAGGGGAAGACAATCGAATCGTCATGGTATCATTACGCTACTTGGTTTTGTTAAAATGATCTAACTCTTAGATCTAGGCTAAACATGCAAAAGAGGAAGAAAAATAGTAAGGAGAAGTTTACTTACTTGTTGTAGACAAAAACTTCAAGATTTCTTCCTCGGACACGAACAATTCTGAAGGGAATGAGAATCCCAGTGGTTTCAATATGCAACATGACTTTATTAAAATTGATCTAACACTAGATCTAGGCTAAACATGCTTAAAAGAAGAAGAAAAATACAGCAAGGAGAATTTACTTACTTGTTGAAGACTTTCTTCAAAGATTCTTCTTCAAATCACGAACACTTCGTGTTCCTCGAACTCAACGAACTCTTCCCACGAAAAAGAACTCGAACACAACCAAAAGACCTTCTCGGTTGTTCTCTTTTGGAGAAGAGAGGTTTGTGGGAACCTTTTGTGTTTTGGTGAGAGGGAGGAGAAATGAGAGAGAATTGAGAGAATTCCTCTTCTCTTTTTTGATGCAAAATCAAAAAATGAGAGATTCAGTTACCATCCTTCTTGCAAGAAGGGTTTATATAGTAGAATTGGTGGAGTTAAAATGTCCACATAATTACCACTTTACCACAACCATAAGTTATGCAAATCTCATTTGCATAACCACATAATATAAGATATCTCATATCTCATATTGCAAATCTCATTTGCAATAATTGTGGATTAATTAAATTGAATCATATCCAATTTAATTTCTCTCAATCAATTTCTCCAATTAGCCCTAATTCAACAATTAGGCTAACCTCTGATTTATTATGAATCTCATTCACATTAAACTATATAGTATATCATTCATATCTCATATAAATGACATAAATGCCCTTAAAGTGAAATTGAACACTTCAATTTCATACCAAAACATTAACCCTTCTTTTAATCCGGTGGAGCTAGCAGAGGGACCTAATGGACCTCTGATGGCGGGCTCCAATGATCAGAGATTAACTGTCAAACTCTTTGACCGGTTAACCAACATTCATTAGCTACGGTAACACTCCACTATAGCGTGTTTGCACTCCCGTCGGTCACGAGAATATTACGTGTCCACCGATATAACCGGTACCCATGAGTCGACCCTTCACGGGTTGTTCGTGAGACACGGTGGGTCAAATTACCGTTTTACCCACATGTCTACCTCTTGTTCCATAAGTCCCCACTCCTCCTCTAATGAACAACATATTTTGATGGTCCAACCATACACAACACCCTTCTCGGGCGGTGAGAAGGTGGGCGCCGTTGTCCAAGTCACGGGGACAACACTTGAGGGAACAACCCTCTAGTTTCCTAAAGGCGGGAGCAGTGAATTCCATCTCGCGTAGTTAAGTTCGCGACTCCTACTTGGTTTTGTCCACTGAGAGAAGATAGGCACATTGGGCGAGTAATGCGTGACCACCCTCACCCGTACTAGTCAAAGAGCACGGACCCTCGCAGGGCGAGTCCGTAACTGCGCTCGAGGATTGGTCGAGTCACTAATGGTCATCTCACGAAGTTATTAGTCCCTTCTTCATCAGCGATGTTACATCGATGAGGTCTAATAATTCACGGTCGATCTTGTACAATATCATTGCACGGGATGCCCCCACTCGCATGTCAACTACATAAGCGAGTCGGATCACCTCGTTTGTATCTAATACAAAAGCGGTCGCATCCACGGTGTATCCGAGGATTAGGTCTCCAACCATATCCATATACTGTAGACCATTCGGGTCATTAACTCGAACGTGATCTTCCCTGTGTGTCCACTACACACCGTTCAAGTTCTAGTTCTCTCATAAATTCAATGACCCTGGAGCTTAGTTTATTGGAAAAGTTTATAAATATTGCGAGACACAAAGTGATGAAGTTAATAACTCTTATTAATTTCAAACAATATATTACAAACACGAGATTAGGACAAAAATCCCAACAAATTCGTGCTTCTCAACGATCGCTTCTCTCCTACAAAACGAACACCACCAACGACCTTCTCGGTTGTTCTTCCTTAGGAAGAAGGAAAGTGGTGGGACTTTTTGTGTTGGAAAGGGAGGAGAATTGAGAGAAAAAGGTTGAGAGAAAACTCTTCTTTTGAGTGAAATCCAAAAAAATAAGAGTGAAAAGCTTAAATTCCCTCTTGCAAGAAGGGATTAAATAGTGGAAATGATGTAGTTAAAATCTCAACATTATTACCACTTTACCACAACCTTAGGTTATGCAAATCCTATTTGCATAACCACATAATATAAGATATCTCATATCTCATATTGCAAATCTCATTTTCAATAATTCTGGATTAATTAAATTGAATCACATCCAATTTAATTTCTCTCAATTAATTTCTCCAATTAGCCCTAATTCAACAATTAGGCTAACCTATAGTTTATTATGAATCTCATTCACATTAAACTATATATTATATCATTCATATCTAATATAAATGACATAAATGCCCTTAAAGTGAAATTGAACACTTCAATTTCGTTCTAAAACATTAACCCTTCTTTTAACCCAGATTGAACCAACCGAGGGACCTAATGTACCTCCAGTGACGGGCTCTAATGATCCAAGATTAACCTGTCAAACTCTTTGACCCGGTTAATCAACATTCATTAGCTACGGTAACACTCCACTATAGCCCGTAGCTACACTCCCGTCAGTGCAGAATATTACGTGTCCACTGATATAACCAATGCCCATGAGTCGACCCTTCACAGGTTGTTCGTAGACATGACTGGGTCAAGTTACCGTTTTACCCCTGTGTCTACCTCTTGTTCCTTAAGTCCCCACTCCTCCTCTAATGAACAACATATTGTGATGGTCCAACCATACACAACTCCATTCTCGGGCCAGTGAGAAGGTGGACGCCCGTTGTCCAAGCCCTGGACACAACACTTAAGGGAACGACCCTTCTAGTTTACCTAAAGGCGGGAACGAGTGAATTCCATCTCGCGTAGTTAAGTTCCCGGCTCCCTATTTGGTCTTATCCACGAGAAGATAGGCATATTGGGCGAGTAACTGTGACCACCCTCACCCGTACTAGTCAAAGGACAGACCCCTGCAGACAGGAGTCCTTAACACGCTAAGGATTCAGGTCGAGTCACTAGTGATCATCTACGAAGTTATTAGTCTTTACTGTCAATGGTGTTACATTAGTAGGTCTAATAATTCACAGTCCGGTCTTGTACAATCTCATTGCACATGATGCCCCCACTCGCATGTCAACCACATGAACGAGTCAGATCACCTCGTTTGTATCTAATACAAAGCGGGTCGCATCCACGATGTATCCGAGTTAGGTCTCCAACCCTATCCATATACTATAGATCGTTGGGTCATTACCTCGAACGTGATCCTCCCTGGGTATCCACTACACACCGTTCAAGTTCTAGTTCTCTCATAAATTCAATGACCCTGGAGCTTAGTTTATTGGAAAAGTTTGTAAATATTGCGAGACACAAAGTGATGAAATAAATAACTCTTATTAATTTCAAACAGTATTTACAAACACGAGATTAGGACAAAAATCCCAACACCTTCAACCTCTTGCATCGATCTATCTCGCTTGCAACAATAGTGCTAGCATACTTTGATAACTCTGTGAACTTCTTCTCATATTCGGTTACTGTCATCGATCCCTGAATGAGTCCTAGAAAATCGTTCCTCTTCGCATCACGATAAGAGCTCGGATAATACTTATCTTCAAAGTCCTTCTGAAACTCTTTTTCACTCCAATATTCCCCTTTTTTGCTCGCTGTTATCGTCCACCAATCATCTGCTCCTTTTTGGAGCAAAAATGTTGCTAAATCAACCTTCCTGTCTTCCAGGCATCGCATGACCCTAAAAAACTTCTTAATCAGATTTACCCAAACCTCAACATCATCTGGATCTGTTGTGCCTTCAAATGTTGTTGCACCTAAGGCCTTCAGTCATTCAATGTCATACTTCTTTTTTGGATCTACTTGTGCTGATCCAACACATTCAACTAATCTTTGAGTTATCCTCGTAAAGATCTGTTCTTTCTTGTTCACCTCTTGCTGAGGATGACTAGACTCTCCCTCTGATACCTCTCATCCTCTATCACCAGTAGCTTCTTGAGTTCCGGCCTCCACTTGCCTGCCTTGTTTGCCACCTCGAGGCATGGTCGTAAATAATACAATCTTATTAAAATAGTTAAGACAACAAACTCCTAGTTTATTGTATGAACCTAGTTCCCTTCCCAAAACCTTTTGCTCTGATACCAAGTTGTCACACCCCTCCCAGCTTACTCACTTAACCTAAGAAGAGATGTAAAAGACAGAGAACCAACCCTCTTACTGGCTCTCCCTTACTAACCCAAAGAGTTAACCTAAAACTAAACGCAACATAACACGTTTGAACAAGTAAGATTGAACACTAAAATACACATATAAGCAAGACACATACACTTCCAGTACTATGTTCTTTAGCTAGTCATAAAGCCTTCAAGTTTATTATAACCCAACTAATATGTTTTCACTACAAACCATATACATAAGAAAGTGTATATACAATGAGCTAAAACGGCGTGATGGCAAACAGGTCTCGTCATGGCCAAGCACCGGGAACTCGTCAGCTACCTGGAAAGAGTAAACATAATGAAAACGTGAGTTGGGATGCCCAGTCAGTGTGTATTTTTAAAACATTATAACTCAAGGTGAAGCATAATAATGGACAGGTTGTAAGTAGAAAAAAATTTAACACTTGATTGTAAACATAATCAAGTCATGCTATCAATTTACAGGTTTAAGTCACCACTTATGTATAACATAAAAACTTGTAATGTAATACTATAATGAAGAATAAACAGATCAATAGCGTAAAAGCTTATAACAATAAAACTCATGGCATGATACCGATTTCGAACCTTAGCGGTTGTAGAGTTGTCTTTATACCAACAACGTTCATACCTCTCTCACGTGCACGTGGAATGCCATTGGACACTTTGGTTTTCCCTAATACCTTCTCTATGTCCTTCAGTATTAGGATAAGACCATTTACTACCCGAATACCTTCTCATTGTCCTTCAGTATCGGGAAAACATGATTCCTCTCTCCTAAGTACCTTCTCGATGTTCTTCAGTACTGGGGGTTAACAACATACAGGGGCATACTTTGTTTACCATGGAAATCATGTTTTCAAAACACATACAACAATTTCTCAACATTTGCATATTTCTTTCCTAAACATGCTTCCAAATGAATTTACACAAGGCATTCTCTAGAGGAAATCATACTTCCATAATTAGTTTCCATACTTGAATATATAGTTACACACTAATTCAAAACATGCTTAAGTTCCTCCAAGAACATTTTATCAAAAACTCCATGAAACTATAGAAAATTAATTCAAGCATGATTCAATGATGAACATTTATGCTTTTGAAAAAAAAAACAAAGGTCAAGTATAGTTCTAAAATAGAGTCACTCACAATCACCAAAAGGGTTCCAAGGATTATAAGCTATTCCTATCTCCGTTTGCCCTGAAAATGAGATTAATAACATTAATTCCTTTCCTTATGCACCTTAAAAAAACAGATCTAATTCAGTCCTCTAACTAAATTCATAATAATCATATACACTTGGTTGTAAGGTATATAGAAATGGAAGCACATCTCATCCAATCCCTTGCTAGCAGTTTTTTCCTTGCACCTAAAATTTTAGGTTCAACATTCAGTTTGGGTTACTCAAAATTTATCAATACAACCACCCAATATGTTTTGATAAACCTGAAGTAAGACATCTTATCTTACTTACCTCAAAATTCCAGCTTCTAATTCCTCCCCAAGAGCTCAAAAGAGACTAATCTCCTCACACCGTTGTGCTACTTGAGAACTATGAACGCCTCTCAGTGTTATGCACTTTTCTCCTTCTTCCTCTTCGTATTTTCACAAAAGCCGACCAGTTTAGTATTCTACACTGAATTGCTGAGATTTGGACAAATACATCATCGAATTTGGTTCAGTAAACTAAGAGATATGGTCGTTTGAATTTCAACCATTTTCCAGCAGCTTGTTGTTTTGCTAAAAATTTGACAGCACCTACTTGCCAAATTTAGGTCTGAGGCTTCAAGTCCTTTGGCCAGCTCCTACTTTAATATTTACATCATAATCTCTTTTTTAAAACACCAAAATAAGTGTGTAAATCAACCTAGAGCATTTAGCCAACTTTGCCTAAGTTTGTGAGAAATAAGAGCTTTTCATTCAATACATAATGAACCTAAAATTTATCCATTTTGCTAATGATCTTAACTTACTTCAATTCAACTTTTAATATGCTTATTTCAATGGCTTACCTATCTCCTTATGAAGCTTTAAACACATTTTAGTCCCCAATTCATTAGATTCCAAATCCGATCACGACATCCTTTAGTGCAACCTATATCATTTGCATATGTCAAAACATCACGTATGAGTGCAAAATGATAAAAAAAACAGAGTTTAGGGTTTACATTTTCTGTATTACTTTTCATTTGGGAAATGTATTATGTACTCCACTAGCTTAGTTCAAGTGGAAGTTTGTTGGGGTGTATGCCCTAATCTCGTGTGGTTTGTAATATTCGATGTTTTGATAAATAAAGTTTGTTTATTTATTTATCAAACTTTGTGTCTCGCATTTTTATAAACATAATCCAATAAACTAAGTTTGAGGGTCACATCCATTGAGAGAACTAACAGTTGAACGGTGTGTAGTGGACACACGGGGAGGATCGTGTTCGACTTAATGACCCGAACGGTCTACAATATGTGGATAGGATTGAAAACTTCATCCTGATTACACTGTTGATGCGGCCCGCTTTGTATTAGATGCAAACGAGGTTATCCAGCTCGTTCATGTGGTTGACATGCGAGTGGGGGCATCATGTGCAATGAGATTGTACAAGACCGAACCGTGAATTATTAGACCAACTTATGTAACAATGTTAACAGTATAGGACTAATAACCGTAGATGACCATTAGTGACTCGTCCTTAATCTTGAGCGTGTTACGGACTCTTGTCTACGGGGCCTTTCCTTTGACGAGTACGGGTGAGGGTGACTAGAGTACGCCCAATATGCCTACCTTCTTGGAGACAGGACCACGTGGGGAGCTGGAAACTTAACTACGCAAGATGAAATTCACTCATTCCCGAGCTAGGGAAACTAGAAGGATTGTTCCCTTAAGTGTTGTCTCTAGGGCTTGGACAACGGGGCCCCACCCTCTCATTGGCCTGAGAGGGATGTTGTTAATGGTTGGATCATGCAACAAAGTTGTTCATTAGAGGTGCAATAGGACTTAAGGAGCAAGAGGTAGACAGAAGGGTAAAACGATAATTTGACCTACCTGTGACTTCGAACAACATCGGAAGGGTCGACTCATGGGCATTGGTTATATCGATGGACACAACTTGTCCTACAGTGGTGAGAGTGCAGCTACGGGCTCTACTGGAGTGTTACCATAGTTAATGAATGTTGATTAACCGGGTAAAAGACTTTGATCAGTTAATCTCGCATCATTGGAGCTCGTCATTTGTAGGTCCATTAGGTCTCTCGGTTGGCTCAAATGGGACAAATAGAGGGTTTACATTTTGGAGTGGATTTGAAGTGTTCAAATTCATTAAAAGGGTATTTATATCATTTATATGTGATTTAATGGACATAATATATAGTTTGATGTGAATCAAATTCATAATAAACTATAGAATAGCCTAATTGATTAATTAGTGCTAATTTGGAGAAATTGAATTGAGAGAAATTAAATTGAATATGATTCAACTTACAATTCCACAATTATACGAATGAGATTTGTATAATAAGGTATGAGATACCTTATATTATGTGATATGCAAATATGATTTGCATATCATATGATTGTGGTCAATTGGTAAATGGTGGAGATTTTAACTCCACCATATGACATTATAAAAGGATGGAATGTGAGACATTCCACAAGGCTCATTCTCATTGTTTGGATTTTGGCATCCAAAGAGATAGAAACTCTCTCAAAAGCTCTTTCCCTCAATTTCTAGAATTCTCTCCAACCCAATCCAAAGGAGTCTCACAACTCTCTCTCAACCTCCCGAGAACAACGGAGAAAACCCATAGGAAGAGTCTTGTTGTTTGGTTCGAAGTTTGTTCGAGGATCGAGTTCGTGATTCGTTTGCATCGAGAGAGATCGAGGAGGAAATCAAAGAAAGGTTCTTCAAGACGTTAGTCTTTTCTATACTTACTGTTTTCTTTCTCGGTTTTTGCATGTTTAGCCTATAATGTATATAGATATGTTCAATTTTAAGAAAATAGAAATACAACAAATCAACGACGTTTCACAACATCTTCTGCTGCGCGAAATCCATTCCCTTCAATGAATTCATGCCCTACTTTGTTAAATTTCAAAAATTCATTGAGAACAATTTTGATGGAAAGATCAAAACTTTTTAAAGTGATGGAGGGGAGTTTATTTTCACACTCTTAAATAGTGATAAATTTTGATATTTAGGTCTACTAACATTTAGTAATTTATATTTAAAGTGTTCGTGGATGATGTAATTAAAGTAACAAAAAAAATTTGAATGCTACATTTTTATATTTTAATTTTTTTTTACATTTAAAACTTTATATTTAAAAATATAGTAACATCATAAATTTATATTATTTTTTGAATAATTATTATACCAAATTTATAACATAAAATATATTACGAAAAATGTTTATTTTATTTTCATATTTAGTTGCTAATTGCTACTATTTTATTGGAAAATTTGCGCAGAAAACCTTTTTTCACATGCTTTAATGTCCTTTGACTCGTGTTCTGAAATTAATGACATATGACTCTTTCCGCATTGTGTATTCTGTCCAAATTACTATGAAGGCATCGTGCTCTCTAGTTCTCACTCTCGTAGACTCTCTCGCTCTCGCTCTTCCTCGGATAGTAGTGAATGGTAAAAATTCTAAAGGAAAGAAAGAAACCATTGAAATTATGAGCGAGAGCAAGCCTATGAGAATTAGAGTTCGAGGTCCATTATTGAGTGTCAACGTGAGGTGGATCAAGTTTTTAAGGACCCCGTTTGATAACGTTCCCATTTCACATTTATTGTTTATGTTTCTCATTTTTTTAAGTAACAAACTTATTTGATAATCCATCCATTTCTTGTTCCTAAAATTTTAGAAACGTTTCTAAAATTTGGACTAAATTTTAGAAACAACATAAAATAGTTTCTTTTTGTTCCATTTCTTTTTATTTTTAAATGTTCCTATTTTTCTAAACTCACTTTTCAAATTGTTGATAAAATGCATGCTTGTCTTCTCTTCCTTCCTTTACAGTCTTGAGTACAAGTCGTTTTTTTTTTTATCAATTTTAAATTTTTGCAATATATATGTATAATTTCAGTTTCTTTAAATCATAATAATATATAAATTTATATAAATTATTTTATTTTTATTTCATTTCCTAAATTTACCATCTGTATATTTATATCATTTTAATATAAAATTTAAAATTTTATATATATGTATTATTTGAATTTTTAATTTTAATCAATTTTTATATTTATATATTATTGTAATTTTGCAATAAATAAATTTTGTTCACTAAAACAGGCTTTTAGCATCATTTTAATATTTAACAGCCAGAACATTTAGCAATATATTTGATTTTGATCTACGTCAACATCATTTAACACGAATGACTCGAGTAAGAGATAAAATTACAACTCAAATTTGAACAACAATTGAAGGATAAAACACTTTATTTATTTACTTTCATTATTAGTTAAATTTTTATCGAGATTTGTTCGTATTTGATAATATAATTTTGTTATAATTAATTGTATATTTATATATACAAGAAACAAGAAACAATAAGGATTATCAAAAAAGTTTATATTTATGTTTCTTGTCTTCAAAGAAACAAAAAACAAAAATAGTTATCAAACATATTCTTGTTTCTTAGCTTAAAAAATGAGAAACAAGGAACAAGGAACAAAAAACAGGAAATAGGAAACAAGAACGTTATCAAACGGGACCGAAACTATTTATAAAATATTGTAGATCATGTTTGTCTCTTGAAGTAATGATCTACATGTGATTTTTTTGAAGAGATGACATACAATCAAAAGACATCAAGAGAAGACATTCTTTCAATATAGTATATTACAAACCTGTATTGAAATGATCTACTTTGTAATTTTAAATGGTATTTATTGTATACCATTATTATTCAGCTATATGTGTCTTCTCACTAAAAATAAAGACGCTTGGGTTGGTAGTGTGGTTATACGTTTGCCCAAACTTGTAGGGTTTGAATCCAATGGGCTTGTGTGGATTTAAAGAAGTAAAATGACACACGTTAGGTGAGTTATAAATATTTTTTAAAAAGACAGATCATCATTTCGAGAGACTACCTTTACATTTCACGTCATTTAGCTTAATGTCATTCTTTTTAAGGGAGTGTTTGGTTGGGTTGAGTTCGGTTAATAGCCCAAGTTCTTGTTTGGTTCACCAACAATTATAACCGGTGACTTAATAACCCAATTCCATGGAGATGAGTTATTAACTCAACCGTACGGTACTTTCCGGTGGCGGTCCGACACTTTTTGGTGACGGTCCGACGACTCTCCGACGACTCTCCGGCGACGGTTCGACGAGATGAAGAAAGTGGAGAAAAGAAGAAGATGATGAGAGTTTTGAAGTGTGTCTTTAAGTTGCTAATACTCTAGTTTAAATAGGCACCAAAAAGTCATAATCTCTTTAGAACAACGAATTCTAATCCTTTTAGAAAAAAAAATTCTAAACCTTTTTGAAACAGAAATCTTAATCCTTTTATAAACTTTGAAACACCCTTCCCTAATCCTGATATGATTATCCAAAGATTAAAATTTAAAACAAGTACTATTAAAACACCTAATTTTACGGGGCGTCACAATATACCCTTCTAAGAAAAACTTTCATCCTCGAAAGTTGCTACAACTTTACAACGGTCACGTCTTCCCGCCATAATCTAAACTTAAACTATAAATTACCTTAACACAAGAACAAAGAAGTCAAAAGCATAGCATAACAAGTGTCAACACACAAGCAACTCAAATAACTTTAACTACTTTACAAAATAAAAGCAAACCTGGAGATAACGAGACGACTTCCTACGAGGGGCTATAAGGATTGTTGCCTAGATGTAGGCGAGTATGCAGAATCTAAAAACCATGCTCTGATACCAACTGTAATGACCCTAATTTTTCAAACTCAAAATTTTCTAAAGACGTTACTAAACAATGCACTTTGCTGACTCTAAAATTTAGTGTAGCGGCACTGCTAGGACCTTAATGACATATTTAATACTTTTTAGATATGCAACTTCAATATGACATAAAATATTTAAGTATGTTGGCATATTTTTAACATATTCACAAGGTAAACTATTTATTCCATTTTAAAGATGTCCATAGACAATGCATGTGTTTAGACAAATTTAAATAAACACTATTCATATGCAAAGTATTAATACTAAATTAATGCCTACCTAAATTAAAATAAAAAAGTAGTGGTGAACATGTGCATAAAAAAAGGAATAAAGTTCATATCGAAGAGTAAAAGTTCTAAATAATGAATTTTATTGAAAAAAAAAATATTGATATCAAACCTAATATCCATTGCTTTTGCAAATATCCCTAACATACATTTGGCAAATGGTAATATATATTGTTATTTTATAATTAATCACATAATTGAGTTTTGAAATTGTAGACAAATGTGTTTGTATTTGATTTGTTGTGAAAACAAAGTAAGGAAAAAAATTCCCAAAACAAAATTAGACCTTTCACTTTACATAAGATAAAAATGATTTTTAGGGGTGAAGAAAAAAGTATATAAATCTCAATATCCAGTAAAAATTGATATCAATCTCAATATACAGTACAGTTCTAAATATCTCATACATCTTGCAAATGGTAATATATATAAATTTGTAATTGATCTCATAATAAAGTCTTGAAATTGTAGACAAATATGTTTGAAATTGATTTAGTGGAAACAAAAAAAGTAAAGGAAAAAAAGTCACAAAAAATCAGACTTATTCACTTTACAAAAATCGCACTGAGATACTCCCGGCATAATTAACTCAACTCTGCAAACCAAACACTAATTTTCAGAACTCACTGACAAAACAACTCTCCACAATTCAACGCAACTGAACCCAACTCTACGATCCAAACGGCCCCTAAGAGACAATATGGACCTAAGTTTGGTATAGTTCGAATCTTCAAGAAACAAACTTTGTTTACCTAATAAAAGCTTCCAATAATTTTATAAATAGTTTGAAAAACTATAAACATATATTATAATATGTTTAGAAAACAACAATATTTAAAAAAATGCCTTACAAATTGTGGGCATCACAATGAAAAACTAAGGACAAAATCAATCTAAAAACTTTTCACCAAAAACTTATAATAGTATAAATTAAACCCCTAAACTTTCATAATTGAATCAATATTACAAATTCGTTTTAGAACAATCTATAAATAATTCCTAGACGTGTGTAAAATTTCGTTAAATGTAAGAAGTAATGAAATATTAGAAGAAATTGATGAAATCAGGTGAGTAATAGCATCTTTCATCGATGTGAGTGGTTTTAAATCATGTTTTCTTCCTCTATTTTCCCTATTTATATAGAAAAAATTATGTAGCAATTTTTCTTGCTACTTTAGTAAAATTTTGGAGAAAATAATAATGTTGTTTACATCTTTTTGGGCTTATTTTAAATGAAATCAAGTTTTTTTATTTTTGTTTTGAGTACATAAACATTTGGAGGTGAATGACATCTTACTCATGAGTCTTACTTAATGCCAATTGAGCTATGTTGTTGTTGACAATGAAATCAACCTTAAATAATTATGAATCACTAACAAAGATGATAAATTAACTCGCTTATAAAAGTTAAAAATTTTAATTAATACAATTATTAGTTTATGATTTTAATTCCTTCACCAACAAAGTTTAGGCATACGAATGAAGTTAATGTTTTTTTAAAAGAAAAAATTAATGATACGAAATGGGTCTATCAAGTACAATAAATTAAATTGATAAAAAAAACAATAATGCAATAAAATTTTTTGAGAAGAGTGATAAAAAAAAAGGAAGATCTTTAACGTGAAGGTAAAAAGGTGGAGAGAGAAACATATGAACGATTGACATTTAATTCATTGTAAGGGAAGTATAATTTGTGAACAAATTATCCAATGTGGCCGTCATTGTAATGCGGTTAGCTCATAATAACAGTTGGATATAAATTCAATAATTTTCATATACCCTAATATTAGAATATAAATTCGAGGTACTTGTCTCTCTACATCTATCGGTGAAAAACTACAAGTCAAATTGTGAAGGCCTCATCAAAAAATGGCAAAAGGAATAACCTCAATTAGAAAAGGCTTGCGAACCATATTCTCATGGTAAGAATCTAAAGGAAAAACTAATCCAGATAGGAACGAACGAGAAAGTTGCGAAGAAGTCATAACACGAACATTAGCCAAGATCAAGGTCAAACTCTGTTACGAAATGGAAAGGTCAAGGGCAATCCGAGGTGGAGCCGAGCAAGGTCGAGGTTAAGTTATACTGAGCCGAGGTAGAGTCGAGGACAGGTAAATCAACCTAGGATTCAACTCCAACAAAAGAAGAACTGCAATCCTTCTCAGTCACATTAGAAGATAAACGAGTAAATATTTGAACTAAACTCAACTTTCTCATAGTGAATGAATAGATGTTAGAAATTTCATCCTCCCATAATAGTACACTAGTTGAATGTGGACAAAGACTTCAAATGTGTACGAAGTAAAGGCAACAACCATTCAATAAGGAATGAACGAGATATTTAAGCCAATTTTATTGGAGAAGTCCACTATCCCTAATGGTTGTTTAATGTAGTGTTAGTATATAAATCTAATAAAATGTGGTGTATGTGTATCAATTTTACTAATTTAAATAAAGTTTATCCTAAAGACAACTTTTCTCTCCTCATAATCGAAGAATTGGTAGATGCAATAGCTGAACATGAGATGCTAAATTTTATGGATACTTATTATGGGATATAACAAAATTAAAATGCATAAACCTTGCCAGAAGAAAACTTCATTCAATAGAGAGTTTTGATGTTATACAATTATGCCATTTGTTCATAAAATGCAAGAGTTGCCTATAAAAGAATGGTAAATCATATTTTTGCTCCTTCTCTAAAAAAAAAAAAAATCGAAACGCACGTATAAAATGAGTCTTGGACACTTTGTAACTATAAGATGGAGCTAAATCCTTGTTGAATGATTTTCGCTTCAATGATGCATTCCAGAGACGTGGTTGCGATGAGGGCGACCTCAATGATGCATTCTAGACACTTGTAAGTATCACATGAAGCTAAATCCAAGTATGTGTACATTTGGAGTAACATTAGGAAAGTTTCTAGGATTTATGGTTCATCAAAGAGGAATAGAAGTTAATCCAAATAAAATCCAAACAATTTTGGAGATGTCATCACTAACCATCTTCAAGCATCTTAAAAGCCTCAATAGCAAGATATAAATACTAAAAGCATTTGTCAGTAGAACAATTGATAGGTGTCTGTCTACTTTTCTTTCAAATTTTCCGGAAATGATTGATATTTGAATGGGCTAAGAAATGTGATAGATCTTTTCAAGAATTCAAAGAATATTTGGGATCAGCTTCCTTCCCGGCGAAACCTATTCTAAAAGATGAGTTGCTACTTTTTTTAGCCGCCTTTGATACTACAGTTAGATCAACCCTAACCAAAGAGGAAAATATTCATCAATGACTACTTTACACAGTAATAAAACCATGGTAACGGTTGAGGCTAGATATCCACAAGTGAAAAAGTTTGTCCTCGACCTAATCACTTTAGCGAAAAGGTTATGCCCTATTTTCAAGCACAAAAAATTACGGTTTAAACTAACTTTCCTTTGAGACAATATTGCAGAAACTAAAAGTATCTGGACGTCTCATAAATGTTGGGATTTATGCCCTTAAACTTGTGGAATTTTTTATCAAAGAAATAAAGAGTTATTTGTTTTGATAGAATTACAATCTTGCTCTATAAATCCGATAAACTAAACTCCAAGGTTATAACATATATCTTGATACGTCAGTGTACTAGACACTATTTGGATTGTGTTCAAGAATATAACCTAAATGGTCTATGGTATAAGAATAAGGTTGGAAACCTCATTCTGGTAACACCATGGATGCGGCCCACTTTGTAATTAGTACAAATGAGGTAATCCAACTCATTCATGTAGTTAACATGCGAGTGGAGACATACTGTATGACGAGTTCATACAAGACCGGATGGCAAATTGTTATTCAAACAAGTGTAACACCGTTAACAGGATAAAACTAGTAATTTATAGATGATCATTAGTGACTCGACCTGAATCTTTAGCAAGTTAAAAACTCCTGCTTATAGGAGTTTGTCCTTAGACTAGTATGTGTGAGAGTGGCTTGTAGCCGACTCAATAAGCCTACCTTCTCAGGGACAGAACCTTGTAGGTAGCTGAGAACTAAACTGTGCAAGATGAAATTCACTCATTCATACACTAAGGAATTAGATAGGTTGTTCCCTTAAGAGCTGACTCCAGGTCTTGAACAACGGAGCCCCGCCCTCTATTAGGGTATGAGTCTATGGTAGGACCGTAGACTTGTTGTTCATTAGATGATCAGTGGTGCTTAAGGAGCAAATAGGTAATCACAAGGGTAAAACGGTAATTTGACCCAACCGTCATTACGAACAACCTGTGAAGTGTCGACACATGGGTAATGATTATATCAGTGGACACAATATAATCTATAGTGAGGAGAGTGCAGCTACAAGTCTATAGTTGAGTGACTTGTAGTTACTTAATATTGATTAACTGAATTAAAGAGTTTGATCGGTTAATCTCATATCATTGGAGCTCATGAAATGTAGGTCCATTAGATCCCTCCGTTGGCTCAACATGGTAAGATTGAGGGTATAAAATTAGGAATGAAATTAAAGTGTTCAATTTCATATATGAGATGTCATATCAATTATATGTGATATAATTGATATAATATATAGTTTTAATGTGAATTGGATTCACATATTAACTATATACTAAAGAGAGAATGAAAGAGGGATAGGATGGTAATTTCCATCCCTATCTCCTTATATATATAGTTGCATAAGATGCAACTAGGTTAAGACATTCCAAGCTCTTATGTGTTGTAGGAAAGGTTCGAGAAACACATTCTCTCTCACAAAATATCCCATCTCACCTAAAGGGAACCCACCTTCCTCCCTCACCTAGAGAACAACGGAGAAGATCCAGTGGTCGTGTATTCGTCCGTTCGTTTTCCAGTTGCTGAGATCGTGATCGTGGGAGAAATGAGCACTTGAAGAAAAGTTCGTCAAAGGTAATTTTTCTTGTTGTCCAAATTCTGTTTATATGCTTAATCTAGTTAGTTTCATTCTTGAATGTGATCTTTGTAACTAAATTGAGAACGCGCGATTCACAATCGGTTCCGCTGCGGGACTCGATTTCTTTCAATTGGTATCAGAGCCCAATTGCGTTCTTGATTTACGTTCTTGATTTTTCAAGAACGAGGTGGGATTTACTGTTTTGCATGAGATGTATAAACGGTTTGCAAATTAGATGTTTTCGATTTTGGCACTTAGATTTACAATATTTTTCATTGAATCGTTCAATGTAAGGGCCCGGTGTTTTGAGCAATTTTAATTGTAAATGGAGTCTGTAAGTCCGTGTCGATTGAGGCAAAGTGGTTGCTGAGAAGATCGGAGCGAAAAGGAGCAAAGAATAGCAGATTTCATGTGTTGTCTGTGTGCAGCGTTGTAACGCTGTTCATTGGCGTTGCAACATTGCGCTTGCGGAAGGAGCGCGTAGGAGACGGCGACGTTACCTTGTCATCATCGTTACCAACTATTTGCTAAAAGCGCGTTTCAACCGCGTAAGAAAGACAAGAAGCGACATTGCAACGCCGCCGCCGTTACAATGCCATAGACGTTTAACGCAAAGCAGCAACGGGCCGAAACAGATTTTTTATTATATATTAAATATAAAAATATTTTATATTTAATTTATATTTAATTTAACTAATTTTAATTAATATAATCATATTATATTAATTAAAATTAAATTTAGGGTGCCAAAGGTTGTCTAATTTTGCTATTTAAATTATGCAATTGTTGTGTAATTATTGCCATGCATAGCTTATGCTTTTATTTTAGAAATCTCACCTCAGGTTAAGCATTTTCGTGCATCATTTATAATATAAACAGTTATATTATATAGTTAGCATGTTTAATTAATATAAAGTTGTTATATTAATTTATGGACAACATTGACATGCATTATATATCATGAGATGATTATGCTATGAATGTTTTATTATTCATGTGATGAATGATCAAGCACTATAACATAGTATGCATGTCACCAAAGGTTAATTATTAGTTCTAAAATGTTTAAAACTTGAAAATAATAAACCTTAAGTTATCTAGTTCTAATTAGATAAAAATTAGGAACCAAGTAATTTATAAGCTATGATTAAAAGAGAAACTCTGTCTAAGGAAAGTTTTGTCTAGCCTGGGGTATTTAAGCTGACGAAAACGGAACACCCCTACCGAGGAACTGACCTGGGAGTGAAATTTAATTAGAGAGTTTTATAAATTATAGTAGCGTCAGCGGGTTTATTAAGGGGTTAATAAACTAGAAATCCTAGATTTAATATAAATAGTTAAATTAAGAAACTTAGGATACAATCAATATAAAAGTTATATTGATTATCAATATAAGTGTTATATTGATAGAGTTGGGTAAAACCATTAGCCGGGTTTTTAGTTTAAGTAAGATTCCTATAACTTCAAAGTATTCAGTAGGAAGAAAATTATATGAGATACATATTTTTCCACCTACGCTATCTCCGAGAAGTTCACACCGTGAGACTCATACTTGGCCTCGTGGCGCAAACGGGAGCGTCCCCCTTCGGATGATGTTTGTATGAGTCAATATCAAGGTGAATGGAGAGGGTACTTATAGTGAGTGGGAGCAAGTTTAGTGAAAACAAAAACTACGGTGTCTTTTGTCAGTTTACACCGTTTGACCACTATGTCAGCCTGCTAGTTTGGCCTGGACAACACAATCCCTTCGGAGGGCTTGGTCATAGGGGATCGAACACAGTAGACATGCGAAAGGGATAAAGATTTCCTTAGACTGCTTTTCAATCTAGTCCTCCCTTCGACGGATTTTATTGGATTGAGACTCTGGCATCTGAAGACAGAGGGTTACACTCACAGGGTACATAAGTTGTGTATGTATCCTGACCGAAAAATGGTAACTAAAGCTTATAGGAATAAGAGTTATTCTGGCATTAGATTTTGGTCAAGTGTGTCTTGATCCAGAGGAGAAGTGTTTTTTGATTACCCTTCGGTGTCATACATTCTAAACCTTTGGAGTATCATTGCAAATTATAAATGGCCTAGGAATCATTTGATAATTAGCTAAAACATGATTGGATTAGAGTTATAGCAAGAAACTCATACAAGTTCGTTTTTAAATTTTTCAGCAAAAATGTCTAGCCCTATTATTTCCTTATTGGATGCAAAAAAGTTAACCGGAGAGAACATAATGACTTGGAGGAATGGACTTAACATAATTTTGGTTGCACATGATCTTAAGTTCGTTTTCAATGAGGAGTGTCCTCAATTTTCTGCTCAAAACGCATTCAAGCTGTTGAGGATGCGTATGACCGCTAGATCAATGCCAACGAAAGGGCAAAAGCCTATATCCTGGCTAGCATACATGATATTTTAGCCAGGAGGCTGGAGGGCAAGGTCTCAGCTCGTGAGATCATGGATTTTGTGCTAAATTTGTCTAGACAACCGTCCAAACAAAATCCACACGAAGCCCTAAAATTCGTTTACGACGCACGCATGAAGGAAGGAACGTAAGTGAGAGAACATGTTCTCAATCTGATTGCCCACTTCAACATAGCGGAATTAAACGGAACGGTCATAGATGAGAAATGTCAGGTTTTTTTCATCCTAGAATCTCTTTCGAAGAGTTTTCTGCAATTCCGTATCAATGCAACGATGAACAACATAGAGTATGATATGACTTCTCTGCTAAATGAGCTGCAGAATTATCAGTTTCTTATGGATGATATAAGACAACAGAATGGAGAGGAAAATTTGTTTGCCCATTCCAAAAGTTCTCAGGAAGATTCATCCTCTGGGACTAAGAACTGCAGCCATACTTCTGAACTTAAGAAGATACAGAAGAAGAGGAAAATGAGCAAATAAAGAGCAATCGTCTGGCAAAGAAAAGTTGTTATTTGATAACATGTAGTTTAAGGGTTTATTAGAAACCTTATTTCTATTTCTTGCCTTAGCGAACATTATACTTCATTTTCTTTTCAACTGAATAAAGTGTTTATTTCATTGGAAAAGTATTGTACTATGTGTTGCTCTTCTTGAGAATTATTTGCAATGGTTTAATCCAGTTAAAATAGTTTTAACAGTGAATTATACAAAATTGCAAGTACAAGAACTAATTTCTCCTAAAGAAAATGCTTATTTTTGTCATCTAAGATTGGGTAACATTAATCTCAATAGGATTGAGAGATTGGTAAAGAACGGACTTCTAAACGAGTTAGAAGAAAACTCTTTGTCTGTATGTGAATCCTACCTAGAAGGCAAAATGACTAAAAAACCTTTTAGTGGAAAAGGTTATAGAGCCAAAAAACCTCTTGAGCTTAAACATTTAGACCTTTGTGGTCTGATGAATGTTAAAGCTAGGGGAGGACATGAATATTTCATCTCTTTTATAGATGATTATTCTAGATTTGAGCATATTTACCTAATGCACCACAAGTCTGAAGTACTTGAAAAGTTCAAGGAATTCAAGACTGAGGTTGAAAATCAATTAGGTAAAACTATTAAAATACTTCGATCAGATCGAGGTGGAGAGTACATGGATTTAAAATTCCAAAGCTATATGATAGAACATGGAATTACATCCCAACTCTCAGCTCCCGGTACACCACAGCAAAATGGTGTTTCAGAAAGGAGAAATAGAACCTTGTTGGACATGGTTCGATCAATGATGAGTTATGCTCATCACCCTAGTTCCTTTTGGGGTTACGCAGTGGAGACTGCAGTATACATTTTGAATAGTGTACCCTCAAAAGTGTTTCTGAAACACCTTATGAACTCTGCAAAGTACGTAAAGGTAGTTTATGTCATTTCATAATTTGGGGTTATACAACACATGTTCTTGTGACAAATCCAAACAAGTTGGATTCACGTTCAAAATTGTGTCTATTCGTAGGCTACCCAAAAGAAACAAGAGGTTGTTTATTCTATGATCCTAAGGAAGATAAGGTTTTTGTGTCGATAAATGTCATTTTCTTAGAGGAGGACCACATAAGGGACCACAAACAAAAAAGTAAAGCAGTGTTGAGTGAATTAGACGGAACAATAGCAAAGGTTGTTAAGAACACTAGTATGTCAACAAGAGTTGTTGATACTAGTATGTCTAGTCAAGAGAGTCCATCTCAAGAGTTAAGTATACCTCGACGTAGTGGGAGGGTTGTAATACAACCTGACCATTACATGGGTTTAGCTGAAACCCAAGTTGTTATACCAGATGACAACTGCGAGGATCCATTGACTTATAATCAAGCAATGGTTGACAAAGACAAAGACAAATGGGTCATGGTCATGGACCAAGAAATGGAGTCTATGTACTTCAATTCTGTTTGGGATCTTGTAGATAAGCCCGGTGGGGTAAAACCTATAGGTTGTAAGTAGATCTACAAGAGAAAGCGTGGTGTAGATGGGAAGGTGCAAACCTTTAAAGCTAGACTAGTAGTAAAGGGTTATACCCAGGTTGAAGGGGTTGACTATGAGGAGACCATTTCACCTGTTGCTATGGTAAAGTCTATCCGTATCCTTCTTGCCATTGCCGCATATTATGATTATGAGGTATGGCAAATGGATGTCAAGACAAGTTTTTTGAATGGCAATCTTGAGGAAAACATCTACATGGACCAACCCAAAGGGTTCATTGAACCAAGACAAGAGCAAAAGGTTTGCGGGCTTAAAAGGTCAATTTATGGATGAAACAAGCCTCTAGATCACGGAATATAAGATTTGATGAGGCAATCGGATCTTATGGTTTTGACTTGAATGATGATGAACCTTGTGTCTACAAGAAATTCATCAATAGTTACCATCGCATTCCTAATTTTCTATGTGGATGATATCCTACTCATTCTAATGATGTAGGTTATCTTCACTCAAATTAAGGATTGGCTAGCTACATAATTCCAAATGAAAGATTTGGGTGA
This sequence comes from Trichosanthes cucumerina, assembly GCA_036507285.1. Classification (NCBI taxonomy): domain Eukaryota; kingdom Viridiplantae; phylum Streptophyta; class Magnoliopsida; order Cucurbitales; family Cucurbitaceae; genus Trichosanthes; species Trichosanthes cucumerina. The sequence continues at coordinate 271,023 of JAYKKG010000025.1, read as the reverse complement.
TGCACGATTTGTTCTTTGTTTCAGTTGTCCTAGGAACCAGCAAGAATAAAACACTAGCCTTGTCTCAAGCATCTTACATAGACAAAGTGTTGTCAAGGTTTAAGATGCAAGACTCCAAAAAGCGCTTGTTGCCTTTTAGAGATTGAGTCCATTTGTCTAAGGAACAATGTTCTAAGACACCTCAAGGAGCTGAGGATATGAGATGGATTCCTTATGCATCATCTGTTGGGAGCTTTGATGTACGCCATGTTGTATACAAGGCCCGACATCTATTTTGCGATTGGAATGGTCGGTTGGTATCAACCCAATCAAGGACTTGAACATTGGATAACGGTTAAAATAATCCTTAAGTATCTTCGGAGAACAAGGAACTACATGTTTGTGTATCTAAGGATTTGATCCTTAAAGGATACACGGATTCTGACTTTCAGACTGATAAAGATTCTCGGAAATCTACATCAAGGTCAATATTTACTCTTAACGGAGGAGTTGTAGTATGGCAAAGCGTCAAGCAAGGATGCATCGCAGATTCCACCATGGAGGTCGACTATGTAGCAGCTTCTGAAGCAGCTAAAGAGGTCGTTTGGTTAAGGAAATTCATGCTAAATTTCGAAGTAATTCCAAATATGACTTTGCCCATCACGTTGTATTACGATACTTGATGGGCGTGGCAAATTCGAGGAACCCAAGTCACAAGAGGGGAAACCACATAGAGCGAAGTATCATCTCATCCGGAGATCGTGCATAGAGGAGATGTGATTGTCACAAAGATAGCCTCTGAGCACAACGTTGCCGATCCTTTTACAAAGTCTCTCACGGCTAATGTATTTGAGAGTCACCTAAAAGGTCTAGGTTTACAAGTCTTCCCCAACTAGGGCAAGTGGGAGTATTTTGTACAAAGGGTTTAAATGCCCTAGTTTATTGTATTTACCTTACTGTAATATTATAGTACTCCACAAGCTCTAGGTCAAGTGGGAGATTGTTGGGATTTATGCCCTTAAACATGTGTAATTTTTTATCAAAAAAATAAAGAGTTATTTGTTTTGATAGAATTACAATCTTGTTCTATAAATCCAATAAATTAAGCTCCAAGGATATAACATATATCTTGATATATCAGTGTAGTGGACACTATTTGGATTGTGTTCAAGAATATAACCTAAATGGTCTATGGTATAAGAATAAGGTTGGAAACCTCATTCTGGTAACTGTTGGGATTTATGCCCTAAACTTGTGTAATTTTGATCAATTAAATAAAGTGTTATTTGTTTTGATAAGATTACGGTCTTGATTTTATAATCCAATAAACTAAGCTCCAAGGTTATAACGTTTATCTTGAAATCAGTGTAGTGGACACTATTTGGGTTGACGTCAAGATTATAACCTAAATAGTCTATGGTATAAGAATAAGGTTGGAAACCTTATTCTGGTAACACCATGGCTGCGACCCACTTTGTAATAAGTACAAATGAGGTAATCCAACTCATTCATGTAGTTGACATGCGAGTCGGAGCATCATACATGAAGAGTTTTCATACAAGACTGCATCACAAATTATTAGTCTAACCAGTGTAACACCGTTAACAGGATAAGACTAGTAATTTATAGATTGTCATTAGTGACTCGACCTGAATCCTGAGCAAGTTAAGAACTCCTGTTTATAGGGTTGTCCTTAGACTAGTATGGGTGACAATGGCCTGTAGTCGACTCAATATGCCTACCTTCTCAGGGACAAAACCTCGTAGGTAGGTGGGAACTTAACTGTGCAAGATGGAATTCACTCATTCCTCTACTAAGGAATTAGATAGGTTGTTCCCTTAAGAATTGACTCCAGGTCTTGAACAACAGGGTCCCGCCCTCTATGAGGGTATGAGTCTAAGGTAGGACCTTAGACTTGTTGTTCATTAGAGGATCGGTGGTGCTTAAGGAACAAAGAGGTAATCACAGGGGTAAAACGGTAATTTGACCCAATTGTGATTACAAACAACCTGTGAAGGGTCGACTCATGGGTAATGACTATATCAGTGGACACAATAACATCTACAGTGAGGAGAGTGAAGCTACAAGTCTATAGTGGAGTGACTTGTAGTTAATGAATATTGATTAACTGGATCAAAGAGTTTGATCAGTTAAACTCACATCATGGAGCTCATGATCTGTAGGTCCATTAGATCCCTCCATTGGCTCAATATGATAATATTGAGGTTATAAAGTTAGGAGTGAAATTGAAGTGTTCAATTTCATACATGGGGAGTTATATAAATTATATATGATATAATTGATATAATATATAGTTTTAATGTGAATTAAATTCATATATAAACTATGTACTAAAGAGAGAATAAAGGAGGGGTAGGATGGGCATTTCCATCCCAATCCCCTATATATATGGTTGCATGAGATGCAACTAAAAAAAAGGAAGTTTTTCATAGAATTACAAGCCCTCTCTTGTTGTGTTGTTGGAAGAGTTCTAAAATACACATCTCTCACAAAAACCTCACCTAGGGAACCCACATTCCTCCCTCACCTAGAGAACAACGGAGAAGATCCGGTGGTAGTCTCTTCATACGTTGGAATTCCTATTGTTGAGATCGTGATCTTGGGAGAGAGGAGCACTCGAAGAAAGGTTCTTCAAAGATAATTTCTTACTGTCCATTCTGTTTTACATGCTTAATCTATGTTTTATGTTCTTGAATTAATCGTTGTAAGTAAATCAAGAGCACGCGATTCGCAATCCCTTCCGCTGCGGGGACTTCGTTTCCCTTCAGTAACACCATAGATGCGGCTCACTTTGTAATTAGTACAAATGAGGTAATCCAACTCATTCATGTAGTTGACATGCGAGTGGGGGCATCCTGTATGAAAAGTTCATACAAGACCGGACCGCAAATTGTTAGTCTAACCAATGTAACACCGTTAACACGATAAGACTAGTAATTTATAGATGATCATTAGAGACTCGACCTGAATTCTGAGTAAGTTAAGAACTCCTGCTTATAGGTGTTTGTCCTTAGACTAGTATGGGTGAGAGTGACCTATAGCCGACTCAATAAGCCTAGCTTCTCAGGGACAGAACCTCGTAGGTAGCTGATAACTTAAGTGTGCAAGATGGAATTCATTCATTCATACACTAAAGAATTAGATAGGTTGTTCCCTTAAGAACTGACTCCAGGTCTTGAAAAACGGGGTCCCGCCCTCTATGAGAGTATGAGTCTATGGTAGGACCGTAGACTTGTTGTTCATTAGAGGATTAGTGGTGCTTAAGAAGCAAAGAGGTAATCACAGGGGTAAAACGGTAATTTGACCCACCGTGATTACTGAACAACTGTGAAGGGTCGACTCATGGGTAATGATTATATCGGTGGACACAATATAATCTCTGATGAGGAGAGTGCACGGCAAGTCTATAGTGGAGTGACTTTTAGTTAATGAATATTGATTAAGCGGATCAAAGAGTTTGATCGATTAATTTCATATCATTGGAGCTCATGAACTGTAGGTCCATTAGGTCCCTCCGTTGCCTCAACATGGTAAGATTGAGGGTATAAAGTTAGGGATGAAATTGAAGTGTTCAATTTCATATATGAGATGTCATATCAATTTTATGAATTGGATTCACATATTAACTATATAGTAAAGAGAGAATGAAAGAGAGATAGGATGGTAATTTCCATCCTTATCCCCTATATATATAGTTGCATAAGATGCAACTAGGTTTAGACATTTCAAGCTCTTATGTGTTGTAGGAAAGGTTCCACAAACACATTCTCTCTCACAAAATATCTCATCTCACCTAAAGGGAACCCACCTTCCTCCCTCACCTAGAGAACAGCAGAGAGAAGATCCGGTGGTGGTCGTGTCTTCGTTTGTTCATGTTCTAGTTGCTGAGATCGTGATTATGGGAGAAATGAGCACTTGAAGAAAAGTTCTCCAAAGGTAATTTTTCTTGTTGTCCAAATTCTGTTTATATGCTTAATCTAGTTAGTTTCGTTCTTGAATGTGATCTTTATAACTAAATTGAGAACGCGCGATTCCCAATCGCTTCCGTTTTGGGACTCGATTTCCTTCAATGAAGTGGACAGTAGAATTTAGCGAGCACGAAAGCTGAGGATAACAACAAAATGTGAAGCATTGGTTGAACTTATTACAGAGTAACTCCAGGCGAGGTCAAGCCGAACCAAGTAATGCCAAAGAACTCCCTTCAACCAGCTAACTCATACCTCCCTTAGACACTGTTTGTTAATGGGTCATCAAATTTTGAAGAGTGAAAAGTATGATTGTTATTTGAATCTCCTTACATAGAAAGATATGGGTATGCACTCAAATTCATTTTCTAGGCTTCGAACATGTAACATGAGTACAAAACATTTATTGTAGGACTTAATATTGAGAAAAGAAATATAATCTCTTAATCTTGAGTGATTCTTAGTTAATTGTAAAATAAATAAAAGGTGAATATCAGGCTAAGGAACAACGCATGATAATATATTTAATTAAGGTAAAAAAATTGTTCACTTCTTTCTAAAAATTTGATGTTTATAAAATTAAAAGATATGAGAATGTCACACTGTTTATTCCTTAGCTCGATTAGCAGCATCATATGAAATAAAATTAAGAAGAACATTTCTAATAGAAACTTTATCTATGACGAACATACCTAGGGACAAAGTTCTAGAAATTGAGGAATCGAATACACGAAAAATAAAAGTTGAGACCGAGGTAGAGGAAGAAAAGACAAAAGCTAGAAAAGAGCCTTCATGGATGGATCCCATTGTAAAATACATGAAATAAGGAGAACTTGATGGGATTGAATCCCACAGACGTAGCGATACAAATCGAATTGTCTCGTTGTATTACTTAAAATTAAACTACATCACATGTGTTTTAGGTTAAGCAAAAGGGGGAAAGGAAATGTTACAACAAGAACATACATCTTGAAGAAATCGTTTTCTTCTTGTTTTCCCCCTCCCTTGTCACGATCTCCCGATATCACGATCACCCAAACGATCTAGGTGTTGGAACACTTCCACAAGACCTTCTTGGTTGTTCTCCAGCGGATGAGGGAGAATATGTGAGATTCCCTTTGGAGTTTTAGGTATGGAGGGAGTAGAGAGAATTGAGAGGATTTGAGAGAGAATTCTTGTTGGATTTCCAAAAATGAACGGAACGTCCTCTAAAATGCTTCATCAAGCATCTTTATATAGTGATATGTAGTGGAGACAAATTCTCCACTTATTTACCACTTTACCACAACCATATAATATGCAAATCATATTTGCATACTATATAGTATAAGGTATCACATACCTTATTATACAAATCTCATTTGCATAATGTGGAATTAAAAATTTAATCACATTCAATTTTATTTCTCTCAAATTAATTTCTCCAAATTAAGCATTAATTTCATAATTAGGTTATAGTATAGTTTAATATGAATCTCATTCACATCAAACTATATATTATGTCAATTATATCTCATATAAAAGAAATAAATAACCTTTATGTGAATTTGAACATTTCAAATTCACTCCAAACTGTATACCCTTATTGAATCCATAATTGAGCCAACCAAGGGACCTACAAATTATAAGCTCCAATGATCCGAGATTAATTGACCAAACTCTTTGATCCCGTCAATCAACATTCATTAACTACGGGGTCACTCCACTATAGACCCGTAGCTGCACTCTCCTCACTGTAGGACAAGTTGTGTCCATCAATATAACAAATACCCATGAGTTGACCCTTCACAGGTTGCTCGTGGTAGGATCGAATCCCGCAGAGGAAGCGATTGCGAATCGTGTGTTCATGATCTTATTACACATATTCATATTAAGAAGATAAAATCTAGATTAAGCATGCATAAAGAGATTAGGATAACAAGAGTTTACCTTTGAAGAACAATCATCTTCTTGTATTCCTTCTCCAAGATGTTGCTCACGATCTCACGATCTCTACGATCCGAACCCGACAAGTACAAAGATCTACCACTAGATCTTCTCCCTTGTTCTCTAGGTGATGAAGGAAGGTGAGTTCCTTTAGGATGTGGTGTCGAGAGTTTGAGAGTTGTGTGTTTTGAAACTTTTCCAACAACACAATGAGATGAGCTTTAGGGTTACACAAAATGGCTTGGCTCAAAGTTGCATCCCATGCAACTATTTATAAGAAAATAGGATAAAAATTATCATCCTATCCCTCATTCATTCTCTCATAAATATATAGTTAATTTGTGAATCTAATTCACATTAAAACTATATATTAAATTATATCACATATCATTGATATATTACCTCCTATATGAAATTGAACACTTCAATTTCATTCCTAACTTTATACCCTCAATATTACTATGTTGAGCCAACGGAAGGACCTAATGGACCTACAGTTCATAAGCTCCAATGATGTGAGATTAACTGATCAAACTCTTTGATCCAATTAATTAATGTTCATTAACTACAAGTCACTCCACTATAGACTAGAAGTTGCACTCTCCTCACTGTAGATTATATGGTGTCCATCGATATAATCATTACCCATGAGTCGACCCTTGACAGGTTGATCATAATCACAGTTGGGTCAAATTACCGTTTTGCCCCTGTGATTACCTCTTGCTTCTTAAGCACTACCGATCCTCTAATGAACATCAGGTCTATTTTCCTACCAGAAACTCAAACCATCTTAATCTAGTTTAGAGGGTGGGGCCCTGTTGTTCAAGACATGGACTCAGTTCTTAAGGGAACAACCTATCTAATTCCTTAGTCTAGGAATAAGTAAATTTCATCTTGTAGAGTTAAGTCCCCAGCTACCTATGAGGTTTTGTCCCTGAGAAAGTACGCATATTGAGTCGGCCCCAGGCCACACTCACTCATACTAGTCTAAGGACAAACCCTTATAAGCAGGAGTTCTTAACTTGCTCAGGATTCAGGTCGAATCACTAATGATCATCTATAAATTATTAGTCTTATCCTGTTAACGGTGTTATACTGGTTAGATTAATAATTTGCAGTCCTGTCTTGCATGAACTCATCATACAGGATGCCCCCACTGGCATTTCATCCACATGAATGCGTTGGATTACCTCATTTGTACTAAGTACAAAGGGGTCGCATCTATGGTGTTACAAGAATAAGGTTTCTAACCTTATACATATACCATAGACCATTTAGGTTATACTCTAGAACATAATCCAATTAGTGTCTACTACACTGATGTTCAAGATCTATTATAACCTTGTAGCTTAGTTTATTGGGTTTATAAAGCGAGAATAAAATTTTATCAAATCAATTAACTCTTTATTTATTTGACTAAAATTACACAAGTTTAGAGCACATATCCCAAAAATCTCCCAATTGACCTAAATCTAGTGGAGTACATAAGAAACATTACAATAATGTAAAATACAATATACTAGGGCACTAAAACCCTTTGTACAATATACTCCCACTTTTCTTAGTTAGGGTAAGACTTGTAAGCCTATACCTTCTAGGTGACTCTCAAATACTTTAGCCGTGATAGCATTTGTAAATGGATCAACAATGTTATGCGCCGAAGCTATCTTCGTGAGGATCACGTCTCCTCAATGCACGATCCCCGGATGAGATGATATTTTTGCTCAATGAGTGGGTGACTTAGGGGTTCTCTTGAATTTGTCACACCACCACAATTATCACAGTAAAGTGTGATAGACAAACTCATATTTGGAATAACTTTCAAATCTAACATGAATTTCTTTAACCAAACAACCTCTTTAGCTGCTACATATTCACCCTCCATGGTGGAAACAACGATGCATCCCGTCTTCACGCTTCGCCAAACTACAACTCCTCCGTTAAGAGCAAATACTGACCCTGATGTAGATTTCCTAGAATCTTTATCAGTTTGAAAGTCATAATCTGTGTATCCTAGAAGGATTAAATCGTTAGCCTCATACACAAGCATCTAGTTCCTCGTTCTCCGAAGATACTTAAGGATTGTTTTAACCGTTGTCCAGCGTTCAGGTCCTTGATTGGATTGATACCTACTGACCATTCCTACTGCAAAATAGATGTTTGGCCTAGTATACAACATGGCATACATCAGGCTTCCAACAACTGATGCATAAAGAATTTGTCTCATGTCCTCAACTTCTTGAGGTGTCTTAAGACACTGTTCCTTAGACAAAAGAACTTCATATCTAAAAGGTAATAAACCTTTCTTGGAGTCTTGCATCTTAAACCTCAATAACACTTTGTCAATGTAAGATGTTTGAGAAAATGCTAGAGTTTTATTCTTGCGGTTTCGAACAATCTGGATCCCAAAGACAAACTGCACCTCTCCTAAATATTTCATTTGAAATTGTGTAGCCTAGCCAATTCTGAATGTCAGTAAGATAACGTACATCATTCCCAATGAGTAGGATATCATCCACATATAGAACTAGGAATGTGACAGAACTATTGATGATCTTATTGTAGACACAAGGTTCATCATCATTCTGGTCAGAGCCAAAAGATTTGATGGCCTCATCAAATCTTATATTCCAGGACCTAGAGGCATTTTTTCAGTCGCTAGATTGACCTTTTAAGCCTGCAAACCTTTTGTTATTGTCCTACTTCAATGAACCCTTTGGGTTGGTCAATGCAGATGTTCTCGTCAAGATTGTTGTTTAAGATTGTTGTCTTGACATCCATTTTCCATATCTCATAGTCATAATATGCGACAATGGCAAGTAGAATTCTTATACTCTTTACCATACCAACAAGTGAAAAGGTTTCCTCATAGCCCACCCCTTGTACTTGGGTATAACCCTTTGCTACTAGTCTAGCTTTGAAGGTTTGCACATTTCTATCTACACCACGTTTTCTCTTGTACATCCACTTACAACCTATACGTTTTACCCCATAAGGTTTTAACTACAAGAACCTAAACTGAATTGAAGCGCATAGACTCCATTTCTTGGTCCATAGCTGTGACCCACTTGCCTTTGTCTTTGTCAACCATTGCTTGATTATAATTCAATGGATCCTCACAATCGTCATCTGGTATGACAACATCGGTTTCAGTTAAACCCATGTAACGGTCAGGTTGTGTTATAACCCTCCCACTACGTCGAGACACTCTTAACTCTTGAGATGGGCGTTCTTGACTAGACAATCTAGTATCAACAACTCTTGTTGACATACTAGAACCATTAGAAACCTTTGTTATTGTTTCTTCTAACTCACTTAACACAAATTTACTTCTTAGTTTGTGATCCCTAATGTGGTCCTCCTTTAAGAATGTGACATTTGTCGGCACAAGTACCTTATCTTCCTTGGGATCATAGAATAATCCACCTCTTGTCTCTTTTGGGTAGCCTACAAATAGACATAATTTTGAACGTGAATCCAATTTCTTCGGGTTCGTCACAAGCACATGTGTTGAACAACCCCAAATTCTGAAATGACATAAACTACCTTTACGTTCTTTTTAGAGTTCAAAAGGTGTTTCAGAAACACTCTTTGATGGCACATTGTTCAAAACGTTTACCAAAGTTTCCACTACATAAACCCAAAAAGAGTCAGGGAGATGAGCATAACTTATCATTGACCGAACTATGTCAAACAAAATTCTATTTCTCCTTTCTGATAAACCCAAAAAGAGTCAGGGAGATGGGATTTAATTCCATGTTCTATCATATAACCCTGAAATTTTAAATCCATGTTGTAAACCCGATCTCTTTGGAACTTCCTTATTAACAAACAACAAAAAGAAAGAAGAAATGAATGTTTAAAACTTGGTTTTCCATGTTTTAAAAAGGAAAGAAATGAAGTGAAAGGCAAAAGGAAAACAAGGAAGGAAAGTTTAAACCATTTCGGTTTGGATTGCTTTTAAGACAAAAGAAGAAAAGGAAATGAAACAAATGTTTAATATACTAAGTTTGTTTTGTTTTGTTAAGAAAAGAAAAGAAAAGAAAAGAAATGGAAGGAAGGGATAAAGGAAAGAAAAAGAAAAGGAAAAAGAAAAAGAGAAAAAGGGGAAAAAGACAAAACAACCTCTTTCCACCGATTGTTTTGTTTTAAAAGGGTTTTCTCTTCAATTTCTTCTCTTTCATCACAAACCAAGCTGAAATTTCGTGGGAGAAGGAGAAAGGAAGAAGAAGGAAAGCCATTTTTCATAAATTTGGAGTCTGAAGTTGCAGAAGAAGAAAGGAGAAGAACTCAAGAGGATTCTTTATGACAGCAAGGTAATCACTCTGCCATGTTCTGCTATTTTGTTCATCACGAGCTCCACAGAAAGAGGTAAGAGTTTAAATTTTGTTTCATGAAAGTTAACTCATATTGGAACAAAATTCGTGAAGGAAGCTCGAGCAAATTCTGATCTTAAGCTACTGATTTGTGAAGAGGAAGACAGAACACAGAATTTACTGTCAAATCCGAGAAGTCTCTGATGTTTTGGTAGTACTGACCTGTCGAGTTGGAATCAGAAGCTCTATTAGGTATGGTTGGAAAGCTTATTGCATTTCCTACAACTTTCATGAAGAATTCGTGATTAGAAAATGATTAGAAGATGTTGTAAATAGCAGGTCAAGTTTCGGGTTGCAGCAGAAATTCGAATCTGGAATAGCAGAAGTTGGTTCCGGAGAAAGAAGCTTTCGAGGTATTTCTGAACCAATCTATTGGGAATCTCATTTTCATGTCTTCATAAGAGTTTTAGAGGATTCAAAAAGGAAGAGTTTGGTATAAAGTACATTCTTTTTGGATAAGTAATGAAGACGTTATGGCTGTCTGAATACAGGGCATAAAATCTGTTAAATGCTGGAATTTTTGTTGGAATGTTTTCTTGTAGTTTTAAAGTTAAAACCATGAGCTCGAGGTTCTAAAACATGGTTTTGGTTTGTTTGACAGGCCAAGAGCGAATAGGTCGAGTGTACGGGTCAAGACTCTAGTTCTAACACTGTGAGTGACAAAACGAACTTTGATAATGAGCTATATGCTTGAAAAATGCTTTAAGAAATGCAAGTTTTGCTAGAATGAATTGTTTCAAAGTTTTGTGTTTTATTTTTGAACACATGACTATGAGTATTCTTGTTTTCTTAGAAATGTTTTAAAGTGTTCATGATGAGCTTAAATGTCTTGATGAAATTTGTACACGAGCATATGTTTATTGCATTTCCGAAGTCTATGGAAATGTTATGATTTTGAGCAAGTATGTTTTTAAAGATTTCCAGTTTTATGAACAAGCTAAGTAAGCTTGAGTTTTATGAAAGAAAAGATAAACAGGCATGTTCAAATGTTTTCATGTGATTTTCTGAGATATTGAGCCCGAGGCTTTATGGTACCGTGTGCACACAGGTCTTATTCTGTTGTCGACGTTGAGTGTACTCCGTGACAACGCATTGGCTATCGTGAGTCTTTGGGCGGGCCCCACTACGACAAAGACGATGGGAGTGCTGGGCGGGCCCCACTACATCGTAGAACAAAGTAGATTGTGACATGTTTTTCTTAAAGAGTTTATATCATTTACATGCCTTACGAGATTTAAACGATGTACTTGCTGGTTTTTCTGAAAAGCTATTATGATTACACGATTACTTTCAACACTTGATTACAGATGCATATGCTTATTGATGACCAGGTGATATGATTTACGAGTTAGTAGTTTCCTTTAAACTCAAGTCACTCACTGAGCTTCATAGCTCATTCTTTCAGTGTTTTCCCACTTTTCAGGTAGAGGTCGAGCTCCCGGTGCCTGATAACCTGCCATAGTCTGCTGGAAGCTTCTCATGTTTGATACTTTGTACGTGGCTGGTGTTGTATAGCAAGTCCATATGTTTTGTAAATTATTTTGAGAGAGCTATGTAGTTATAGTCCTATGTGCTTTAGAGGTTGTGGTTGTTTAATTAGTGGTTTGGACTGTTTGTGGTTCTGATGTTCTTGCTCGTTTTAGTTTCCAAGAGAGACTTAAGAAGAGTTTCTCCTCATGTACGTCTTATAGGTGTCCAGTTTCCGCTGTGTTAAGTTTTAAAGTGTTCCATATGCGAACATAGTTTCTTTTCTGGTAAAGTAGTGTCAGCAGGTATTGTTAAGAGGTAACAATGTCTGTTGGCTTCATGTCGTCTCCCGAGCTAAGTTAGCAAGTGTTTCGGGAGGGGGTGTGACAACTTGGTATCAGAGCAGTTAGCTCCATGGGAATGAGACAGAGCAAGTTAGCTCTAGAAGAAACTGAAAAGTAAATAGCAAGTTATTGAGTTAGTTCAATAGAACTAGTCGAGCATGGTCCAAGTAAGGACAAGAGTAAGTCCATCAGACTAGAATGTGAACACAAGTCTAGAATTGTGCGTTTGAGTTGAGTACTCATTACATGTCTAGTATGTTAATATGTTATAGAAGTCATGCCACCACGCACTAGCGGGCGATGCGAGGCAAGATCGGGGCGGACGCAGATCCTACCCAAGATCAATCCCGGTGGAGATCTAGTGCCCGAGAGTTCGGATGGGGGCGAGAATTAAGCGACATGCTAATTCCTCACGAGGAGAGTAGGTAAGCCATAGGGAGAAGGGTTAAGTAATCCGGATAAGACATATAGAATAGATCACCTAAAAGAATTAGGAGCCACGAGTGTTTGAGGTTCCAAAGATCCAGATTGAAGTTGAGGTTTGGCTAAATAAGCTTGATAAATGTTTTGATGTTATGAGTTGCTCGAGGAGCGAAATGTTATGTTGGCCACATTCTTGCTACTAAAGAAGGCGTAAGGATGATGGAGATCGATGTTAGCGGTTGTAGTGATGCACGTACTTCACACTGGCAAACTTTCAGAAGTATATTTAAAAATAAATATTACCCTAGCACGTATCGAGAGGCAAAGAGGGATGAATTCTTAGAACTAAAACAAGAGACACTTTCAGTGGCTGAGTATGAGAGAAGATATACCGAGTTTTCATGCGGTATGTTGATGTGATTGTGGCATCCGAGAGTGGCAGTGTCGAAGATTTGAAAGAGGTTACAACTTTGAGATCGTACTCCGATTCATGACCATTGCTAAGTGGATTGATTTCTCCCACTGGTAGAGACCGCTCTACGTGTTGAGCGAGTATAGCGAGAGGTGCGATCGATAGTGAAGCCTAGTTGTGGAGGCTTCGACAACAAGCAGTTTCCAAGGTCGTGAGCAGTGGAGGTTCACACTTGGAGTAAATGTTTCCAAGTCAATATGACTTTAAGGATCGAACTAGTAGCCGGGCATCGAGGCAGATGAATGTGGGTAGTGCCTATCGAGGCGAGTTAAAAAGAACTTAATTAGTTTGTTTGATTAGCGGCAAAGATCGCCAAGAGGGCAAGAGTCTATTGCCGATATATAGCAAGGAAAACTCCATGTGTGATTTGTTCCAAGAATCATCAAGGTCATTGTCTTGATAGTGTTGGTACATGCTACCAGTGCTGACAACCAGGATATGTCAAGAGGGATTGTCCACAGCTATGGACAGCCGCACAGAGGGACTAGGGAGTTGAGTTCCAGTTAGTTGAGCAAATGAGAGTTTGATGGCGCAAGAGAGGCACCAGTGGTGTTAGACTAAAGAGAGTTGTAGGAGGCCTAGGCAACATGGAAAGGTCTAGGTTATGACTCAAAGAAGAAGTCGAGGATGCACCAGATATGATTATTGGTACGATCTCTATTTGTAATGTACCTGCACGTGTGTTAATAGATCCAGGTGCTACGCATTCCTTTGTTTTTAGTATGTTTTTGACTAAGTTGAATGGGAAGCTAGAACCTTTATGTAAAAGGTTAGTTATATACACTCCAGTTGGTGATGCTTTATTAGTCAATTCAGTGATGCGAGATTGTGAGGTCTTAGTAGAAGGTCTCAATGTGTTAGTGGATCTTCTTCCACTAGAGTTGCAGATGTTAGATGCAATCTTAGGAATGGATTTCTTATTCACTCATTATGCTTCCATGGATTGCCATAGAAAGGAAGTTGTTTTTAGAGAAACCAGGATTAGCTGAAGTGGTTTTATGGGATGAAAGAAAGACTATCCCTACGAGTTTGTTCTCAGCATTCAAAGCTCAGAAGTTGTTGAGGAAAGGTTGGACGACGTTTCTTGCACATGTAGTTGAGGTGCAGGAAGAAAAGCTAAAACAAGAAAATGTTCTTGTTGCGAATGAATTTTCTTGTTGTTTTCTAGCAGATCTATCAGAATTGCCACCTGATAGGGAAGTTGAGTTCACCATTGAACTGTTACCATGAATGACACCTATTTCGCAAGTGCCGTATAGAATGGCTCCAAGTGAGATCAGGGAGCTAAAGATGCAGTTACAAGGACTAGTTGATAAGGGATACATCAGACCTAGTGTATCGCCTTGGAGAGCTCCAGTGTTATCTGTGAAAAAGAAAGATGGTATCCGTAGATTATGCATTGATTATAGATAGTTAAACAAAGTCACGATACGTAATAAGTATCCTTTACCCTGAATAGATGACTTGTTTGACCAGTTAAGAGGTGCATCGATGTTTTGTAAGATTAATTTAAGATCAGGATATCATCAGTTAAAGGTCAGAGAATCAGACATTCCTAAGACGTTATTCATAATGAGGTACGAGCATTACGAGTGTTTAGTAATGCCATTCGGTTTAACAAGGTACTAGCAGTTTCCATGGACCTCATGGACAGGTTTTCCACCAGTATTTGGATAACTTTGTAATAGTGATTATTGATGATATACTAGTTTACTCAGTTGACAGGAAAGCCTACGAGGAACACATGAGTATTATTCTGCAAACACTACGAGATAAAATAAATTTATGCGCTAAATTCACCAAATGTGAGTTTTGGTTGAACCAGTAATGTTTTTGGGGGCATGTTGCCTCAAAGCAAATGGTGTTAGTGTGGATCCAAATAAAGTTAAAGTTGTAGTCAACCCGGGAGAGACCAGCTTAGTACGACAGAGGCGTAGTTTCCTAGGCTTGGCGGATATCTGCAGATGATTTGTTGAGAACTTCTCACGATTAGTATTACCCTTAACAGTTTTAATATGAAAGAATGCTAAGATTGAATGGTCGATAAGTGTGAATGAGAGTTTTGTGGAGTGAAAAGAGATTAGTTACTGACACCTATTTTGACACTTCCTATAACGGGAAAAGAGTATGTGGTTTCTTGTGATGCCTCGAGGAAAGATTTAGGGTGTGTACTTGATGCAAGAAGGAAAAGTAATAACTTATGCGTTAAGGCAATTGAAAAAGCACGAATGTAATTACCCTACCCATGATCTTGAGTTAGCGGCGAGCTTGTTCTAGCATTAAAGATCCGGAGACATTACTGCTTTGGTGAAGGTGTCACATTTACACGATCATAAGAGTCTCAAGTATATCTTTGATCAAAGGGAGTTGAATATGAAACAGAGAAGATGGTTAGAATCGATTAAAGATTATGATTGTACTATAGAATACCATCCCGTAAGGCGAATGTGGTAGCAGATGCATTGAAAGCAGAAAGTCAAGACTTCCTAGGGATGCCTTGTGTGGTATTCGAGCAACATTTTTAAGAACTCTAAGGATTCTAAGGCGATTGTGAATGCAGAGAGTTCAGAGAGTCTTTTAGCTCAGTTCCAGGTCAGGTCTTCACTTGTAGCAGAGGTTGTGAGAAGACAACCAGAGGATAGTAACTTGCAGAAAATGTTTGGGAAGTCCAAACAGGGCCCAGAAGCAGAGTTTAAGATGAGATCAGACGGGGCCATAGAAAGGCAAGGAAGACTATGTGTTCCGAATTTTAGTGAGCTTAAAGATGCTATTCTAGAGGAAGCTCACGATTCACTTTACGCTATGCATCCAGGAAGCACCAAGATGTACAAAACTTTGAAGGGAACGTATTGGTGGCCTGGGATGAAACGAGAGATAGCTGATTATGTTGATAGGTGTTTGATCTGCCAACAAGTTAAACCAGTTAGACAGAGGCCAGGAGGACTCCTTAACCCACTGCCAGTGCCGGAGTGGAAATGGGAGCATATTACTATGGATTTTCTGTTTGGATTACCACGTACTTCGAGTGGGCATGATGGTATTTGGGTAATAGTGGATAGACTCACTAAGACAGCACGATTTATACTGATTTAAGCGACGTCTACGCTTGATCAGCTTGCTAAGATGCATGTCGACAGAATTGTGAGTCAGTACGGAGTACCAGTGTCTATCGTTTCAGATAGAGATCCAAGATTTACTTCTATGTTTTGGCCTAGTTTACAGAAAGCTATGGGAACAAAGCTGAAGTTTAGTACAGCATTCCATCCTCAGACAGATGGGCAGTCAGAGAGGACCATCCAGACCTTAGAGGACATGTTGAGAGCATGTGTCCTCAAGTTAAGGGAAGTTGAGATACACACCTATTACTTATGAAATTTGCTTACAATAACAATTATCAGTCTAGTTTTGACATGACACCATTTAAAGCTCTAGATAAAAGACCGTGTAGAACGTTAGTATATTGAAATGAACTAGAAGAGCGGAAGCTAATCGGTTCTGAGTTGGTGCAAGTTATGACAAACAATATTAAGGTAATCAGAGAGAATCTGAAGGTAGCACAAGACCGTCAGAAGAATTATGCTGATAAGCGACGAAAGGACTTAGAATTCTTGGTTGAAGATCAAGTTTTCTTGAAGTTATCTCCATGGAGAGGTGTCCTTCGTTTTGGCAAAAAGAGTAAACTAAGCCCTAGATATATTGGTCCTTATCAAGTAACGGGACGAGTTGGGCCAGCACCCTCTGCGACTGGAGTTGCCAGTGAGAACTATCTTGAGTACATGATGTTTTTCATGTGTCCATGTTGAGAAGTATATTCGGTGATCCGACATATGTACTAAAGCACAACCCGTTGAGTCAAAAAAGACATGAGTTACGCAGAGGATGCAGTTCAAATCCTCGACGAAAAGAATAAGTTTTAAGAAACAAGACGATCCCACTCGTGAAGGTTCGTTGGATACATCACAGAGTGGAGGAGGCAACCTGAGAGTTAGAAGACTAAATGAGGAGGAAGTATCCGATGATTTTCACCTAAAGACTACTAAATTTCGAGGACGAAATTTCCTAAGGGGGAGGTAAGTTGTAAATCCGATCTCTTTGGAACTTCCTTATTAACAAACAACAAAAAGAAAGAAGAAATGAATGTTTAAAACTTGGTTTTCCATGTTTTAAAATGGAAAGAAATGAAGTGAAAGGCAAAAGGAAAACAAGGAAGGAAAGTTTAAACCATTTCGGTTTGGATTGCTTTTAAGACAAAAGAAGAAAAGGAAATGAAACAAATGTTTAATATACTAAGTTTGCTTTGTTTTGTTAAGAAAAGAAAAGAAAAGAAAAGAAATGGAAGGAAGGGATAAAGGAAAGAAAAGAAAAGGAAAAGAAAAAGAGAAAAAGGGAAAAGACAAAACAACTCTCTTTCCACCGATTGTTTTGTTTTAAAAGGGTTTTCTCTTCAATTTCTTCTCTTTCATCACAAACCAAGCTGAAATTTCGTGGGAGAAGGAGAAAGGAAGAAGAAGGGAAGCCATTTTTCATAAATTTGGAGCTGTAGTTGCAGAAAGAAAGGAGAAGAACTCAAGAGGATTCTTTATGACAGCAAGGTAATCACTCTGCCATATTCTGCTATTTTGTTCATCACGAGCTCCACATAAGAGGTAAGAGTTGAAATTTTGTTTCATGAACGTTAACTCATATTGGAACAAAATTCATGAAGGAAGCTCGAGCAAATTCGGACCTTAAGCTACTGATTTGTGAAGAGGAAGACAGAACACAGAATTTACTGTCAAATCCGAGAAGTCTCTGATGTTTTGGTTGTACTGACCTGTAGAGTTCGAATCAGAAGCTCTATTAGGTATGGTTGGAAAGCTTATTGCATTTCCTACA
Source organism: Trichosanthes cucumerina (assembly GCA_036507285.1). Classification (NCBI taxonomy): domain Eukaryota; kingdom Viridiplantae; phylum Streptophyta; class Magnoliopsida; order Cucurbitales; family Cucurbitaceae; genus Trichosanthes; species Trichosanthes cucumerina. Next base: position 253,175 of record JAYKKG010000025.1, on the reverse strand, counting down.
ACTTTCGTGAAGAATTCGTGATTAGAAAATGATTAGAAGATATTGTAAATAGCAGGTCAAGTTTCGGGTTGCAGCGGAAATTCGAATCTGGAATAGCAGAAGTTGGTTCCGGGGAAATAAGCTTTCGAGGTATTTCTGAACCAATCTATTGGGAATCTCATTTTTATGTCTTCTTAAGAGTTTTAGAGGATTCAAAAAGGAAGAGTTTGGTATAAAGTACATTCTTTTTGGATAAGTAATGAAGAAGTTATGGCTGTCTGAATACAGGGCATAAAATCTGTTAAATGCTGGAATTTTTGTTGGAATGTTTTCTTGTAGTTTTAAAGTTAAAACCATGAGCTCGAGGTTCTAAAACATGGTTTTGGTTTGTTTGACAGGCCAAGAGCGAATAGGTCGAGTGTACGGGTCAAGACTCTAGTTCTAACACTTTGAGTGACAAAACGAACTTCGATAATGAGCTATATGCTTGAAAAATGCTTTAAGAAATGCAAGTTTTGCTAGAATGAATTGTTTTAAAGTTTTGTATTTTATTTTTGAACACATGACTATGAGTATTCTTGTTTTCTTAGAAATGTTTTAAAGTGTTCATGATGAGCTTAAATGTCTTGATGAAATTTGTACACGAGCATATGTTTATTGCATTTCCGAAGTCTATGGAAATGTTATGATTTTGAGCAAGTATGTTTTTAAAGATTTCCGGTTTATGAACAAGCTAAGTAAGCTTGAGTTTTATGAAAGAAAAGATAAACAGCGCATGTTCAAATGTTTTCATGTGATTTTCTCGAGATATTGAGCTCGAGGCTTTATGGTACCGCAGGTGTGCATTGTGTCTTATTCTCGTTGTCGACGTTGAGTGTACTCCGTGACAACAGCCACCTGTCGTGAGTCTTTGGCGGGCCCCACTACGACAAAGACGATGGGAGTCTTTGGGCGCCCCCACTACATCGTAGAACAAAGTAGATTGTGACATGTTTTTCTTAAAGAGTTTATATCATTTACATGCCTTACGAGATTTAAACGATGTACTTGCTGGTTTTTTCCTAAAAGCTATTATGATTACACGATTACTTTCAACACTTGATTACTGGATGCATATGCTTATTGATGACCAGTGATATGATTTACGAGTTAGTAGTTTCCTTTAAACTCAAGTCACTCACTCAGCTTCATAGCTCATTCTTTCATGTTTTCCACTTTTTCGTGTGAGGTCGAGCTCCGGTGCTGATAACTCGCCATAGTCTGCTGGGAAGCTTCTCATGTTTGATACTTTGTACGTGGTGTGGTGTTGTATAGCAAGTCCATATGTTTTGTAAATTATTTTGAGAGAGCTATGTAGTTATAGTCCTATGTGCTTTAGAGGTTGTGGTTGTTTAATTAGTGGTTTGGACTGTTTGTGGTTACGATGTTCTTGCTCGTTTTAGTTTCCAAGAGAGACTTAAGAAGAGTTTCTCCTCATGTACGTCTTATAGGTGTCCAGCCTCCATTGTGTTAAGTTTTAAAGTGTTCCATATGCGAACATAGTTTCTTTTACTGTAAAGTAGTGTCAATGAGGTATTGTTAAGAGGTAACAATGTCTCGTTGGCTTCATGTCGCCTCCCTGAGCTAAGTTAGCAAGTGTTTCGGGAGGGGGTGTGACACATGTACTCTCCACGTCGATCCGATCGAAGTGTTTTAATTGTTTTACCTAATTGATTTTCAACTTAAGCCTTGAATTCCTTGAACTTTTCAAGTGCATTAGACTTATGATGCATTAGGTAAATATGCCCAAATCTTGAATAATCATATATGAAAGAGATGAAATCTTCATAACCTCCACTCGTTTTAACATTCATCGGACCACAAAGGTCTGAATGTATAAGGTCAAAAGGCTCTTTGGCTCTATAACCTTTGCCACTAAAAGGTCTTTTAGTCATTTTTCATTCCAGGCAGGACTCACATAAAGTTACAGTACTTTCTTGTAACTCATTTAGAAGTACACACTTTACCAACCTCTTAATCCAATTTAGATTAATGTGACCCAACCTAAGATGCCAAAGATGAGCATTTTCTTTAGGAGAAATTTTACGTTTCATTGATTGTGTGTTTGTTGTTTTAAATAGTTCAGTGTTCAAAATAGTTTTGACTGAATTTAGTCTCAAAACATACAAATCATTCTCTAATGAAGTTGTACATATTTCAACACCTTTCTTTGAAATAAAACACATTATTGAAAGAAAAGGAAACATAAATACATTGTTCTATTATGCAAGAAATTGAAATATGGTTTCTAGTAAACCCAGGTATCACTAATACATTATCTAACAACATATATTTCTTGCGAACAAAAACTTCATCGTGCTAATCGCTACAGTTGAGACGATATCTCCAGTTCCAACCCGGAGTGTTATTTCTCCTTTCTGTAGTTGATGTCAGGAATCACTCTCGTAAAGGAAGAACATACATGATTAGTGGCGTCGAATCCAGTATGAAAGCGGTTTTATCATTATCCACTAAGTAAACTTCTATGCAAAGTAAATCATATTTACCATATTTCTTGTTTTCGGTCAGGTATTTTGGACAGTTCCGTTTCAAATGTCCATCCTCGTTGTCGTGGAAACATTTTCCTTTGTCAGCAACCTCCTTGACCTTCTTGCCCTTTTGGGCGACAGCTTTATCAGTACGTTTCCCTTTACCAACCTTCTTCATGTTCTTCTTCTTCCTTTTTAGATTAGAATAAGTTGAAGCCATTGGTTTTGTCCCAGAGGTCAAACCTCTGTGATAACTCCTACTCGCAACATTTCTCTCACCTTTTGGTCCCTGAATTTTCATCAAAGACCAAAGGTCCGGAGTTCATTCGAGAGGGAGGTAAGGTTAAAAGTAAACTTGTTCATAACAACATTACTTCTAAACTACAGGAAACTATCTAGAAGAGTTTCAAGAATGAAGCTGACCTAGCTTGATTCATCGATCAAAGCACCATTCGACTTCGCGATGTTGAAGTCCACCATCATGTCCAGGATATGATCCTGAACAGATGAACCCTCCGACATCCTTGAGTTGAATATATACTTGAGGGCATTGTGTCGAGTCTGTGTAGATTGTTATCTAAACATGCCCTGCAACGAATTCATTATTTTCTTAGCGGTCATCATGCCCTCGTGCTTCTTGGCCAGTATGTCCGACATACTTGCGAGCATATAGATCTTAGCCTTATCATTGACTTTGATCCATCGATCATATGCATCACGAACATTTCGTGTTGCATTCGAGCCTTACACCTGAGGACACTCCTAAATTAGCACAAACTTAAGATTGTCCACTACCAAGATAGTGTTAAGTTTGTTCTTTCAAGTCATTATGTTCTCTCCAATTAACTTTTTATCACCCAATAAGGAAATAATCCAGCTAGACATACTGTTGAAATAAACAATTACTTCTATTAGTTTCTCGATAAAAACTATCTAATTCAATCAAGTTTTAGCTAATTATTTAATGATTCCGAGGTAATTAATAATTTGCAATGATACTCCAAAGGTTTAGAATGTATGACACCGAAGGGGAATAAAAAAAACTCCTCCTCTAGATCAAAACATTCTTGACCAAAACCTCTTATTCCTATAGGTTTTAGTTAGCATTATTTGGTTATGATACATACACTCCTTATTTACCTTGTGAGTGTAACCCTCTATCTTTAGGTCCCAGAGTGCCCATCCAACAAAATCCGCTGAAGGGAGGACTAGGTTGAAAAACAGACTAAGGTAATCTTTTTACTTTTCGGGTGTCCACTATGTTCCGATCCACTATATATGATCAAGCCCTCCGAAGGGATAGTCTAGTCCATGCCAAACTAGCAGGCTGACTATAGTGATCTCACGGTATGAACCGACAGAAGAGACCATAGGTTTTAATTTCACTAAACCTGCTTCCACTTACTATAAGTACCCTCTCCATTCACCTTGATATTGACTCACATACAAACATCATCCAAAGGGGGACGCTCCAGTTTGCGCCACAAGGGCAAGTATGTGTCTCACGATGTGAACTTTCCTGGAGAGATGTGGATGGAAATGTATGTATCATATACACTTTTTCCTCCCACTAGATACTTTAACTCTATAGGAAATTGACCTAGGTTAAACCCGACTAATTGTTTTACCTAAACTTATCAATATAACTCTTATACTGATAATCAATATAACTCTTTCATTGAACCTATCCTAAGTTTATGAATATAACTATTTATATTATACCTAGGATTTCTAGTTTATTAACCTCTTAATAAACCCGTTGACGCTACTATAATTTATAAACCTTCTGATTAAAATTCACTCCCAGGTCAGTTCCCAGGTAGGGGTGTTCCGTTTTCGTCAACTTAAATACCCCACCCTAGACAGAACCTTCCTTAGACAGAGTTCCTCTTTTAATCATTGTTCGTAAATTACATGGTTCATAATTCTAATCTAATTAGAACTAGATAACCTAAGATCTACTAAATTTTATGTTCTAAACATTTTAAAACTAATGAATTAACCTTAAGTAACATCTATTCTATGTTATTGTGCTTGATCATTCATCACATGAATAATTAAACATACATAACACATTCAACTCATGAAGAATATGCATGTCAATGTTGCCCATAATCAATATAACACCTTACACTAATTATTCATGCAAATTATATAATATAACACTTTATATTATAAATGATGCATGTAAATGTTTAGCCTAAAGTGAGTATCTAAATATTTTTTACCATTGGTAAATACTTAACAAATTGTAAAAAATTATAGGCCACATTGTGATTTAATTCTCACCGAATAATTTTTCTAGTTTTAGGATATCTAAGAAGGTGAAAGAATAGATGAAAGAGCAAGTGATGTGTGTATTCCATTCTATTGTGTCAAACGGGAAGATAGGAATGAAGACAATTTTGCACTTGTCTATGCACATGTCACGAGGGGAGTTGAAGGATGACATAATAGAGAAAATTGGTGGGCTAGTGGACAATAAAATTAAGGTGCCTATAGAAGTTGAGGTTGATAAAAGGGCTGATGGCCGAAGACCCCATCAAGATCGAATTTTATAAACCAAAACCTCTAAAAGGGTTGATGGCCGTAAATACTTTGCAATTGTAGTGGTCAGACCATTAACGGGATAGATGTTCTTAAATTTAATTAAGTACTTATTCCTAATTTTATTTAGAGAAATATAATTTTTGTTTGATTTTCAAAATAAGAAAATGAAACTTAAACTATTAATCATAAGGTTGGAGTCTAATTTTAGTAAGATGAATGAAGATTGTATTATATGAAGTGTAACTATGGATTTGATTAAAGAATCAGTAAACATGCAATAACCTTAACCATGAATTACTAAAATATGTTATTGACTCTCTCGATCTTAATTGAACACATGCAATGAAGTAAATCAACATCTCTGTCTATTTCTACCACTAAGCGCGACATTACAAAATTCTTTTAATGACTTCTAATATTAACCTATTCATTCTCATGCAATAAATTAATCTTAGTCATCCATTTAAGTTGTTAGCTAAATTTACTTTCTCAAACTAAATTCAGCTTAACAAAGAAAACTATGGCCAAAAGATAAGAAAATTAATTCAAAGTACATAAAAGACATTACAATAATATAAATAAAAAATCAAACATTGTTCAAAAGTACAATCATATAAGAGTCCATAGTACTCTAAATTTAACATCCAAAAAAGCATCACAAATAATCGTAAAACTGAAGAAGTAAAGTAATGAGAAAAGAGAAAAATTAAATCACTCGTTCCCGACATGATGTCTCATGATCCCAAGCATTGTGTCTTTTCCTCAACTCTCCAATGCAATCTTCAGCCCCCAATACAAGCCTCCTTATCTAAATTAGGATTTTTTTTCCCTCTCCAAAACGACTCGCTTTACACGAATGAGCAACTTTTCGTTTAATAAAATCAGGACAATGTTGTAACTATAGGAGCAACATTGCAAAGTTGTCCCTGCGATTAATTTTGTACAAGGAAAAAATAATTTTTGAGTAGCGATGCAATACTATATCTATTGTATTCCATATTTAAAGGGTTGTTTATGTTTTGCACTACTATAATTTCAAGTTTAAAATCTTTGTTCTCCTTCTTTAACTCTTAAATCCTCAAATATAGCTCAATTATACTCCAAATTTGTCCAAATACTTCACATTGCTATTGTCTTGCTTCAAATGCTCAAGTTGTGAGAAATAAACATAAAAATACATGAAAGTATTGAAAATCATAACAAAACTGGCCTAAAGCTAAGCCAAGAAATAACACTATATGTGCTATTAAAGATCTCAAAAGTTAGATTTTTACTAGTCTTAGATCAAAACAAAACTAAAATACTACTTTTACAAAATTTTAAATACAAGAATCATGATGCTAGTGTCACTCTTCTAATTGAAATAAAACAATAGAGTAAAGTCTTAGCACATCCTTAAGAAAGTTAAATTCTAACTATTATTTCCTTTTGTTAGTATGTGTAATTATATGAAAACTCAATAGGAGAATAGCTTAAAGGTAAGATTGAACTCACCATCCTATCAAACAAAAAGGTGATTTTTTTTTTTGCTAGGATGAAACACAACCAAAATTTTTGTTTGTGATATATTTTCTCTAGAAACCACTTGTGAAGATATCAATATTTAAGTTATTTAGAAACAATAGTCAACTAACTAAGCCCACAAAGCAACATAGTGAATATGGTTTACAAAGAAACAACATAGATAAATCAACTATCATTACAAAATTTAATAAACTACAAAGATAAAATATATAACAAATTTCAGATTAAACAAGCACACAGAAATCTTTAATTAATTAGAGATCAAGAATAATAAGAAGAATATAAAATTTTAAAATAATAATCACAGTAAACTTTCTACCTTAAGAATAATAGTATATAAACACACAAAATATGAACTTTGAATCAAGCTACAAATATGAATAAAATATAAACAACAACTTAGATCAAACGTATAAATCAAATACAAACCCCTTGAATTCTCTTCTCGGTTAATAGGACATTTGAGATTGTTTTTCCTTTTCTTGGTGCTTCGACAAATCAACTTTAATTTCTACCAAAAAGGTATTGATACGATACACATTATGTGACGGATATTAAAATACTACAAAATATTCATGAAATTGAAGGGGGAAAGACTTGTATAAAGCTAGGATTACATCGAAGAGTTAAATACTAGGGGGGAAAAATACCAGACATATTCACAACACAATGTTGATTGGATTTTGTTGTTCTCTAAAAATTATGAAAACCAACACTGACCTATAGACATTTACCAATTCAAATACAACAGTTTTGAAGAATATTCCCTCCTCGCATATATGAAATAAAACGCACCCTTTCAGAATGTCCTTCAATAAATTTTGGCAACACTCAAGATCCTTTTCCCATATTCCTCTTGTTATGAATCCTTGGCTAAAGACGACGAACACGTAGAGGTAGAGGGAGGAAGCCAGAGACGATGCACGGAGAGGCGGGCATTTGGAGAGTTAACGTGTGCGAGAGAATGATGTAATTGTTGTGAGCTTGTGATGGACACTCACAAATAAATAATCAAACAAGGAATATATTTCACAAGTGTCACACCCCCTCCCGAACTACCAGCTAACTTAGCCCGGTAGACGGCGTGAAGCCAACAGACATCGTTCGCCTCTCTAACGATACATGTTGACCTTGTTTTACCTTATAAGCATACTAAACTTGTATAAGAAACAACTAAAACATAACAAAGCGGAATATTGACAATTACGTAACCTACGTAAGGGGTAACCCTACTTATGACTCACTAGAAAACTGAAAGAGATATGAACATCACAACCAAAAACATACCCAACCATGGATCACACAACCACAACCTAAAAATGTACACATAAACATAAGTTCATAGTCCTTCTTCTATACATATAGACTTTCTATACAACACCACCCACGTACAACATATCAAACTTGTGAAGCTTCCAGCAGACTATGGCAGGTTTTCAGGCACCGGGAGCTCGATCTCTACCTGAAAAGTGGGAAAAACACTAAAAGAATGAGCTATGAATCTCAGTGAGTGACTTGAGTTTAAAAGAAAGCTATTAACTCGTAAATCATATCACCTGGCCATCTATGAGCATATGCATCTGTAATCAAGCGTTAAAAGTAATCGTGTAATCATAATAGCTTTTCAGAAAAACTAGCAAGTATATCGTTAAAATCTCGTAAGGCATGTAAATGATATAAACTCTTTTTAAAACATGTCACAATCTTTGTTCTACGATGTAGTGGGGCCCACCCAACACTCTCATCGTCTTTGTCCTAGTGGGGCCCGCCCAACACTCACGACAGCGCTGTTGTCACGGAGTTCACTCAACGTCGACAACAGAAATGACCTGTGTGCACACGGTACCATAAAGCCTCGGGCTCAATATCACAGAAGATCACATGAAAACATTCGAATATGCCTGCTTATCTTTTCTTTCATAAAACTCAAGGTTACTTAGCTTGTTCATTAAACTGGAAAACTTTAAAAACATACTTGCTTAAACATACTTGCTTGGAATCATAACATTTCCATAATCTTCGGAAATTCAATAAACATATGCTCGTATATAAATTTCATCAAGACATTTAGGCTCATCATGAACACTTTAAAACATTTCTAAGAAATCATGAATGCTCATAAACAAGTGTTCAAGAAAACAATAAACATCTAAACCCTTTCATTCAAGCAAAACTTGTATTTCTTAAAGTATTTTTCAAGCATATAGCTCATTTTTCGAAGTTCGTTTGTCACTCACAGTGTTAGAACTAGAGTCTTGACCCGTACACTCGGCCTTTTTGCTCTTGGCCTGTCAAACAAACCAAAACCATGTTTTAGAACCTCGAGCTCATGGTTTTTAACCTTAAAACTACAAGAAAACACTCCAACAAAAATTCCAGCATTTAACAGATTTTATACCCTGTATTCAAATACTCATAACTTCTTCATTACTTAGCCAAAAAGGGTGTACTTTATACCAAATTCTTCCTTTTTGAACCCTCGAAAAATCATATGAAGACATGAAGTTGAGATTCCTAACAGATTGGTTCAGAAATACCTCGAACGCTTCTTTCCCAGGAACTAGCTTCTGCTATTCCAGATTCGATTTTCTGCTGCTACCCGACACTTGACCTGATATGTACAACATCTTCCAATCATTTTCTATTGAATATTTCTTCATGAAAGTTGTAGGAAATTCAATAAGCATTCCAAACATACCTATTAGAGCTTCTAACTCCAAGTATACAGATCAGAACAACAAAAATATCAGAGGCTTTTCGGATTTGACAGTAAAATCTGTCATCTGCCTTCCTCTTCAAAAATCAGCAACTTAACATAAGAATTTGCTCGAGTTTCCTCCATGATTTTTGTTCAAATATGAGTTAACTTTCAAGAAAATCCAACCTCAACTCTTACCTTTTCTTTTGGAGCTCGAAATTAGTTATACAACAGAACTGGTCTGAGTTGATCAAAGAATTTCCATTGAAGTTGAATGATTCTTCTCCTTTCTTCTTCAACCTCAAACCAGAAACTTCCTCCCCTCTTCTTCTCTCAAACCTCTCCCACGATGCTCTGCCCTTTCTTGGTTGAAAATGATAACAAAATGGGTTGGAAATTAATTTAAAATTGTTTAATATAACCAAACGGTTGTTTTTGTCTTTTTCTTCTTTTTCTTTTTCCTTTTCTCTTTTCATTTATCTCTTTATTTTACTTTTCTTTCCTTTGCTTTTGTTTTCAAAGAAAAACCAAAACAAAATATATTCCTTTCTTGTTTTCTTTTCTTTTTTTTTTTGTAAGGAAATTCCCAAGAGAGATCTCGGGTTTACAACAAGAAACAATTCACTTGTATTAAAAAATACTTTTCACAATGCTACAAAACTTGGTTCACACTTTTTTCTCTAAACTCACCTTGTTTTTCTTATTTACTTTTCTTGCTTGTATACAATCGTACCAACGAAATCCTATTTATAGGATTTATTAAAAAATTTCCTTATTTATGAACTCTAAAAACTCACACATAACTAAATCGTTTTAATTCCTAAAAAACTTCCAATTAAATACAAACATTAACATAGATGTGAATAACGTACTAATAAACATGTTAAATTTAAACATCTACCCTTAAACATGTTTTACTGAAAGAACTCCGAGCTGGTTCTCAACTTGTGAAACACATCAACTTTGAGTGGTTTCGTGAAAATATCTGCAATTTGATTTTCAGTCTTCACATATTCAACATGGATCTCCTTCCTTGAAATACAATCTCGAATAAAATGAAACCTTGTATCAATGTGCTTACTACGATCATGAAACACTGGATTTTTTGCTAGAGCAATTGTTGACTTATTATCCACATGGATTACTGTTGCATCCTGTTGCAATATTCCAACTTCTTGAAGCAAATTTCTCAACCAAACTGCATGACAAACACATGATGTTGCAGCAACATATTCTGCTTCACACGTAGATAGTGTCACAATAAGTTGCTTCTTGGAACTCCAAGTAAAAGTCGTATTACCAACAAAGAACACATATCCACTTGTACTTTTTCGATCATTAAGATCTCCAACCCAATCACTATCACAATAACCTTCAAGCAAAAATTCTTTAGACAATGTATAAAATAATCCATAGTCAAGTGTACCTTTGAGGTAACGAAGAATTCTCTTTGCCACTTTCGAATGAGTAGTCGATGGAGATTCCATAAAGCGACTCACCAATCCAACACTGAAAAGAATATTTGGTCTTGTGCAAGTTAAATATCTCAAGCTCTCAATCAAACTTTTAAAATATGATGTATCAACATCTTCATCTTCATATTTGGATAGTTTTGCCCCAGTTTCCATCGGAGTTGCAATAGGTTTAGCATTTAACATCTTAAATTTCTCAAGAATTTCTTTAGTATATCATTCTTGGGAGATGAAAATATCTTCCTCTGATTGTTTCACCTCAATGTCAAGATAATATGACATAGCCCGATATCTGTCATTTCAAATTCTTGAGTCATTGCCTTCTTGAGATTATCAAACATGCTTGCACAATTTCCTGTAAAAATTAAGTCATCCACATACAGGCAAACCAACAAAATATCTCCATGATCGTTAGTATTAATATAAAGAGAATGTTCACAAGGCGGAAGATTCGAACCGAATCCGCCGTCGGCAGTCGAGGGTTTTCTTTTTCGCTTCATCATGCGTTTTCTTCTTCTTTTTCAAACCTCTTTTCTTGTCGAAGGGTTTTCTTTTTCTCTTCATCAGTCAAGAGTTTTCTTCATCAGGCGTTTTCTTCGTCGGAAGACTGGAAACGAAGTCATTCTCTTCTCCTTCCCATAGCGGCAACACGATTTTTCTCCTTTCGGCCGCAACCTTGTACCTTTATTTTCCTCTATCTTTCCAACTTCCTCTCTCCTTCCAAGCTGTAGTGGGAAGTTCATCCATTTTTCAACTCAAAGGTCCGTGTATATCACTCTCTCATCTCGATTTTTATAAGGTTTGTATACAATTTTTTGTCTATTAATTCTTAGTTACAAATGTGTTATATATTGAACACATTCTATTGATTTATTCATGCATTTTTCTGTCTATTAATTTTCTAACAAATTAACTATTATATTTATATGGTGCTTCTAAAAATTACTTGGTTTGGTCTTTGTCCGTTGAACAAAATTTTGATTTAGCAAGAAGAAAAAGGAAAATCTGAACAAAACATCAAGCCTATTAGATTATGAACATCAAGCCTATTTCATTATAAAGATGCTTATGGATTTAGGCTCCTTTATTTACCCAGAAGACTTTGAAGTACATATATTTTCTTGATGTTTCAGCAATTTGTTAGGAGTAGTGGAAACATAATTGATTAGATATTTCTAGGTCAATTAGGTAAAATTCTTTTCCATATATATTCCCATTTCTTTTATTTTTTCGTGACAAGTTGCGAAATACATGTCTGAGTCACAATCTTGATTGATGAATTTCTGATATAGTTAATTTTTGTTTTGAATTTAGTATTTGGAAATGGTTTTTATGAGTATTTTCCATTATTGTTAAGTCTCGAGTTCTACTTTCGGATTGATTGAAGTTATGGCACTAGGATTGTTAAGTGAGTGTTGTTGGTGGAAGATTCTTTCAAACTTATAGATGATTATTTGATCAATTGAAGGCTCATTGACAAAATTGCAGGTTATTGATGGGGCATTAAATGACATGTTTGTGAGTTTCCAATTTCAAAATAGGAATAAGAAATTAATGTAAAAAAAGGGTCGTTTTTTTACAGGTTTTAGCATCTGGTGTTTCTTGTTGGTCCATAATATCTTTAAAATATCTTTAAAATATAGTAGTTATATCCAAATGTTTTCCCCATTTTAGTGTTATGTGTTCTTTCTTAGCTTTCTTCTCTATTCATTAAAGCAATTTATGTGTTGTTGTTCAAAATTGAAACTCATTTCGTTAACAAAGAAGAGTTGCAGAGGTTAGAGTTAATTCATTCACCAAAATTTGAACAAGATAATTCTTATATACATGTTTTGTCTTCAGTGGGTTTGTGTTTTCACGGATTTCAAAACATGAAATGAGACACTAATACATATGAAAATGCCTTTTTTTAAGCAATTTTCAAACAAAAACTTATTATAGGATGCAACACTTTTTTACATTTAAAGTTAAAATTGCTAATACTTATCTAAAATTAGGGTGCAAATTTGATAAGATTAAAAGGTTTATGATAAAAATTAATGCTACTTGCCAAATTTGGAGTGTGCTGAGATGAGTTTATTGGATATGAAGTGAGGCATGAAGATCTCCTCTCGCACGTCGATCGCCTGAAATATCCTCTCGTACGTTGACCGCCTCTTCTCTCTCTCGCACACCGACCGCCTCCTCTCGCATGTCGACTAATTGGGGTATGAAGATGCTTATTGTCAAACTCCTAGTTTATTGTCAAACTATTTGATCCTAAGTAAGACGTGGATTAAAGTGCATTAAAGTCCAATTTTTAAGGTTCGAGTGGTTATCCTACAGTTATGGTACCCACTTAGGTCATTATATACTCGTAGTTCTAAGGACGTTGAGTGGTTCCCCTGCCTTTGTGGTAGCCAATTAAGTCACAAGCCTACAAATTTAGAAACTTACAAACCTAGGTTTTGGTTCCTTTAATCATCCCAATATGCATTCTTAGTTTGTTTATTTTCTTAAAAAGTATCCTTAGGTTTAGAGTAAAAGGTCATCTAACTTTTGTCATAACTTCTACAGGTTGATGTTTGTGTTAAATTCATACTAATTCAGAAAGTTCTTTGAAAAGTATAATCGAGGATGAATAAGGATTGGATTATGCTTAAAGATAGATTCTCGAGAGAGTATATTGAAGGAGTTGCACAATTTTTAGAAGTGGCAAAAGGTCATGTAAATGAGGCGGGAAAAACGAGATGTCCATGTAAAAATTGTCAGAACTCAATGTCACAATCATTGGATGGAACGACATTTATTTACATATGGAATATCACCTTCATACAGTCAATGGATTTATCATGGAGAACCACCAAACTTAGCCCGGTTTCAAAAAGACAGGACTTCTTCGGTAGATGATGGGTTAAGTAGAGAAGAAGTCCATGTTCATAATAATGATGATGAGATGTTCACTTTTCTAACTGATTTACAAGGACCAATGATAGACGGGGAAGGGGATGTAGATGATGAAGAAGACTTTGGGGATGAAATGTCTGCTAACGGTCAAGAAAGAGAAACTTCAGACACTTTTGAGGAGTTGATGGCTGAGGCACGCAACCAATTGTATCCTAGTTGTACAAAATTTTCGTCGTTGAACTTCTTGGTGAAATTGATGCATATGAAGGTGCTCAATAATTAGAGTAACAAGTCGTTTGACATGTTACTAGAATTATTGAAAGATGCATTTCCTTCTAGTGCATTTATAACCTAGTTCATTCTATGAAAGTAAGAGGAAACTACGTGAATTAGGGCTAGGATATGAGTTCATCCATGCTTGCAAGTACGATTGTGTATTATTTTGGAAAGAATTTGCTGATTGCCAAAGTTGTCCAATATGTGGCGAGCCTCGATGTCAAATAAAAGATGGAAAGGGGAAGAAGTTTCTTTGGTTGAATTTTGTTCGCGCTTTCTTGTGGCAACTTTGGTTAGAGAGAAACGGTTGTTTATTCAGGATACTTCCTCTACTTTTAATCGCTTTATGGATCATGTTCTTTCGTTGTTTATTAGTAGTGCAAGCACACGCAACCTTTAGTCTTTATAGTTTGTCGTTTTTATGTCAAATCGCAATCGTTCTTGTAATTCGCCTTGGCGATTGGAGTTTTCTCCATTTCATTTATCAATGAAATTGTTTCTTATTCCAAAAAAAAAAAAAAAGAAGATCCCACATAAGATATTACGTCATTTTCCTCTAATACCGAGGTTAAAACGATTGTTTTCCTCAAAACATATTGCTTCTGAAATGAGATGACATAAGGATAAACGAGTTGACACTAAAGGTGTGTTACGACACCCAGCTGATGCAACAGGGTGGAAACATTTTGACAGAGAGTTCCCTCATTTTACTTCAGACCCAAGGAATGTCAGGTTAGCATTAGCTTCAGATGGGTTCAATCCATTCGGAATTATGAGTACTGCCTACAACATGTGGCCCGTGGTACTTGTCCCTTATAATCTACCACCTTGGATGTGCATGAAATAATCAAATTTTTTCATGTCTTTGCTTATTCCTGGACCGAAGTCTCCTGGAAAAGAAATTGATGTATATTTGCAACCATTGATAGAGGAGTTGAAAGAATTGTGGAATGATGGTTTGCACACTTATGATTGTTTAAGTGGAGAATATTTCAAGTTACATGCATGTTTGTTGTGGACCATCAATGACTTCCCTGCATATGGAAACTTGTCTGGATGGAGTACGAAAGATTATCAAGCATGCCCTATTTGTAAAGAAGATACATCATCATTTAGGATAAGAGGAAAAATCTCTTACATGGGACATCGACGTTATCTTCCTAACAATTATAGTTGGCGTAGAAGTAAACAACATGATGGAAAGTTAGAATATAGACCTCCACCCATTGTAATGAATGGAGATGAGATTCTACAAGTAAATGCGTTACAATTTCCAATGTTAAGTAAGCATCCATCCAAACAAAATAAGAAAAGAAAGCGCACTATCAATTGGACGAAAAAAGTATATTCTTTGAACTCCCCTATTGGTCTAAGCTTCTATTAAGACATAAGCTGGATGCCATGCATATTGTAAAAAACGTTGGTGACAACTTGCTTGGGACCTTATTGAACATTGAGGGGAAAACAAAAGATACGACAAACGCTCGTCTAGATCTTGAGGATTTGAACATACGAAAGGACTTACATTTGCAAAAGCAAGGAACTAAGGTTGTGAAACCACATGCTGCATATACATTAACTGCTAGTGAAAGTGTAGATTTTTGTAAGTTCTTGAAATCAGTTAAATTTTCTGATGGGTTTGTCTCAAACTTATCAAGATGCGTGAATGTAAACGATGGAAAGATATGGGGTTTAAAGACTCATGACTCACATATTCTACTTCAGCGAATTTTCTTGAATTTTCTCAAACATATCAAGAGCGGACTTGATTATAGTTGGCGTAGAAGTAAACAACGATGGAAAGATATGGGGTTTAAATTTTCTGATGGGTTTGTCTCAAACATATCAAGATGTGTACAACCATTATTGAGTTATGTAATTTCTTTCATGATCTATGTGCGAAGATAATCCGAATTAGTGATCTATATCGGTTGGAAAGAGATATTATACTCATACTCTGCAAGCTTGAAAAAATCTTTCCACCATCTTTCTTTGATGTAATGGTACATCTTGTTGTTCATTTGCCATATGAAATGAAAGTGGTTGGCCCAGTTACCTATAGTTGGATATACCCTATTGAGAGAAGCTTACGAACCTTGAAACAGTATGTGCGAAACAAAGCTCGTCCTTAGGGTTCCATAGCGGAAGCGTTCATCATGAATGAATCTTTGACTTTCTGCTCATTGTATCTAACTGGGATAGAAACGAGGTTTAATAGGAATGCACGTAACAATGACTCAATTCTTGATGGCGTGATGTGTGGGGATTTTGAAGTGTTCAAGCAAAATGCACGAGGGTTAGGAGGTTTTACTATGAAGACATTATCTGAAAACGAGAAACGATTGACACATTGGTATATATTGAACAACTATTCTGATATACAATCATATCGTAGGTATGTTTCAAATTATTATTGATTTACATAATATTTTTAGTTTTGAACTTTGAATCACATACTTAAGATCGAACTCTCTTTTCTTTTGTTTGTTATTATTTAGGCAACATTTAAGATTCATTCGTTCTCGTGCGGAGAGTAAATTAGAGTTATACAAAATACATCAACTAGAATTTCAGGATTGGTTCAAAGATCATGTAAGTGCACTTCTCATATTTGAAGATTGATATTCAATAATGGGTTAAAACTTATACTTGTGTTAATCTACCCAACAAAAAAATAAAAATCAGGTTTACTCATTGTGTGAAAAAGGAGAAGCATCTGAAGATCTTTGCTCGTTAGCACTAGGGCCTTCTAATCAAGTCCGGTCTTACAGTGGTTGCATTGTGTTATGTATGGACGTTTATAATAACATGTGTGGAATTTTTGTGATGTATGTACGTTTATAATAACATGAATTGTGTGGCTATCCTGCTGTATGGTACCCAATGTATTCATTTATAGATTTATAAGTGGATTAAAGTGTATTAAACACATAGCTTTAAGATTGAAGTGGCTATCCTGCAGCTATGGTAGCCACTTTTAGTGTATTTTCATGTTTTCGAGGGGCGAGGTACATTCTTATAGGTGATTTCTAGCTTGATCTCAACAAACATGGTCACTTAAATTTTTTTTGGACTCTTGATTCGATTCGGGGTGAGTTATTTGAGTTTGAAGCTCTTTTAGGACACGTTCATATTTGTTTTGAGCCTCATAGGAAACTTTGACATTTTTTTACTCCTTTAGGCCATTTTGATGCTTTCGAGGGATGAGGTAGTTGCATTGAATTGTTTTTTAGCTTAGTTTTCCCCCTCATTGGACACTTTGACACTTTTTGACACTTGTATAGGTTCGAGGTTGGGTTTTAGGGTTGAGGCTTGTCTAAGGCTCATTCGAGTTTTTTTTTCCTCTCTCATTGGACACTTTGGCACTTTTATAGAGTTTTAGTCTATTTTGATGTTTTCAACGGGCGGGGTACATTCTTATAGGTGATTTATAGCTTGATCTCAATCAAAATGGTCACTTAAATTTGTTTTGGCCTCTTGATTCGGTTCGGGGTGAGTTATTTGAGTTTGAAGCTCTTTTAGTACACGTTCATATTTGTTATGAGCCCCATAGGAAACTTTGACACTTTTTTTACTCCTTTAGGCCATTTTGATGCTTTCGAGGGATGAGGTAGTTGCATTGAATTGGTTTTTAGCTTAGTTTTCTCCCTCATTGTACACTTTGACACTTTTTCACACTTGGATAGGTTCGAGGTTGGCTTCTTTAGGCTCGAGGCTTGTCTAAGGCTCCTTCGAGTTTGTTTTTTTCTCTGTCATTGGACACTTTGGCACTTTTATAGAGTTTTAGTCTATTTTGATGTTTTCGAGGGGCGGGGTACATTCTTATGATTTCTAGCTTGATCTCAACCAACATGGTCACTTAAATTTGTTTTGGACTCTTGATTCGGTTCGAGATGAGTTATTCGAGTTTGAAACTCTTTTAGGACACGTTCATATTTGTTTTGAGCCACATAGGAAACTTTGACACTTTTTTTACACCTTTAGGCCATTTTGATGCTTTTGAGGGATGGGGTAGTTGCATTGAATTGTTTTTTACCTTGGTTTTCCCCCTCATTGAACACTTTGACACTTTTTGACACTTGGATAGGTTCCAGGTTTGGCTATTTAGTTGGGAAGATTATTAAGGGCACATTCGAGTTTGTTTTCACATCATTCACACTTTTCTCAAACTTGTAATATAGTTTCATTTTTCGAGGGGCTGGAATAGATTCTTTGATATGAGGTCATCTCTAGCTAGGTTTTCGCCTCCCATGGTACTTGTAGGGTACAAAGATTTAGGTTGTTTACAAAATTCTTACCTCTTTGTAGATTTTGTTTTATTTTCATAGAAGATTTATGAACATTGTCTTTGTCTATCTTATATTTTTCTTTCTATTCCTTTTTTCATTCCGGTCTGTAGCTGCAACGCATAATTTTCAAGCAACGACTTTTGAAGCATAGAAGAGTTGGTGTCATTTATTTTAGAAATGTCTATGTAATGGATTTAGTTTCTTTTGGACAACTTAGTACTATATCTGGACTAATGTACTAAATTATTTTTGATATGTTGGAGTTTTTTTGTGAAAAACTATTGCACTTTTGAATTATGTATCAATTTCAATGATATTATGATTATGCGTTCATATCAATGATAATATTCTTTATTATTCAATTATGAATATTCAATTACTACAAGCTAGCAGGTGTAATTAAAAATAATAAATTTAAATTTAAAAAATAAATTTTAGCAAAAAAATATTAAAATTTTAATTCAAGTAACTTTATGCCGACGCAAAAGACGTCGGTAGAAAGTTGATCCCCTAAGCTAGTGTTGATTCTCTTTGAAATATTTCCCGACGCGAGACTCGTGGGGAGAAATTCCGACGCAATGTCAGGCATCGACAAAAATGCCGACGCATACCGTTACGCGTGGGCAAAAGATATGCCAACGGGCTTATCGCGAAGTAAAATCCCGACGTGATGATTTCGTCGGGATGTAGATCTGCCGACGAAATGAGTACTTTTGTCGATGCATTGTTGCGTCGGCATATCCCAAAACTACTGTAGTGTATTTTCACATGTCTCTTCACCTTTGCATGTTAGAAGCAAAGATGACTCACTACTTTTAACGTCGTCCTCCACATAGTTGATATTTTCTTCAACTTTATTTCTGCATTCCCAAGAATAATGACCAAATTTATTACAATTATAACATTTTACTTGACTTTTGTTATACCTCCTGTCATTATTTGATCTTTCTCCATATGGCCTCGAATAATTGTGTCTTCCACAACCTCTTGATAAACTAGTATTTGAATCATGAAAATTTCTTTGACCAAATTTCCTCGACCTCGTCCTCTAAAGTCGTCACGTCCACGACTATGACCACGCCCTCGACATCGATTTTCCTTTTCTTGGCTATCTTCTTTATCTCTCAACTGCAACTTTGATTGAAAAAGTTGCTTAGTTTTCTGTTTGTTCTTCTTAAGAAGTTTCTCTTCATGGGCTTGTAGAGTACCCACAAGTTGATCAACGGACAATGTACTCAAGTCCTTTGATTCTTCAATAGCTACAATGATGAAATTGAATTTTTCATCTAATGAGCGAAGTATCTTTTCAACTACTTGCTCATCATTTATTGTCTCACCATATCTCTTCATTTCATTGACCACTGCTAATAATCTTGAAGTATAATCTGAAACCGATTCGGACTCCTTCATATGTAATGATTCATAATCACCTCTCAATTTTTGGAGGCGCACCTTCTTGACTCGATCTACTCCTTTATAAGTATTCTACAAAATTTTCCATGCTTGCCTCGCAGTGGTTGCTCCAGAAATCTTCTCAAAATTCGCATCATCAATAGCTTGATGAATAATAGTGAGTGCCTTTTGATCTTTCTTTCTAGTATTTTTCAAAACTTCTCATTCAGCTTGAATCAAAGATGCATCATTTTATGGTTCGTCATAGCCTCTATCAACAATTTCTCATGCATCTTGTGAACCAAGTAGAACTTTCATACGTATACACCAACTACTATAATTTTCTTTCGTAAGTCGAGGCACTTGGAAAGGAACCAAAGTTATTTGCCATTTGCAAAAACAATTATTTTTCTTGAACTCAGGCTCTGATACCACTTTGTTGTGAGCGTGTGATGGATACTCACAAATAAATAGTCAAACAAGGAATATATTTCACAAGAAACAATTCACTTGTATTAAAAAAATACTTTTCACAAAGCTACAAAACATGGTTTACACTTTTTTCTCTAAACTGACTTTATTTTTCTTATTTACTTTTCTTGCTTGCATACAATCGTACCAACGAAATCCTATTTATAGGATTTACTAAAAAACTCCTTTATTTATGAACTCTAAAAACTCACACATAACTAAATCGTTTTAATTCCTAAAAAACTTCCAATTAAATACATACATTAACATAAATGTGAATAACGTAATAATAAACATGTTTAATTTTCAATCGTAATTAGGTTAACTGAAGGGGGTTAACAAAAATACCTTTTTTTTTAAAAAAAAATCCACCATTACTTTATTATTATTATTATTGTTAAATAAGCATTGAACGTGCACCTTTTATTGGAGATTTTCTTGATGATCTGGAGAGTTAACGTGTGCGAGAGAATGATGTATTCTAACTTGACGATGAATAACCGTCAACAATAACGTTTATATTCGTGATATATTTGTCAATAAAATACTGAATAGTTGACGGCTAATAACCGTTAACGAATACAAAAAATGCAGAGCAAACCCAATTTTGACGGAACTTTACGAAAATATCGTCAATAACCTTTTAACATTGACAATTTATTCCGTCAACTTAAATATAGACATTTTTTGACGTTCAATAACTGTCAATATATGTATATTTAAATTGATAATTTATTTTAAAGTAAAAATGAACCTTTTATTGACAGGTTTTTTGTTATAAACGTCAACTATACATAGAAACCATGCGCCAATGAAGGCTAAATTTGTAGTAGTGGGGCCGCATCCACAGTGTAACCAGGATGAGGTTTCCAACCCTATCCATGTACTGTAGACTGTTCGAGGCACTAACTCAAACGTGATCCTTCCCGTGTGTCAACTACACACCGTTCAAGTACTATAATATGACCCTGGAGCTTAGTTTATTGGATGAAGTTTTATAAAATGCGAGATACAAACTTTTGACAAATCAATAACTTTTATTCATTTATAACAACTGTAATACAAACTACACTAGATTAGGGAAAAAAAAACCCAACAAACTCCCACTTGAACTAAGCTAGTGGAGTACATTTACATTTCTCAAATGCAAAGTAACGTAACACATTAGTGTAATACAATAAAATAGGGCATACGAATACCCTTTACAATACTCCCACTTGCCCTAGTCTAGAAGGACTCGAAGACGTAGACTTTCTAGGTGACCCTTGAACACCTTAGCCGTGAGGGCCTTTGTAAACGGATCAACAACGTTGTGCTCCAATGTTATCCGTGTGACTGTCACGTCTCTGCAGTGCACAATCTCCCGTATCAGGTGATATCTGCGTTCAATATGCTTACCCCTCTTATGACTTCGAGGTTCTCTCAAGTGTGCTACTACTCCACTGTTGTCACAAAACAGGGTCACTGGCAAGTTCATATTTGGAACAACTTCAAAATCTAGCATGACCTCAGACAAAAAACTTCTTTTGCAGCTTCACAAGCAGCTACATACTCGGCTTACATCGTGGAATCAGCAATGCATCCCTGCTTGATGATTCGCCACACTAAAGCTCCTCCGTTGAGGGTGAACACTAACCCGATTTGGATTTCCTACAATCCTTACCGGTCTGAAAGTCAGAGTTTGTGTATCCCGTGAGGATCAAATCCCTACATTCATACACCAGCATGTAGTCCCTCGTTCTCCTAAAACACTTGAGGATTGCCTTTACGCTTGTCCAGTGATCTAGTCTGGATTGAACTTATATCTACTTACAATCTCGATCGCAGAATGCGGATGTCGGGCCTAGTACACAACATTGCATACAAAAGGCTCCCCACAGCTGAAGCATAAGGGATGCGTCTCATATCCTCAACTCTTGAGGTGTCTTAGAATATTGATCCTTAGACAGGTGAACCCCATGCCTTAAAGGCAATAATCCGTTCTTGGGGTTCTGCATACTATATCGGGACCACATCTTGTCGATATAGGATGCTTGAGACATGGCTAGCGTTCTGTTCTTACGGTTCCAGACTATCTGAATACCTAGAACATATTGTGCTTTTCCCAAATCTTTCATTTGGAATTGCGAAGCTGATCATTTCTTAATGTCAGATAGAAATCCTACATCATTCCCAATGAGTAGGATATCATCCACATACAATATAAGAAATGCGAAAGTGTTGTTGATGATTTTCTTGTAGACACGAGGCTCATCAACATTTTGATTAAAGCCATAAGATTTAATTGCCTCATCAAATCTTTTATTCCAATACCTTGAGACTTGTTTCAGTCCATAAATAGACCTTTGAAGCCTGTAAACTTCTTGCTCTTGGTCTTGGGCAATGAACCCCTTGGGCGTGTCATGTAGATGGTCTCGTCAAGATTGCCATTTAGAGAGGTCGTCTTGACATCCATCTGCCATACCTCATAGTCGTAATATGCGGTAATGGCTAGAAGGATCCTAATAGACTTTACCATGGCAACGGGAGAAAAAGTTTCCTCATAGTCAACCACTTCTCTCTGGGTAAAACCTTTTGCCACGAGTCTAGCATTCAAGGTCTGTACCTTCCCATCTATACCACGTTTACGCTTATAGATCCACTTGCAACCAATAGGTTTGACCCCATCCGGTTGGTCCACAAGCTCCCAGACGGAATTGAAGTACATAGACTCCATTTCCTGGTCCATGCCTTTAATTCATTCGTCTTTGTCAATATCATTCATTGCCTGATCATAGGTCAATGGATCCTTGCAGTCACCACCAGGTATGACAACTTGGGTTTCAGCCAAACCCATGTAACGTTCAGGCTGTTTGACAGCTCTCCCACTACGTCGAGGCATTCTCAACTCTTGAGAATGGACTTGATTAGACGAGGTAGAACCGACAACATTTGTTGACGTACTAGCTTTATCAACAACTTTGCTGATGAATTGTCCATTTCGTTCGACACAATCTTACTCCTTGGTTTATGGTCCCTAATGTTATCCTCCTCAAGGAACGTGGCGTTTGTCGATACAAGAACCCTATTCGCCTTAAGATCATAAAAGAAACCACCCCTTGTTTCCTTTTTGTAACCTACGAATATGCATAATTTTGATCGGGGTTCCAATTTCTTCTGGTTTGAACCCAACACATAGGTCGGGCATCCCCAAATCCTGAAGTGGAGTAAACTTATATACAAGAGTCTCCACTGCATAACCCCAAAACGAATTAAGGAGATGAGCATAACTCATCATCGACCGAACCATGTCCAACAAGGTTATGTTTCTCCTCTCCGATACATCATTCTGTTGTGGCATACCAGGTGCTAAAAGTTGGGACGTAATTCGATGCTCTATCATATAGTCTTGGAGTTCAGTGTCCATGTACTCTCCACCTCGATCTGAACGAAGTGTTTTAATTGTTTTACCTAATTGGTTCTCAACCTCGGTTTTATACTTTTTCGAATCCACCGATCGTAGACAAAATCACTCTCCCTCTAGGACGAGACTTTCTCGACCAGACCCTAATTCCAGAATAACTCTTATTCCATTAGGCATCTAGTTACCATTATTCGGTCTGAATTCATTAACTCTTAATGAACCTCGTGAGTGTCACCCTCAATCTTTAAATTTCCAAGTATCGTCCATGAAGGGAATGAAAATCCCACGCAGCAGAAAGACTATTGAATCGTCGTTGTATCATTGTGAAAAACACTTTCTTAAAACTATTTCTATCCTATAGAAACTAGGTTAAACATGCATAAGAAGGGAAAACAACAAGGTATACTTACTTGTTGAAGAACCGTTCTTCGTGTTTTCCTTCTCCAGTCACGGACTCTTCGCCGCCACGATCTCAACGAACTCGATCTCCTTGAACAAAGGGATTCTCGATTGTTGTGACACCTCCGAAAAGGGCTCCTCGATTGTTCTCTTTAGGTAGAAGAATAGTAGGTGGGACTCCTTTTGGTGAAAGGGAGGAGAGAATTGAGAGAAGAGTTGAGAGAATTGTTAGTTATTTTTGGTGAGATTCCAAAAAATGAACAACAAGCTTACCACTCCTTCTTGCAAAGGAGTTTAAATAATGGTGATAGGTGGAGTAGAAATCTTCACTTATTTACCATTTAACCACAACCATAGGTTATGCAAATCATATTTGCATAACCACATATAATAAGATATCTCATATCTCATTATACAAATCACATTTGTATAATTGTGGATTTTAAATTGAATCACATTAATTTTCATTTCTCTCAATCCAATTTCCCCAAATTAGCCCTAATTATACAATTAGGCTAACCTATAGTTTATTGTGAATCTCATTCACATTAAACTATATAATATGTCAATCATATCTCATATAAATGACGTAATTACCCTTATAATGAATTTGAACACTTCAAATCTACACCAAATTGCAATCCCTCTATTTATCCAGTTTGAGTCAACCAAGGGACCTAATGGACCTACAGGTGACGAGCTCTAATGATCCGAGACTAACTCACAAACTCTTTGACCCTGGTTAATCAACATTAATTAGCTACCAGTAACACTCCACTAAATCCCGTGAGTCGCACTCCCATCACCGTTATTGACAAGTTGTGTCCATTGATATAACCAATGCCCGTGAGTCGACCCTTCACAGGTAAATCGTAGACACTGCTGGGTCAAATTACCGTTTTACCCTTGTGTCTGTTTCTTGCTCCTTAAGTCCCCACTGCTCCTCTAATGAACAACAACATTGTAATGGTCCAACACCCTTCTCGGGCCAGTGAGAGGGTGGTCGCCTGTTGTCCAAGCCCTGGAGACAACACATAAGGGAACAACCCCTCTAATTTCCCTAAAGTCGAGAACGAGTGAATCCCTTCTTGCGTAGTCAAGTTTCCAACTCCCCACGTGCTCTTGTCCCTAAGAAGATAGGCATATTGGGCGTGTAACTTTGACCATCCTCACCGGTACTAGTCAAAGGACATATCCCCGCAGACAGGAGTTCGTAACACGCTCAGGATTATGGTTAAGTCACTAATGGTTATCTACGAAGTTATTAGTCCTATACTGTCAACGATGTTACATCAATAGGTCTAATAATTCACGGTCCGGTCATGTACAATCTCATTGCACAGGATGCCCCAACTCGCATGTCAACCACATGAACGACTTAGATCACCTCGTTTGCATCTAATACAAAGCGGGTCGCATCCACAGTGTATCTAGGATTAGGTCTCCAACCCTATCCATATATTGTAGACCGTTCTGGTCATTAACTCGAACGTGATCCTCCCTGTGTGTCTACTACACACCGTTTAAGTTCTTGTTCTCTCATAACTTCAATGATCCTGGATCTTAGTTTATTGGACAAAAATTGTAAAATTGCGAGACACAATGTGATGAAAGAAATAACCTTTATTTATTTCAATTGGTAATATTACAAAAAAAACGAGATTACGACATACATCCCTAAAAATTCCCACTTGGAATAAGCTAGTTGAGTAAATATACATTTTGTCAAATGTACAATAAATTACAATAAAGTAATAGAATAAACTAGAGCATTGAATACCCTTTACAATACTCCAACTTGTCGTAGTCAGGAAGCACTCGAAGACCTAGACTCTCTACGTGACCTTCAAACACCTTAGTTGTGAGGGCTTTTGTAAATGGATCAACAACGTTGTGCTCCGGCGCTATCTGGGTGACTGTCACATCCCCGCGGTGCACAATCTCCCGTATCAGGTGATACTTCCGCTCAATGTGCTTGCCCCACTTATGACTCTGAGGCTCTCTCGAGTTGGCTACATGATCACTGTTGTCACAAAACAACGTGGTCGACAAGTTCATATTTGGAACAACTTCCAAATTTGTCATGAACTTCCTAAGCTAAACAACTTCCCCGTGAAACTTCACAAGTCGCAATATACTCAGCTTCCATAGGGGAATCAGCGATGCATCCCTGCTTGATGCTTCGCCATACTATAGATCCTCCATTCAGAATGAAGGCTGACCCAAAGTGGATTTCCTAGAATCCTTATCGGTCTGAGAGTCAAAGTCTGTGTATCCCGTAAGGATCAAATCCCCACTCTCATACACAAGGTTGTAGGTCCTCGTTCTTCTAAGATACTTGAGGATTGTCTTTACGGCTGTACAGTGATCTAATCCTGGATTGGCTTGATACCTACTGACAATCCCAACTACATATCAGATGTCGGGCCTAGTACACAACATAGCATACATGAGGCTCCCAACAGCTGAAGCATAAGGGATTCGTCTCATATCCTCAACCTCTTGAGAAGTCTTAGGACATTGATCCTTAGACAGGTGAACCCCATGCCTGAAAGGCAACAAGCCCATCTTGGAGTTCTACATCTTATATCTAGACAACATCTTCTCAATATAAGACGCCTGAGACATGGCCAGCGTTCTGTTCTTCCGGTTTCGGACAATCTGGATACCAAGAACATACTGTGCTTCTCCCAAATCTTTCATTTGGAATTGCGAAGCCAGCCATTTCTTTACGTCAGTAAGAATCCTACCTCATTCCAAATGAGCAGGATATAATCCACATACAATATAAGAAATGCGACAGCGTTGTTGACGATTTTCTTGTAGACACAAGGCTCGTCAATGTTCTGATCAAAGCCATAAGATTTCATTGCCTCATCAAACCTTATATTCCAAGACCTCGAGGCTTGTTTCAGTCCATTAATAGACCTATGAAGCCGACAAACCTTTTGCTTTTGGCCTTGAGCAATGACCCCTTTGGGATGGTCCATGTAGATGGTTTCGTCCAAGTTGCCATTAAGAAAGGCGGTCTTGACATCCATCTCGCAATACGTCATAGTCATAATATGCGGCGATTTCGACTTTACTATGGCAATAGGTGAAAAGGTTTCCTCATAGTCAACCCCTTCAACTTGGGTAAAACCCTTTGCCCCTAGTCATGCTTTGAAGGTATGCACCTTCCCCTCTACGCCACGTTTACACTTGTAGATCCATTTGCAACCTATAGGTTTTATGCCATCCGGTTGATCCACAAGCTCCCAGACGGAATTGAAGTACATCAACTCCATTTCCTGGTCCATAGCTTTAATCCATTCGTCTTTGTCAACGTCTGCCATTGCCCGATCATAGGTCAATAGATCCTCACAGTCATCATCAAGGGTGACGACTTGAGTTTCAACTAAACCCATGTAACGTTCAGGCTATCTCACAACCCTCCAACTATGTCGAGGCATTCCCAACTCTTGAGAACAGACTTGACTAGACGTGTTAGGATCAACAACACTTGTTGATGTACTAGCCTCATCAGCAACTCTTGCTGATGTATTGTCCATTTCGTTTAACACGAGTTTGCTGAAGGGATTTTGAATTCTCGCAGCGGAAGATATTGTGAAACGTCGTTGATCCGTTGTATAATTCCTATCTTAAAATTGTATCTATCTCATAGATCCTAGGCTAAACATGGAAAAAAATTAGAGAAAACAGTAAGTATAATGGATACTAACCTCTTGAAGAACACTTCTTCAACGTTTTCTCCTTCTCTGGTCACGATCTCTCTCGTACCAACGAACTCCTCGAACTCTATCCTCGATCTGAACAGGGAGACACCTCCAAAACGTCTTCTCGGTTGTTCTCGGGAGGTTAAGGGAGAGTGAGTGGGACTCCCTTTGGTTTTGGGTGAGGAGAGAATTTTGGAGAATTGAGAGAGGATTTGAGAGAGGATTGCTTGCTGTCTTTGGATGGAAATCCAAAAAATGGCAAGATCTTCGCCAAAGGCTTCTTGCAAAGCCTTTAAATAATGGTGAGATGTGGAGTTAATATCCCCACCAAATCACCATTTTACCACAACTATATAATATACAAATCATATTTGCATATTATATAATATAAGGTATCTCATACCTTATTATACAAATCTCATTTGCATAAGTGTGGAATTATAAATTGAATCGCATTCAATTTAATTTCTCCAATTAGAACTAATTAATCAATTAGGCTATCCTATAGTTTATTATGAATCTCATTCACATCAAACTATATATTATGTCATCTATATTTCATATAAATGACATACATACCCAAATAATGAATTTGAACACTTCAAATTCACACCAAACTGTAAACCCTCAATTTGTCCAATTTGAGCCAACCGAGGGACCTAATGAACCTACACGTGACAAGCTCCAATGATCCGAGACCAACCTGTCAAACTCTTTGACCCGGTTATTCAACATTCATTTGCTACGGTAACATTCCACTAAAGTCCGTAGCTGCACTTTCATCACTGTAGGATAAGTTGTGTCCATTGATATGACCAATACCCATGAGTCGACCCTTCACAGGTTGTTCGTAGACACTGCTGGGTCAAATTACCGTTTTACCCTTGTGTCTACCTCTTGCTCCTTAAGTCCCACTACTCCTCTAATGAACAACTACGTGGCATAGTCCAACAATAAATAACAACTCTCTCAGGCCAATGAGTGAGTGGGGCCCCGTTGTTCAAGTCCTGGAAACAACACTTAAAGGAACAACCCCTCTAGTTTCCCTAAAGTCGGGAACGAGTGAATTCCTTCTTGCGTAGTCAAGTTCCCAGCTCTCCACGTGGTTCTTCCCCTGAGAAGATAGACATATTGGGCGAGCAACAGTGGCCACCCTCACCCGTACTAGTCAAAAGACAGACCTCGACAAACAGGAGGCTTTGACACGCTCAGGATTAAGGTCGAGTCACTAATGGTCATCAACAAAATTACTAGCTCTATATCATAATAAAGTGATGTTACATCAGTAAGTCTAATAATTCACGGTCCAGTCTTGTACAATATCATTGCACAGGATGCCCTCACTCGCATGTCAACCACATGAACGAGTCAGATCACCTCGTAAGTATCTAATACAAAGCGGGTCGCATCCACGGTGTATCCGAGGATTAGGTCTCCAACCCTATCTATATATCGTGAGACCGCTCGATCATTAACTCGAACGTGATCCTCCCCGTGTGTCCACTACACATCGCTCAAGTTCTTACTTCTCTCATAATGCAATGACCCTGGAGCTTAGTTTATTGGATTAAGTTTATGAAAAATGCGAGACACAAAGTTTAAATAAATAACTCTTATTTATTACACAATGTTGAAATAAATAACTCTTATTCATTTACAACTTTGAATCTTACAAACTACACGAGATGAGAACATACATCCCAACATTTTCTCCTAGGTAAATGATCCCTAACGTCGTCTTCCTCAAGAAAAGTGGCGTTTGGCGACACAAGCACCCTATTTTCCTTATGATAGTAAAACATACCACCCTGGTCTCTTTTGGGTAACCTACAAATAGGCTCAATTTTAAACGGGATTCCAACTTTTTTGGGTTTGACACCAACACATAGGTCGACCATCTCCAAATTTTGAAATGGTGTAAACTGCTTTTACGTCCATTCTAGAGTTCGAAAGGTGTTTCACAAACACTCTTGGACGGAACATTGTTCAAAATATACACTAGAGTCTCCACTACGTAACACCAAAAAGAATCAGGGAGAGGAGCATAACTCATCATCGACCGAACCATGTCCAACAGGGTTATGTTTCTGCTCTTTGATACACCATTCTGCTATGGCATACCTGGTGCTTAGAGTTGGGACGTAATTCCATCTTCTATCATATAGTCCTGGAATTCTGTGTCCATGTACTCTCCACCTCGATCCGATCGAAGTGTTTTAATAGTTTTTTCTAACAGGTTCTCAACCTCAGTCTTGTATGCCTTGAACTTTTCAAGAGTTTCAGACTTCCTATGCATTATGTAAATATACCCATACCTTGATTAGTCATCTATAAAAGATACAAAGTATTCATAACAACCTCGTGCTTTTGATGGGATTGAATCCTGTTGTGGAAGCGATTTGAATCGCGTGTTATTGTAATGTATTACATAGATCAAATAAAAAATTTACATAAAATGATTAAGCATGCTTATTAGATCATATGGACAACAAGTATGTTATCTTTGTAGACAAAACAACAAGTGCTCCTTTGATCCCCACGTTCTCACGATCTCAATGATCTCGCCTACTTCTCAAACTATGAAATAGTTTTCAATTCGTCCGCTAGATCTTTTCCGTTGTATCTCTAGGAGAGGGAAAGTGGTGGACCTCTTTTGGAGTTGGGAGAGAATTTTAAGAAAACAAGTGCTTTGGAACTTTTCCAACTAAAAGCACTTATCTAAAGTGCACTAGGGTTGCCTTTTGAATTAGGTTAACAAATGTGCATCTCATGCACATATTTATAGAGAAATTGGATGGAAAAGACCATCTTACCCTTATAGTGCTCTTATGATATATTTCTCATGGATGGAACCATATGTTATATCAATTATATCATATATAACTGACATATCCATTTAAATATGAAATTGAACATTTCAATCTCACTCAGAACTATAAACCCTTTTTTTTTTCATGTTGAGCCAACGGAGGGACCTAATGGATCTACAGATCATGAGCTCCAATGATACAAGATTAATCTATCAGACACTTTGATTCAATTAATCAACATTCATTAACTATAACTCATTCCACTATAAACTCATAGTTGCACTCTCCTCACTGTGGACTATGTTCTATCCATTGATATAATCAATACTTGTGAGTCGACCCTTCACAGGTTGTTCGTAATCACAGCTAGGTCAAATTACCGTTTTACCCCTGTGAATACATCTTGTTCCATAAGCTCTATTGATCCTCTAATGAAAAATTAGTCTATGGTCCTACCATAAAACTTGATCTTTCTTAAGCTAGTAAGAAGGCGGGGCCCCATTGTTTAAGACATGAATTCAGTTCTTAAGAGAACAATCTATCTGATTCCCTAATTCAGGAATGAGTGATATCCTTCTGGTATAGTTAAGTTCCGAGCTACTTACAAAGCTATGTCCCTGAGAAGGTAGGCTTATTGAGTCGGCTACAGGCCACTCTCCCCAATCTAGTCTAAGGACAAACCTCATCAGCAGGAGTTCGTAGGTTGCTCAGGATTCAAGTGAAGTCACTAATGATCATTTATGAATTATTATACCTATCTTGATAACGGTGTTACTCTAGTAGGTTAATAACTCTCGGTCCGGTCTTGTATAATCTCATTATACAGGATGCCCCCACTCGCATGTCTACCTTATGAACGAGTTGGATTACCTCGTTTGTACCAAATACAAAGCGGGCCACATCCATAGTGTTACTAGTATAAGGTTCCCAACCCTATGCATGTACCATAGACCTTTTAGGCTATACTTGAACAACTTAATCCAACTTATGTCTACTACATAAATGTTCAAGATCTATCATTATAAACTTGGAACATAGTTTATTGGATTTAGATTTATAAGCGAGAATGTAATAAATAACAACTTTATTTATTGTGTAATGATAATTACAAAACTACACTTGTTTAGGGCATAAATCCCAACAATCTACCACTTGTCCTAAAACTAGTGGAGTACATAATGAACATTATAGTAATGTATTGTAAATACAATAAACTAGGGCACTAAATACCCTTTGTACAATATACTCCAACTTGCCCTAGTTAGTGTAAGATACGTTGTCCTAGACCTTCTAGGTGACTCCCAAATACATTAGCCGAGAGAGCCTTCGTAAATGGGTCAGCAGTATTATGCTCCGAAGCGATCTTTGTGACGATCACATCTCCTCGATGCACTATCTCCTTGATCAGGTGATACTTTCACTCAATGTGTTTACCCCTCCTGTGACTTCGGGGTTCGCTAGAATTTGCCACAGCTCCACTGTTATCATAATAAAGTGTGATTGGCAAATTCATGTTTCGAACAATTTCCAAATCCATCATGAATTTCCTTAGCCACACGGCTTCTTTAGCTGCTTCACAAGCTGCTACATATTAGTCTTCCATAGTTGAATTTGCGATATATCCTTGCTTGATGCTTCACCAAACTACAACCCCTCTGTTAAGAGTTGAAACTGACCCCGACATAGATTTCCTCGAATCTTTGTCAGTTTGGAAGTCAGATTCTGTGTATCTTGTAAGGATCAAATCCTTAACTCCATACACAAGCATGTAATTCCTCGTTCTCCGAAGATAGTTGAGGATTGTCTTAAATGCTTTCCAGTGTTCTGAACCTGGATTAGATTGATATCTACTGACCATTCCTACTGCAAAGCATATGTCTGGCCTAGTACACAACATTGCGTACATCAGGCTACCAATAGTTGATGCATAAGGAATTCGTCTCATATCCTCAATTCCTTGAGGTGTCTTAGGACATTGTTCCTTAGACAGATGAACTCCATGCCTGAAAGGTAATAAACCTTTCTTGGAATATTGCATCTGAAATCTTGACAACACTTTGTGGATATAAGATGTTTGAGACAATGCTAGAGTTTTGTTCTTGCGATTCCGGACAATCTGGATTTCAAGAACAAACTGCGCCTTTCCCAAATCCTTCATTGTCAGTAAGATAACCTACATCATTCCGAATGAGTAAGATATCATCTACATATAAGACTAGGAAAGCGACAGAACTTTTAATGATTTTCTTGTAGACACAAGGTTCATAATTATTTTGATCAATGCCATAAGATTTGATTACCTCATCAAATCTTATATTCCAGGACCTAGAAGCTTGTTTGAATCCATAGATGAACCTTTTAAGCTTGCAAACCTTTTGCTCTAGTCCTAGTTGAATGAACCCTTTGGGTTGCTCCATGTAGATGTTTTTGTCAAGATTCCCATTTAAGAATGTTGTCTTGACATCCATTTGTCATACCTCATAGTCATAATATGTGGCGATGACAAGTAGAATACGGTTAGACTTTACCATAGCAACGGGTGAAAATGTTTCCTTATAGTCCACCCCTTCTACCTGGGTATAACCCTTTGCTACTAGTCTAGCCTTAAAAGTTTGCATTTTTCCATCTAAACAATGTTTTCTCTTGTAGATCCACTTACAACCTATAGGTTTTACCCCATCAGGTATATCTACAAGTAGGGGTGAACAAAAAAAGACCGAAAATCGACACGATCGATCGAACCAAATCGATCAACCGAGGGTGGTCAATCGGTTTTGTGAAGGATTCAATCGGGGTCGGTTTTGGCCTTCACAAATGATCGGCCAGGTGGACGGTCGGTTTGGGGCAAAAGCCCCAAACCGACCAAACCGAATCAATCCTTAAAAAAATATATATATATATATATATATATATAAAATAATAATAATAATAATAATTAAAAAATAAAAAACTAAAAATTTTCTCAAAATAATTAAATAATAATTATAAAATAATTATAAATTATTAAATAATAATAAAATAATAATTATTAAATATTTAATATTTAATTAAATAAATATTTATATATATATATATATAAACCGACTAAATCCGACCGACCAAACTGACCAATTGGTTGGTCATCGGTTTTGGTAAGGATTTAAAAAAACCGATCGAACCGACCACTTTGGTTTGGTTGGGAAATCGTTCGGGAGTCGGGGTCAAACCACCCCACCGACCGATTTATCTTGGTTCATGGCTATGACCCATTTATCTTTGTCTTTGTCAACCATTGCTTGATTCTAAGTTAATGGATCCTCGCAATCATCATTTGATATGACAATTTTGGTTTCAGCTTAAACCCATGTAACGCTCGTGTTGTGTTAAAATCCTCCCACTACGTCGAGGCACTCTCAACTCTTGAGATGGACTTGACAAATTTGTATCAACAAACCTTGTTGATGTACCATCAGCAACTTTTGCTATTGTTCCGTCTAACTCACTTAACAGAACTTTACTTCCTTGTTGGTGATCCCTTATGTTGTCCTCCTATAAGAAAGTGACATTTATGGCACTAGTACCTTATCTTCCTTAGGATCATAGAATAACCCACCTCTCGTTTCTTTTGGGTACCCTACAAAAAGGCATAATTTTGAACGTGATTCCAATTTCTTTGGATTTGTCGCGAGCACATGTGTTGGACATCTCCAAATTCTGAAATGACCTAAACTACCTTTACGTCCTTTCCAGAGTTCAAATGGTGATTCCAAAACACTTTTCGATGGAACATTATTCAAAATGTTTACAGCAGTCTCTACTGCGTATCCCTAGAACAAGTTAGGGAGATGGGCATAACTCATCATTAATCGAACCATGTCCAACAAGGTTCTATTTCTCCCTTCTGATGCATCGGTTTGTTGAGGCGTACCAGGTGCTGAGAGTTGGGATGTAATTCCATATACTCTCCACCTCGATCCGATCGAAGTGTTTTAATTGGTTTACCTAATTGATTCTCAACTTGAGTCTTGAATTCCTTGAACTTTTCAAGTGCTTCAGACTTATGATGAATTAGGTAAATATGCCCAAATCTGGAATAATCATCTATAAAAGAGATGAAATATTCATAACCACCTCTGTCATTAACATTCATCGAACCACAAAGGTCTTAATGTATAAGCTCAAGAGGTTCTTTTGCTCTATAACCATTTCCACTAAAAGGTCTTTTAGTCATTTTTCCTTCCAAGCAAGACTCACATACTGGTAAGACATTTTCTTCTAACTCATTTAGAAGTCCAATTCTTACCAATCTCTCAATTCTATTGATGTTAATGTAACCTCACCGAAGGTGCCAAAGTTGAGCATTTTCTTTAGGAGAAATCTTACGTTTCTTAGTTTGTGTATTTGCAGTTTTAAATAATTTATTGTTCAAAACCATTTTGACTGAATTAGGCCTTAAAACAT
Source organism: Trichosanthes cucumerina (assembly GCA_036507285.1). Taxonomy (NCBI): domain Eukaryota; kingdom Viridiplantae; phylum Streptophyta; class Magnoliopsida; order Cucurbitales; family Cucurbitaceae; genus Trichosanthes; species Trichosanthes cucumerina. The sequence continues at coordinate 218,342 of JAYKKG010000025.1, read as the reverse complement.
ACAACCTATTTTATAATGAAGCTACACATATTTCAATACCATTCTTAAAAACAAACACTTTATTAGAAGAAAAAGATATTGAAATACATTGTTCTATTAGGCAAGAAATTGAAATTAGGTTTCTAGTAAACCCTGGTATCACTAGTACATTGTTTAACAATATATGTTTCTTGCCAAACAATAGCTTCATGGTGCCCACTGCTACAGCTGAGACTACTTCCTCATTTCCCACACGGAGTGTTATCTCTCCTTCTTGTAGCTGCTACAAGGAACTAATTCCCTGAAAAGAAGAACAAACATGATTAGTGGCTCCTGAATCCAATATCCAGGAAGAATTATCATCATCCACTAAACAAGTTTATAAGCAAAGTAAATCATATTTACCTTCTTTCTTCTTTTCTGCAATGTACTTCGGACAGTTTCGTTTCCAATGCCCGTCTTGATTGTAGTGGAAACATTTTTCTTTGACTGCAACTTCTTTGACCTTGTTGCCCATTTGGGCGGCAGCTTTGTCAGCCTATTTTCCCTTACCAACCTTCTTCATTTTCTTCTTCTTGCCTTTCAGGCTTGAGGAAGATGAAGCCACTGATTTTGTTCCAGAGGATGAACCTCTGTGATTACTCCTACTGGCAACATTTGCCTCACCTTTTGATCCCTTGATTTTGATCAGTGATTGGAAGGTTTGGAGTTCATTTAGAAGAGAGGTAAGGTTAAAAGTAAGATTGTTCATCATAACATTACTTCGAAACTGTAGAAAACTCTCTGGTAGAGTTTCTAGTATAAAGCTGACCTGGCTCGATTCGTCGATAGAATCACCATTCGACTCTGCCGTGTTGAAGTGAACCATCATATCAAAAACATGATCCCGAACAGATGATCCCTCCGCCATTCTAGCGTTGAACAGACTGTTGAGGGCATTGTGCCTGACCTGAATAAATTTTTGTCCGAACATGCCCTGCAGCGAATCCATGATTTCTTTGGCGGTCATCATGTCCTCGTGTTTCTTGGCTAGTATGTCTGACATACTTGCCAAGATGTAGACCTTGGCCTTGTCATTGGCCTTGATCCATCTATCGTATGCATCACGAACATTTCGTGACGCATTCGAGCTTGGCACCTGAGGACATTCCTCAGTAAGCACAAACGTTAGATCGTCTGCAACCAAGATGATATTAAGATTATTTTTCCAGGTCATTATATTTTCTCCGGTTAATTTCTTAGTAGCCAATAAGTAAAGGATTGAGCTATTCATATTGCTTTGAAATATAGAATATTTGTATTAGTTTCTCGCTAAACCTTTACTTAATCCAATCATTTTTAGCTAATTATCTAATAATTCCTAAGTCATTAATAAATCACAATGATACTCCAAAGGTTTAGAATGTATGAAATCGAAGGGTAATAAAAAACACTCCTCCTCTGGATTAAGAAATTCTTGATCAAAACCTAATGCCAGAATAACTCTTATTCCTATAGGCTTTAGTTACCATTATTTGGTCTGGATACAATTACAACTAATGTATCATGTGAGTGTAACCCTTTATCTTTGGATTCCAGAGTCCCGATCCAACAAAAACCATTGAAGGGAGGACTAGGGTGGAAAATAAACTAAGCTAATCTTTATCCTTGTTCAGGTGTTCATTGTGTTCCGATCTCTATAATCAAAGCCCTCCGAAGAGATTGTCTGGTCCAGGCCAAACTAGCAGGATGATCATAGTAATCTCACGGGGTGACCGATAAAAGAGACCATAGGTTTTGTTTTCACTAAACCTGCTCCCCTCACTATAAGTACCCTCTCCATTCACCTTGCTATTGATCCATACAAACACCATCCGAAGGGGGACGCTCACGTTTGCGGCACGAGGCGAAATATGGATCTCACGGTGTGAATTTCCAAGATATATGTGGGTGGAAATATATGTATCATATGCACTTTTCCTCCCACTAGATATTTTAACTCTATAGGAAGTTTACCTAAGCTAAACAAAGCTAATGGTTTTTACATAAACTTATTAATATAACTCTTATATTAATAATCAATATAATTCTTATATTGATTTTATCCTAAGTTTGCTATTAAACCTAGAACATAATTTATTAACCCCTAGAACAGAGTCGATTTACAATTAAAATTACCCAAAACACCGAGCCCTTACATTGAAAAATTCAAAGAAAAATTTCAAATCTAAGTGGCAAAAATGTAAACATCTAATTTTGCAAACCTTCATTCATCTCATGATCAAAATGTAATCCCACCTATGGTTTTGATAGATCTAGAACAAAAACAAGAACACAATTGTTCTCTAATACCAATTGATGGGATTGAATGTCGTTGCGGAAGCGTTTTGAATCTCGCGTTCTTGTAATGTATTACATAAATCAAATAAAAAACTTACATAAAATGATTAAGCATGCTTATTACATCATATGGACAACAAGTATGTTATGTTTGTAGACAAAACAACACGTGCTCCTTTGATCCTCACGTTCTCACGATCTCGCACACTTCTCAAAGTACGAAGTAGTTTTCAATTTGTTCGCTAGATCTTCTCCGTTGTATCTCTAGGAGAGGGAAGGTGGTGGAACCTCTTTTGGAGTTGGGAGAGAATTTTAAGAAATCAAGTGCGTTGGAACTTTTCCAACTAAAAGTACTTCTCTAAAGAGCACTAGGGTTGTCTTTTTAATTAAGTTAACAAGTGTGCATCTCATGCACATATTTATAGAGAAATGGGATGGAAAAGACCATCATACCTTTATAGTGCTCTCATGATATATTTCTCATGGATGGAACCATATGTTATATCAATTATAACATATATAATTGACATATCCCTTTAAATATAAAATTGAACATTTCAATCTCACTCTAAACTATAAACCCTTCTTATTTCCATGTTGAGCCAACGGAGGGACCTAATGGATCTACAGATCATGAGCTCCAATGATACAAGATTAATCGATCAAACTCTTTGATTCAATTAATCAACATTCATTAACTATAACTCATTCCACTATAGACTCATAGTTGCACTCTCCTCACTGTAGGCTATGTTGTATCCATTGATATAATCAATACTTGTGAGTCGACCCTTCACAGGTTGTTCGTAATCACATCTGGATAATATTACCGTTTTACCCCTGTGAATACATCTTGTTCGTTAAGCTCTACTGATCCTCTAATGAACAATCAGTCTATGGTCCTACCATAAAACTTGATCCTTCTTAAGCTAGTAAGAAGGCGGGGCCCCATTGTTCAAGACCTGGATTAAGTTCTTAAGAGAAAAATCTATCTGATTTAGCCAAGATGCAATACCGCAGTGTAAGGGTCAAGTTTTAGTATAATGATTTATGAGTCTAAGTATCGCCATCGGGAATGGGTTTCTAGATTAATTAATTACTAAGATACTAATTGTCAATTTTAGCTAAAGAAACATAACATGGATAGTTGGTTGAAAGTAAAGACAAGCAAACAAACATGTGGAGACACGAATTGATAGAATTGAGGGAAGTGATTATACAAGTTAATGACTCAATTAACACATGCAATGAACCAAAGAGATGAAATTATAAACAAGAAGTAAAATACTCAAGAAAACCTCTCGATTCTTAGTGAGCCTCACACGTGCAATAAACTCCATAGTCTCCATATGAACCTACGACATGCATGGCCATTAAGCAACTTCTTTATGCGTTTCTCTAAGATTTCTAGGTCATTCTCATGCCAGATTTCTAAGGGTTTTGACAATTTTGCTCTAATTCAAGCTTTATCTCTCGAGTCCACTTAAACAAACAAATTAAGAAGTAAAGAACGAATTGCCAAAAATAAGAACAAAATATGCTTCAATTCATGGTAAGAAAGTCTTAACAAGTAAATCAATTCCTAACTACAATGTTTAGCTACTTTACATCACATGAAAATCAAACTAAACATGTAGAAAACGTCTCAAACGGAGTTACAATTTGAAAGAAAAGGAAATTAAACTTATGTGTCGATGCCGATCCTTCGTCTCCGAGCTCCCGTCTTCGATCTTGAACCTCCACGGATGCTTTGGCTCCAAAAAACGCTATTTTCTCTCTGCTTCAAAATGTGTATTTCGAAATTAGGGTGGAAAATCTACCAAATTCGGTTCCCCATGCAAGAAGAATCAAGGTTGTATTTATAGAGGAATTCGGTGCAGCGTTGCAACGTTGTACCCTAGACAGTTGGAAAATAAGGAAATAATGGCGTGCTTGCAACGCCGCTTACCCTAATGTGCGCGCTCTTTATCGAAATGGCGTTGCGATGCCCGTTGTGCGGTCCCTTCTTGCGTATCTTCTTATCGAGATAGCGTTGCAACGTTGCTTTCTATTGCCTGGGGGCTTCAACGCATCTTGGCTGCACATTTGGCGTTGCAACGCTCTTCGTGGCATTGCAACGCCATCACCTCGGGTCTTCAAGCTTGGTTTGGTCCTTTCACATCACCTCTAAATAGCCTTGTTTTGATCCCGAGTGATCCAATTTGTCTCCAAATGTCTTGTTTACGCTCTTAACCTGAAATTGAGTAATTTAAACGCGTAAAAGCTCTGAAATCATTATAAAACTAGCAATCATTATAAAACTAGCTCTTAACCTGAAATTCAGTAATTGAGTAATTTTGTGTGCTATCAATTCAGTTCTTAAGAGAACAATCTATCTGATTCCCTAATACAGAAATGAGTAATATCCTTCTTGCATAGTTAAGTTCACAGCTACTTACAAAGTTATGTCCCTGAGAAGGTAGGCTTATTGAGTCGGCTACAGGCCACTCTCACCCATTGTAGTCTAAGGACAAACCTCATAAGAAGGAGTTCGTAGGTTGCTCAGGATTCAGGTCAAGTCACTAATGATCATCTATGAATTATTATACCTATCTTGATAACGGTGTTACGCTAGTAGGTTAATAACTCGTGGTCCGGTCTTGTATAATCTCATTATACAGGATGCCCCCACTCGCATGTCTACAACATGAACGAGTTGGATTACCTCGTTTGTACCAAATACAAAGCGGGCCACATCCATAGTGTTGCTAGTATAAGGTTCCCAACCCGATGCATGTACCATAGACTTTTTAGGTTATATTTGAACAACATAATCTAACTTATGTCTACTACATAAATGTTCAAGATCTGGTGGCTATTGTTTGGACAGATACTTTGAAATTTAAAGATAGAGGGTGACACTCACGGGATTCATTAAGAGTTAATGGATTCATCAGTCCGAATAATGTAACTGGATGCCTAATGGAGGAGTGTTTCTGTTAACCCTTCGGTGGTGGTCATTCTAAACCTTTTGGATATCATTGCAATTTTTAATGACCTAGAGATCATAGGATAAAAATTTGCTAAAACCTGATTGGATTTTCAAAGTTCTTGCGAGACAAATACAAAGTTTTTTCTTACTTTCAGCAAACAAAATGTCTAGTTCAATAGTTTCTCTCTTAGCTTCAGACAAACTCGTACGAGATAACTTTCAAACGTGGATGAATAGTATCAACACGATTTTGGTAACTGACGACTTAAAGTTCGTCTTTGAACTTAGTTTATTGGATTTAGATTTATATGCGAGAATGTAATAAATAATAACTTTATTTATTGTGTAATGATAATTACAAAACTACACTTGTTCAGGGCATAAATCCGAACAACTTTATCACTCATCAGACCACAGAGGTCAGAATGTATAAGCTCAAGGGGCTCTTTGGCTTTATATCCTTTTCCCCTAAAAGGACGTTTGGTCATTTTTTGCTCAAGTCATGACTCACACACCGGTAAAGAGTTTTCTTCCAACTCGCTTAGAAGTCCACTATTCACTAGTCTCTCAATCCTATTGAGATTGATGTGGCCTAACCTTGGATGCCAAAGATGGGCTCCTTTGGAGAAACTTTCACTCTCTTAATTTGTGTTTCGCCATTTTAAACAATTCAGTATTCAAAACACTTTTGACTAAATTAGGGTTGAAAACATACATGTTATTCTCAAGTGAAGAAGAACACAGTAAATTGCCTTTGAAAGAAATAAACACTTTATAAGATTCAAAGGAAGTAATAATACATTGTTCAATAAGGCAAGAAATGGAAACAAGGTTTCTAGTAAACCCTGTCACTATGTACAAATTATCTAATAATAAGTACTTCACGCCAAAATAAAGCTTCACCGTAATCGATCATTGCAGCAAAAGACAACCTCCCCAGATCCAACCCGTAGCGTTATCTCACCATCTTGCAGCTGCTGCGAGGAACTAATTCCCTGAAAAGAAGAACAAACATGGTTAGTGGCGCCCGAATCCAATACCCAGGCAGAGTCATTACTCTCCTCTAAACAAGTTTCAGTTACCAATAAATCACATTTACCTTGATTCTTCCTGTCGACAAGGAACTTGGTACAGTTACGTTTCCAGTGGTCATCCACATTGCAGTGAAAACACTTTCATTTCTCTGCAACTTCCTTGACCTTTTTGCCCTTTTGGGCGGCAGCACGGTCAGCCTTACCCTTCTTCATCTTCTTCTTCTCTTTCGGGTGTGAAGGAGCCACAATTTTTTTCCCAGAGGTCGAACCTCTGTGAAAGGACTGGAAGTTATGTAGCTTGTTTAGAAGGGCTGTCACAATGTAGCTAATTTTGTTCATAACAACATTGCGACGAAACTGAAGGAAACTCTTCAGAAGACTCTCCAGAATAAAGCTGACCTGGCTCGACTCATCGATCGAAGCCCTGTTCATCTCTGCCAGATTAAAGTGGGTCATCATGTCTAGAACATGTTCACAGACAGACGCCTCTTCTTTCATCCGGGCATTGAAGACGTGTTTGAGCGAGTCATGTCGGACCCTAAAGGACTGTTGTCCAAACATTTCCTGCAAGGACTCCACGATCTCCTTGGCAGTGATCATCACCTCATGCTTCTTTGCCAAGACATCAGATAAGCTGGCAATGATGTAGACCTTGGGCTTTTCATTGGCCCTGATCCATCGATTGTACGCATCACGAACACTTCGTTACGGGGTCGAGCCCGGCACCTGACGACAGTCCTCAGTGAGCACGAACTTAAGGTCGTCAGTTACTAGAATCGTGTTTATATTGGTCTTCCAAGTTTGGTAGTTATCTCCCACTAATTTGTCAGAAGCAAGTAAAGCTATTATTGAGCTAGACATTTTGCTGAAAAACAAATAAAACTTTTAGTCAGTGTCGCAAAAACATTTTTAAATCCAATCAAGTTTTAGCAAAAATTTATCCTGCGATCCCCAGGTCATTAAAAATTTGAAATTATATCCCAAAGGTTTAGAATGACCGCCACCGAAGGGTGAACAGAAACACTCCTCCTCTGGGACGAGACTTTCTCGACCAGACCCTAATACAAGACTAACTCTTCTTCCATTAGGCGTCCAGTTACAATCTTTCGGTTTGAATCCACTACTCTTAATGAATCCCGTGAGTGTCACCACCAATCTTTAAGTTTCCAAGTATCCGTCCAAACAATAGCCACCAATGGGTGAACCAAAAAGGAAAACAAACAAGGAAACTGTATCCCATTCGGGAGGTCACGGTGTTCCGACTCCCATGATCAAGGCCCTCCGAAGGGATTGTCTGGTCCAGGCCAAACTAGCAGGCGGATCATAGGCGTCTCACGTTGTGAATAGAAAGAAGAGACCGTGGGTCCCATTTTGACAGCTCCCGCTCCCACTCCCTATATGTACTCTCTCCATCCAATTTGATATTGACCCATACAAAAACCGTTCGAAGGGGGACGCTCCCATTTGCGCCACGAGGCCGAGTATCGATCTCACGGTGCAGACTTTAACGGAGATTTGTGGTCGGAAAATCAAATGTATCTAATACACTTTATTTCCTCCCACTCAGCACTTTAAATTATTCGGGATTGACCTAGATAAATCGGCTAATATTTACCTAAGTCTACCAATATAACTCTTATATTGATTTAACCTAAGTTTATAATTACATTATTAACTTAGGTCTATGTGAGTAAATTAATAAACTTTTAATTAACGACACTCACAATAATATAACCTAAGAATCTCTGAACCGAATTCACTCCCTGGTCGGTTCTCAGGTAGGGGTCTTCCACAAAGCGTTAGCATAAATACCCCAACCTTAGACAAAACCTTCCTTAGACAGATCTACTTATCAGTCACCATTCAAAGGTCATATTTGATTTCCTAATTCTAGTCTTATAAGAACTAGAAAACTAAGGCTAATTATTCAAGTTCTTAACATTTTAAATATAATAATTAACTTAGGTTACATGCATTTCTATGTCATATTTCTTCATCATTCAACACATGAATAATACTATGCTATAACATACATTCATCACATGAATTAAATTCATTAGCATTCTTTTAATCTAAAAATATAACACTTATCTTTAATTAAATTAAAACATGCATATATTATATTATAACACATATAATATAACTTATCATGCATACTATATATTATAACACTTCAAATATAAATATGATGCATGAAATGTTTAACCTAAGGTGGGATTTTAAAACTATATGACATACATTATGCACATAGAATTAAATATTTCATACATCACATGCATAAAATAAATAAATAGCAAAAATTAGACCGGTTTTGGCACTTAGGGGACATTAAATAAGTTAATTTACATTAATATAACTATTATATTAATATTAATTAAAACTTTAATTTAATTAAAACTAAATACATTTTATAATTTAATAAAATAAATAAAAAAATGCCCCCACGTTTTGAAAATGCAACAGCCCACGTCTCGGGCGAAAAAGTCGTTGGAACCGCCCACTACGCACGCAACGTTGTAACATTGTGGGCAACGTTGCATCGCTCAACGTCGCACCTCGTGTGCTCCACACCTCGGCGTTGCAATGCTACACCTAGCGTTTCAACGCTGCTCTGTAGCACAACCTTCATCCTCGCGGACAGCGTTGAGATGCCGAAGGACAACGTCTCAACGCCGTCGACATAGGAGCAGGCTCCTATGCTGTTCTTCGTCATTTTTTGCCTGTTTCTGCTCCCATTTCTTGACAGCAACTCTTGCCGACAAAGATCCGAACTTACAGACTCGGTTTATTTTCTAAATGCCCCAAAAACATGGGCCTTTACATTGATCTAATCAACAAAAAATAAACCTAAAACTAAAGCCAAAATCGAAAACATCCAATTTCGCAAAACCAACAATTTCATCTCATGAATTGAAGCATGACCCACCTAGTTTTAAGAAAAACTTCTGCACAACGAAGAAGCCAACAATTTGGCTCTAATACCCATTGAAGGGAATGAAAATCCCACACAGCGGAAAGACGATTGAATTATCGTGTAATCATTGTGAAAAACTCTTTCTTAAAGCTCTTTCTATCCTATAGAAACTAGGTTAAACATGGATATGAAGGAAAAACAACAAGGTATACTTACTTGTTGAAGAACCGTTCTTCGTGTTTTCCATCTTCGGTCACGAACTCTTCGCAATCACGATCTCAACGAACTCAATCTTCTCAAACAAACGAACTACCGGACACCTCCAAAAAGGGCTTCTCGATTGTTCTCTTTTAGGTAAAAGGAGAGTAGGTGGGACTTCTTTTGGTTAAAGGGAGGAAAGAATTGAGAGAAGAGTTGAAAGAAGAGTTGAGAGAATTGTTTGTTGTTTTTTGTGAGATTAAAAAAAATGAACAACAAGCTTACCACTCCTTCTTGCAAAGGAGTTTAAATAATGGTGATCGGTGGAGTTGAAATCTCCACCTATTTACCATTTAACAACCATAGGTTATACAAACCATATTTGCAGAACCACATATAATAAGATATCTCAGATCTCATTATACAAATCACATTTGCATAATTGTGGATTTTAAATTGAATCACATTCAATTTAATTTCTCTGAATCCAATTTCTCCAAATTAGCCCTAATTGAACAAATAGGCTAACCTATAGTTTATTATGAATCTCATTCACAAAACTATATAATAAGTCTATCATATCTCATATAAATGACATAATTACCCTTATAATGAATTTGAACACTTCAAATCCACACCAAACTGTAAACCCTTCATTTATCCAGTTTGAGCCAACCGAGGGACCTAATGCACCTAAAGGTGACGAGCTCCAATGATCCGAGACTAACCTGTCAAACTCTTTGACCCGGTTAATCAACATTCATTAGCCACGGAACCACTCCACTAAAGCCCGTAGTTGCACTCCCGTCAGTGTAGGACAAGTTGTGTCCATTGATATAACCAATGCCCGTGAGTCGACCGTTCATAGGATGTTACTAGACACAGCTGGGTCAAATTACCGTTTTACCCCTGTGTCTACTTCTTGCAACTTAAGTCCCCACTGCTCCTCTAATGAACAACAATATTGTAATGGTCCAACCATATACAATACCCTTCTCGAGCAAGTGAGAGGGTGGGCGCCCGTTGTCCGAGCCACGGAGACAACACTTAAGGGAACAACCCCTCTAGTTTCCCTAAAGTCATGAACGAGTGAATTCCTTCTTGCGTAGTCAAGTTCCCTGCTCCCCACGTGGTCCCGTCTCTGAGAAGATAGGCATAATGGGTGAGTAACTGTGACCACCCTCACCCGTACTAGTCAAAGGACAGACCCCTGCAGACAGGAGTCCGTAACACGCTCAGGATTAAGGTCGAGTCACTAATCGTCATGTACGAAGTTATTAGTCCTATATTGTCAACAATGTTACATGATTAGGTCTAATAATTCACGGTCCGGTCTTGTACAATCTCATTGCACAGGATGCCCCAACTCGCATGTCAACCACATGAACGAGTCATATCATCTCGTTTGTATCTAATACAAAGCGGGCCACATCCACAGTGTATCCAGGATTAGGTCTCTAACCCTATCCATATACTGTAGACCGTTCGGGTCATTAACTCGAACGTGGTCCTCCTATGTGTCCACTACACTCCGTTCGAGTTCTTGTTCTCTCATAAATTTAATGACCCTAGAGCTTAGTTTATTGGACAAAGTTTGTAAAATTGCGAGACACAAAGTGATGAAAGAAATAACTCTTAATTATTTCAATTGGTAATATTACAAACTAAATGAGATTATGACATACATCCCAATAGTCCAAACAATAGCCGTCGTAGGGAGTACTATGAAGGCTAACCAACAAGAAAATTTTATTCATTTCGGAAATTCACGGTTTTCCGACACCCATGATCAAAGCCCTCGGTAGGGATTGTCTCGGCTAGGCCAAACTACCAGGCAGATCATGAGCGTCTCACGGTGTGAATCAAAAGAAGAGACCGTGGGTCCCGTTTTCACAGGTCTCGCTCCCACTAACTATAAGTACTCTCTCCATTAACGTTTAACGTTGACCCATACAAATGCCACCCGTAGGGGGACGCTCCCATTTGCACCACGAGGCCGAGTATGGATCTCACGGTGTGAATTTCACGGAGATTTGTGGATATAAACTTAAATTTATCTTATACACTTAATTTCCTCCCACTCAACACTTTATATTAATGGGATTTACCTAGATAAATCAGCTAATATTTACCTAAGTCTACCAATATAACTCTTATATTGCATTAGCCTAAGTATATAATCATATTATTAACTTAGGCCTATGAGAGTATATTCAATTAATGATTAATTAACGACACTCACGTGTAATATGACGTATGGATCTCCGAACCAAATTCACTCCCAGGTCGGTTCCCAGGTAAGGGTGTTCTGCAAAGCGTCAACTTAAATACCCCACCCTTAAATAAAACCTTCCTTAGACACAGTTACTAATTAGTCACCATCCATTAGTGATATTTTCATTTCCGAATTCTAATCTTATTAGAAAAAGAAAACCTATGTCTAATTGTTCATGTTCTAAACCATATAAAACTAATAATTCACTTAGATTACATGCATTTCTATATTATTGTGCTTGATCATTCATCACATGAATAATTAAACTATAACAAACATACATCACATGTATAAATGCATGTAAATGCTTTTAATCTAAGTAATATAACTCTTATATTAACTAAATTAAAACATGCATTTTATTATAACTCTTATAATAGAACCCTATCATGCATACTATATATTATAACACTTTTAATAGAAACATGATGCATGAAATTCTTAACCCAAGATGGAATTTTAAAACTATATGACATACATTCTGCATATAATTAAATCATACAAAACTTGCATAATTAAATAAAATAGCAAAAATGGACCGATTTTGGCACTCTAGGGACATTAATTTAATTAATTAACATTAATATAACACTTATATTAACATTAATTAAATTAAATTAATAAAACTTAATTCACTTAATAAATAAATTAAATAATAAATAAAAAACGAGAAAATGGCTTCTCAAACGGTCTCCCACTCTCCACTTTCGCGCGAAAAAAAGTGCTGGAAATGCCCACTATCGGAGCAGCGTTGCAACACCGTGGCGGCGTTGCAACACGGCGCATGATGCACGCCTCTCGCGCGCGCACGCGCGTAGCGTTGCAACGATGCCACTATCGTCGCAACGCTGAGCGTGCCACGCATGCCTCCACGCTCTTCAGCATTGCAACGCAGTTGCAAGCCGTTCATCCGCATGGATAGCGTTGCAACGCTGTCCTCTGTCCAACAGCTCTACTTTAAGTTTTTCGCCCATTTTTCGCTCCGTTTCTTCACATAAACTCATGCCACGAATGACCCGAACTTACAAACTCGATTTACATACAATAATGCCCAAAACAACGAGCCCTTATATCGATCTCATCGATGAAAAGATGTAAATCTAGTCTGAGTGCCAAAATCGAAAACATCCATTTCGCAAACAATTAACATTCATCTCATGAAATTAATGTTACCCACCTTAATTTTAAGAAATTACAGAATGCACAACGAAAAGCAACGTTGGGCTCAGATACCAATTGAAGGGAAACGATTTCCAGCAGCGGAAGACGTCGTGAATTGTCATTGATTCGTTGTGTATGTAATGTCTTAAAAAACAAAATTTATCTCATAAAAACCTAAGTTAAGCATGCTGATTTGAGAAGGAATACAAAAAGTAAACATTTTACTAACCTCTTGTACACAACTTCTTGCGTTTCCTTCTCGATCTCTCTCGATCAAACGAACCTCACGAACAAAGACACTTCCACAAGCTCTTCTCGGTTGTTCTCGGGAGGTTGAGGGAGAGTTATGGAACTCCCTTTGGAATTTTGGATGGAGAAAAGGTGTTAGAGAAATGAGAGAAGCTAGAGAGAATTTGGTCTATCTCTTTTGTTGGAATTTCAAAAATAAGAATCCTTATCTTACCAAGTGCTTCACAAAGCACCTATTTATAATGGTGAATGGTGGAGTTAAAATCTCCACCAATTCACCATTTTACCACAACCATATGATGTGCAAATCATATTTGCATATCACATAATGTAAGATATCTCATGCCTTATTATACAAATCCTATTTGCATGACTGTGGAATAATTAATTGAATCACATTCAATTTAATTTCTCTCAATTCAATTTCTCCAATTTAGCACTAATTAATCAATTAAGCTATTCTATAGTTGATTATGAATCTAATTCACATCAAACGATATATTATGTCAACTATATCACATATAATTGACATAGCTACCCAATTAATGAATTTGAACTCTTCAAAACCACTCCAAACTATAAACCCTCAATTTGTCAAATTGTGCCAACCGAGAGACCTAATGGACCTACACCTGATGAGCTCCAATGATATGAGATTAATCGGTCAAACTCTTTGATTCGGTTAATCACTATTCATTAGCTACGGTAACACTCCATTAAAGCCCGTAGCTGACTCTCGCCACTGTAGGACAAGTTGTATCCATCAATCTAACCAATGCCCGTGGGTCGTCCCTTCACAGGTCATTCATAGCCACTCCTGGGTCAAATTACCGTTTTACGCATGTGTCTACATCTTGTTCCTTAAGTCCCACTACTTCTCTAATGAACAATTTTGTTGTATGATCCAACCATAAACAATGTCCCTCTCAGGCCAGTGAGAGGGCGGGCGCCCGTTGTTTAAGCCTGGAGACAACACTGAAGGGAGAAACCTCTATAGATTCCCTAGGTCAGGAACGAGTCAATTCCTTCTTGCGTAGTCAAGTTTCCAGGTCCCTACGAGCTTATGTCCCCAAGAAGATAAGCATATTGGCTGTATCCAGACCACCTTCACCCGTACTAGTCAAAGGACAGACCCCCGCAGACAGAAGTTCGTGACATGCTGAGGATTCAGGGCGAGTCACTAATCGTCATCTACGAATTCATTAGTTTTACTGTGAACGGTGTTACATCAGTAGGTCTAATGATTCATGGTCCGGTCTTGTACTATCTCATTGCACAGGATGCCCACACTCGCATGTTAATCACATGAACGAGCTGGATAAAATAGTTTGTATTCAATACAAAATTGGTCGCATCCACAGTGTAACCAGGATGAGGTTTCAAACCCTATCCATGTATTGTAGACCGTTCGGGCAACTAACTCAAACGTGATCCTGCCCGTGTGTCAACTACACACCGTTCAAGTACTATAATAAGACCCTGGAGCTTAGTTTATTGGATTAAGATATAAAATGCGAAATTTAAAGTTTTGACAATTCAATAACTTTTATTCATTTATAACAATTGTATTACAAACTATACGAGATTAGGACAAAAAACCCAACATAGATATCGTAGGTTAAAATCGAGTATAAAAGATATACTCGGATGTTTCACCAAGACTTAGGATATGTTTTAGTTGGCCGACATATATTACTAAGTAATTTATACCCTAACCGTCTAGAACACTTTAGCTGTAGAGAAGTAATGTACTTTTAACTCTAGCGTCCCTAAGAGTTCACACCGTGAGATTCATGCTTGGCTTTGGGTTGCCCTGGGAGCGGACTCCATTCGGAGAGTGTTTGCATCAGTCAATATCAAGGTTAATAGGGAAACTCGTTCATAGTAAGTGGGAGAAGGAAGTGTGTTAATGCATCCTACGATCTCTTTCGTTATGTCACACCGTGAGATTCCTATAATGCACCTGCATGTCTGCCCTGGAGTGACCATACCAATCAGAGAGTTGTATTATAGCATTCGGAACACCACGAACTCCAAAAATAGATAGGGTCTCTCAGGTTCGTTTTCATTCTTGTCTTTCTAATTTCGGGAGCATTAGTATCCTGATCATTGAGGTCTGAAAATGGAATGTTACACTTACAAGAATTACTAAGTGTTAGTAAATTCTCGACCAAATGAGCGATAACTAAGTTACTATAGGAATAAGAGTATTCTGGTAATAGTATTTACTCAAGATAGTCTTCGTTCAACGAAGGAATGGGCTGTGACCCCTTGGTGAATGTTATTCTAAACCGTTGAAATATCGTTGCACACATAATAATGATGGGTACATTATTTTTGCTAAACTTGATTGGATTTTAAAGGTTAATGTTTTTTTACTGAAAATGATATGTTTTTTTTTTCAGTATGACTAGCTCTTTTTTTCAATTATTAGCTTTTGACAACTACACAACATGGAAAAAATTTGAATACAATACTAGTAATAGATGACCTGAGATTTGTCTTAACTGAGGAATGACCTCAGACCCCTTCCTCAAATGCTAACCGAACTAGTCGGGAAGCTTATGATCGATGGGTTAAGGCTAACGATAAAACTTGTGTCTATATTCTTGTCAGCATGACTAATGTATTGGCGAAGAAATACGAATCCTTTGGAATAGCTAAGGCTATCATGGATTCCCTAAAAGAGATGTTCAGGCAACCATCATCAGTTCTGACACGAGGCTATTAAGTACATTTACAACAAGCGCACGAAGGAAGGGACCTCTGTTAGAGAACATGTCTTGGACATGATGGTCCACTTCAATATTGTTGAACTAAACGACGACGCCATCCACGAGGAAAATCAGTTTAGCTTTATTATGGAATCTGTGTTGGGATGTATGTCCTAATCTCGTGTATGTTTGTAAAATTTACTCATTCCCGATTTAGGGAAACTAGAGGGGTTGTTCCATTATGTGTTGTCTCCAGGGCTTGGACAACGAGCGCCCACCCTCTTGTTGGGATGTTTGTCATAATCTCGTATAGTTTGTAAATTACCATTTGAAATTAATAAAGAGTTATTTATTTCATCATTTTGTGTCTCGCAATTAATACAAACTTTGACCAAGAAACTAAGCTCCAGGGTCATTGAATACATGAGAGAACTAGAACTTGAACGGTGTGTAGTGGACACATAGGGAGGATCACGTTCGAGTAAATAACTCGAACGGTCTATAGTATATGGATGGGGTTGGAGACCTAATCTTGGATACGTTGTGGATGCGACCCGATTTGTGTTAAGATACAAACGAGGTGATCTGACTCGTACATGTGGTTGACATGCGAGTGGGGGCATCTTGTACAATGACATCGTACAAGACCGAACCGTGAATTATTAGACCTACTGATGTAACACCGTTGACAGTAAGGACTAACAACTACGTAGATGACCATTACTGACTCGACCTAAATCCTGAGCGTGTTACGGACTCCTGTCTGTGGGGGTCTTTCCTTTGACTAGTATGAGTGAGGGTGGTCACAGTTACTCGCCCAATATACCTATCTTCTTAGGGACAGAACCAAGTAGGGAGTTGGGAACTTAACTACGCAAGACAGAATTTACTCGTTCCCGCCTTTAAGGAACCTAGAGAGGTTATTCCCTTAAGTGTTGTCTCCAGGGCTTGAACAACGGGCACCCACTCTCTCATTGGCACGAGAGAGTTGTTGTGTATGGTTGGACCATTACAACGTTGTTGTTCATTAGAGGAGCAGTGGGGACTTACGCAACAAGAGGTAGACACGGGGGTAAAATGGTAATTTGACCCAACATTGTCTACGAACAACCTGTGAAGGGTCGACTCATGGGTATTGGTTATATCAGTGGACATGTAATATCTTGCACTTACGGGAGTGCAACTACGGGCTTTAGTGGAGTGTTAACGTAGCTAATGAATTTTAATTAACCGGGTCAAAGAGTTTGATAGGTTAATCTCAGTTCATTGGAGCTCGTCACTGTAGGTCCTTAAGGTCCCTCGGTTGGCTCAATCTATATTAAAAGAAGGGTTACTATTTTGGTGTGAATTGAAGTGTTCAATTTCACTAAAGGGCATTTATGTCATTTCTATGAGATATGAATGATATAATATATAGTTTAATGTGAATGAGATTCATAATAAACTATAGGTTAGATTAATTGTTGAATTAGGGTTAATTTGGAGAAATTAGGTTAAGAGATATTAAATTGGATGTGATTCAATTTAATAAATTCACAATTATACAAATGTGATTTGTAAAATGAGATATGAGATATCTTATAATATATGGTTATGCAAATATGATTTGCATAACTTATAGTTGTGGTAATGTGGTAAATAAGTGGAGATTTCAACTCCACCTATCTCCATTATTGAAACCTCTTTGCAAGAAGGGTTGATCAAGCATTCTCTCATTTATGGAATTCTGACCAAAAGAAGAGAACTCCCTCTCTCAATTTTCTCTCTAAATTTCTCATCTCATAACCAAACAAAGAAGATTCCACAATCTTCCTTCTTCCAAAAGAAGAACAACCGAGAAGCCAAGTGGTGGTGTTCTTGTTCGTGAGAAGAGTACTGGATCGTAGAGATCGAAGAGCACACGAAGAGTTCGTGATCGAGAACGGAAAGGAAATTGAAGACTGTCTTCAACAAGTAAGTAACGAAATCTTGCTTTTTCTTC
Organism: Trichosanthes cucumerina; assembly: GCA_036507285.1. Classification (NCBI taxonomy): domain Eukaryota; kingdom Viridiplantae; phylum Streptophyta; class Magnoliopsida; order Cucurbitales; family Cucurbitaceae; genus Trichosanthes; species Trichosanthes cucumerina. The sequence goes on along the minus strand of JAYKKG010000025.1, from coordinate 200,547 downwards.
GCTGTTTTATGCAGGTTTAGCCTTATCTAAGAGTTAGATTTTTTTAACGGAACCTGGTTGCCCAACTTCACCGCGACGATTCGATCGTCTTCCGCTGCGCGGGGAGTTTCATTCCCTTCAATTTGTATTAGAGCCATACGTTGGCTTTTTGTTGTGCATTGTTTTTCGTTAAAATTAGGTGGGTATAGCCTTTAATTCATGAGATGATTGTTGGTTTGCAATTATGGATATTTTTGGTTTTGGCATTATAATAGATTTAGAATTTTATGTTGATTAGATCAATGTAAGGGACCGTTGTTTTTGGGAATTTTTTTTGTAAATCGAGTCTATAAGTCCGAGTCATTCGTGGCAAGAGTTGTTGTGAAGAAATCAGAGTGGAAACGGGCGAGAATCGACGAAGAACAACAAGAGGAGCTTGTTGTTCTGTCGACAGCGTTGAGACGTTGTTCATCGGCATCTCAACGCTGCCCATCGGTCGGAGGCCTTACTGGAGAGCAGCATTGCAACGCTAGGCGTAGCATTGCAACGGTGAGGCCTGGAGCACGGAGCGTGTGACGCTGGAGGCAGCAGCGTTGTTTTAATTTAATTAAATATAAGTGTTATATTTTTTAGATTAAAGTATGCTCATGCATTTTAATTTCATTTGATGAATTATGATGTTATAGTATAGTTATTCATGCGATGAATGATCAAGCAGTATAACATAGAAATGCATGCAACCTAAGTTAATTATTAGTTTTAAAAGTGTTTAGAACATGAATAATTAGACTTAGGTGTTCTAGTTCTAATAAGATTAGAATTAGAAAATCAAAAGGTAGTCTTTGAATGGTGACTGATTAGTAACTCTGTCTAAGGAAGGTTTTGTCTAAGGCTGGGGTATTTAAGTTGATGCTTGCGGAACACCCCTACATGGAAACCGACCTGAGAGTGAATTCGGTCGGAGATTCTTAGATTATATTTTTCGTGAGTATCATTAATTAAAAGTTGATTAATTTACTCAAATAGACCTAATTAATAATGTGATTATAAACTTAGGCTAAATACCATATAAGAGTTATATTGGTAGACTTAGGTAAATTTCAGCCGGTTTATCTAGGTCAATCCCGAAAATTATAAAGTGCTGAGTAGGAGGAAATAAAGTGAATAAGATACATTTGATTTTCCGACCACAAATCTTCGTTAAGTCTGCACCGTGAGATCCATACTCGGCCTCGTGGTGTAAATGGGAGCGTCCCCTTCTGATGGTATTTGTATGGGTCAATATAAACGTGGATGGAGAGAGAACTTGTAGTGAGTGAGAGCGGGACCTATGAAAATGGGACCCACGGTATCTTCTTTCGATTCAAACCGTGAGACTCCTATGATTCGCCTGCTAGTTTGGCCTGGACCAGACAATCCCTTCAGAGGGCCTTGATCATGGGAGTCGGAACACCGTGAATTTCCGAAAGGGATACAGTTTACTTGTTGGTTTTCCTTCGTGGTTCACCCTTCGGTGGCTATGGTTTGGACGGATACTTAGAAACTTAAAGATTGAGGGTGACACTCACGGTATTCGTTAAGTGTTAATGAATTCGACCAAATAATGGAAACTGGACGGCTAATGGAATAAGAGTTATTCTGGGAGTAGGGTCTTGTCGAGAAAAGTCTCGTCCTAGAGGAGGAGTGTTTCTGTTCACCCTTCGGTGACGATCATTCTAAGCCTTTAGGATATTATTGGATTTTCTTTAAATGACCTAGGGATCATAGGATTAAATTTTTCTAAAACTTGATTGGTTTTCAAAAGTTTATGCGAGACTCACACAAAATTATTTGATTTTTTAAGCTAAAAATATATCTAGCTCAATAATCACTTTACTTGCTTCCGACAAACTAGTGGGAGATAACTTCCAAACGGGGAAGAACAACATAAACACGATTTTAGTAACTAACGACCTGAAGTTCGTGCTTACTGATGAGTGCCCTCAGTTGCCGAGCTCGACGGCATCACGAAGTGTTCGTGATGCATACGATCGATGGATCAAGGCCAATGAAAAGGCCAAGGTCTATATCATTGCCAGCTTGTCTAGAGTATTGGCAAAAAGCACGAGTTGATGATCACCACTAAGGAGATCATGGTGTCGTTACAAGACATGTTTGGACAACAGACCTTTCAGGTCAGGTACGATTCACTCAAACACATCTTCAACGCACGGATGAAAGAAGGGACGTATATCCGTGAACATGTTCTTGACATGATGGCCCACTTTAATCTAGCGAGATGAACGGGATTTCGATCGAGGAGTCGAGCCAGGTCAACTTCATTTTGCAGACTCTTCCGAAGAGTTTCCATCTTTTTCGTAGCAACGCTATTATGAATAAGATAAGCTACACTCTGACCACCCTTCTAAATGAGTTACAAAATTTCCAGTCCTTGATGAGGATCAGGACACCGGAAGCTAAGGCAAATGTTGCCTACAGGTCTTATCACAGGGCGTTCGACCTCTGGGACTAAACCTGTTTCTCCTTCTTGCCTGAAAGGGAAGAAGAAGATGAAGAACGGTAAAGCTGACCGAGCTGCTGCCCAAAAAGGCAAGAAGGTCAAGGAAGTTGCATAAAAAGGAAAGTGTTTCCACTGTAATGGGGACGAACACTGGAAGAGAAATTGTTCCAAGTTCCTTGCCGAGAGGAAAAATCAAGGTAAATATGATTTATTGGTAACTGAAACTTGTATAGTGGAGAGTAGTGACTCTGCCTTGATTTTTGATTCAGGCGCCACTAACCCTGTTTGTTCTTTTTTTCAGTGGAAATTGATTCTCACAAGAAATGCGAGAGGGTGAGGTGACTCTACGGGTTGGATCCGGGGAGATAGTCTCTACTACAACTATCGACAAAGTGAAGCTCTATTTCGGCAGGAATTACTTATTGTTGGACAATTTGTACATAGTCCCGTGGTTTACTAGAAAAAACGTTTATTTCTTTCAAAGGCAATTTGATTTGTTCACCTTCACTTGAGTCTAACTTGTATGTTTTGAAACCAAATTCACTCAAAAGCATTTTGAACACTTATTATTTAAAACTGCAGAAACACAAACTTAGAGAGTTAAAGTTTCTCCAAAAGAAAATGTCCATCTTTGGCATATAATGTTAGGCCACATTAATCTCAATCAGATTGAGAGACTAGTGAAGAGTGGGCTTCTAAGTTAGTTGGAAGAAAACTCTTTACCAGTGTGTGAGTCATGCCTCGAAGGCAAAATGACCAAACACCCTTTTAGTGGAAAAGGATATAGAGCCAATGAGCCCCTTAAGGTTATACATTCTGACCTTTGTGGTCCGATGAGTGTTAAAGCACGAGGTGGTTACGAATACTTCGTTTCTTTCATTGACGATTATTCGAGGTATGGGTATATTTACCTAATGCATAGGAAGTCTGAAACTCTTGAAAAGTTTAAGGAGTACAAGACTGAGGTTGAGAACCTGTTAGGAAAACCATAAAAACACTTCGATCGGATCGAGGTGGAGAGTATATGGACACAGAATTCCAAGACTATATGATAGAACAGGGAATTACGTCCCAACTATCAGCACCTTGTATGCCACAACAGAATGGTGTATCGGAGAGGAGAAACAAAACCTTGTTGGACATGGTTCGGTCGATGATGAGCTATGCTCATCTCCCTGATTCTTTTTGGGGTTACGCAGTGGAGACTGCGGTGTATATTTTGAACAACGTTCCGTCGAAGAGTGTTTGTGAAACACCTTTCGAACTCTAGAATGGCAGTAAAGGTAGTTTACACCATTTCAGAATTTGGAGATTCCCGACCCACGTGTTGGTGTCAAACCCAAAAAAGTTTGAACCCCGTTCAAAATTGTGCCTATTTGTATGTTACCCATAAGAGACCAGAGGTGGTCTATTTTTTGATCCTAAGGAAAATAGGGTGATTGTGTCGACAAACGCCACTTTCCTTGAGGAAGACCACATCAGGGATCATTTACCTAAGAGCAAAATCGTGTTGAACGAAATGGACAGTACGTCAACAAGAGTTGTTGATGGCGCTAGTACGTCAACAAGTGTTGTTGATCCTAGCACGTCTAGCCAAGTCCGTTCCCAATAGTTGGGAATGCCTCGACGTAGTGGGAGGGTTGTGAGACAACCTGAACGTTACATGGGTTTAGCTGAAATCCAAGTCGTCAATCCCGATGATGACAACGAGGATCCATTAACCTATGATCAGGCAATGACTGATGTTGACAAGGACGAATGGATTAAAGCTATGGACCAGGAAATGGAGTCGATGTACTTCAATTCTGTTTGGGAGCTTGTGGATCGACCAGATGGGGTAAAACCTAAAGGTTGTAAATGGATCTATAAGCGTAAACGTGGCGTAGATGAGAAGGTGCAGACCTTCAAAGCACGACTAGTGGCAAAGGATTTTATCCAGGTCGAAGGGGTTGACTATGAGTAAACCTTTTCACCTGTTGCCATGGTAAAGTGGATCAGGATCCTTCTGGCTATTGCCGCGTATTATGACTACGAGGTATGGCAGATGGATGTCAAGACCACCTTTCTGAATGGCAACCTTGACGAAACCATCTACATGGACCAGCCCAAAAGGTTCATAATCCAAAGCCAAGAGCAAAAGGATTTCCGGCTTCATAGGTCTATTTATGGACTGAAACAAGCCTCGAGGTCCTGGAATATAAGGTTTGATGAGGCAATCAAATCTTATGGCTTTGATCAGAATGTTGACGAGCCTTGTGTGTACAAGAAAATCGTTGGCAAAACTGTCGCATTTTTGATATTATACGTGGATGATATCCTTCTCATTGGGAATGAGGTAGGATTTCTTACTGATGTAAAGAATTGGCTAGCTTCGCAATTTCAAATGAAAGATTTGGGAGAAGCTCAGTATGTTCTAGGTATCAAGATTGTCTGGAACTGGAAGAACAGAACGCTAGCCATGTCTCAAGCGTCTTATATTGACAAGATGTTATCTAGATATAAGATGTAGAACTCCAAGAAGGGCTTGTTGCCTTTCAGGCACGGAGTTCACCTGTCTAAGGATCAGTGTCCTAAGACTCCTCAAGAGGTTGAGGATAAGAGACGGATCCCCTATGCTTCAGCTTGAAGGGAATAAGAATCCCACGCAGCGGAAGACGATTGAATCGTCGAGGTATCATTATGCAACATGATTTTGTTAAAATTGATCTAACTATTAGATCTAGGTTAAACATGCTGTAAAGGAAGAAATTTACAGCAAGAAGGAGTGTACTTACTTGTTGTAGACAAACTTCAAGAATTTCTTCCTCGGATCATGAACTCTTCGTGCTTCTCGATCTCAATGAACTCTTCCCACGAACGGAGCCCGAACACCACCACTTAAAGTCTCGGTTGTTCCCTTTTGGAGAAGGAAAGTTTGTTGGAACTATTTTGTGTTCTGGAGAGGTAAGAGAATTGAGAGAATTCTTCTTCTCTTCTTTGATGAAAATAAAAAATGAGAGAATTAGATCCATCCCTTCTTGCAAGAAGGGTTTATATAGTGGAATTGATGGAGTTACCACTTTACCACAACCATAGGCTATGCAAATCTCATTTGCATAACCACATAATATAAGATATCTCATATCTCATATTGCAAATCTCATTTGCAATAATTGTGGATTAATTAAATTGAATCACATCCAATTTAATTTCTCTCAATTAATTTCTCCAATTAGCCCTATTCAACAATTAGGCTAACCTATAGTTTATTATGAATCTCATTCACATTAAACTACATATTATATCATTCATATCTCATATAAATGACATAAATGACCTTAAAGTGAAATCGAACACTTAAGTTTCATACCAAAACATTAACCCTTCTTATAATCCAGATTGAACCAACCGAGGGACCTAATGGACCTACAGTGACGGGCTCCAATGATCCGAGATTAACCTGTCAAACTCTTTGACCCGGTTAACCAACATTCTTTAGCTACGGTAACATTTCACTATAGACCGTAGCTGCACTCCCGTCAGTGTAGAATATTACGTGTCCACTAATATAACAAATACCCATGAGTCGACCCTTCACAAGTTGTTCATAGACACGGCTGGGTAAAATTACCGTTTTACCCGTGTGTCTACCTCTTATTCCTTAAGTCCCCACTGCTCCTCTAATGAACAACATATTGTGATGGTCCAACCATACACAACACCCTTCTCGGGCTAGTGAGAAGGTGGGCGCCCGTTGTCCAAGCCCTGGAGATAGCACTCAAGGGAACACCCCCTCTAGTTTCCCTAAAGGCGGGAACGAGTGAATTCCATCTCGCGTAATTAAGTTCCCAACTCCCTACTTGGTTCTGTCCATGAGAAGATAGGCATATTGGGCGAGTAACTGTGACCACCCTCACCCGTACTAGTCAAAGAACATACCCTCAGCAGGAGTCCGTAACACACTCGTGATTCGTGTCGAGTCACTAATGGTCATCTACGGTTATTAGTCCCTTCACAAGCGGTGTTACATCGATGAGGTCTAATAATTCACGGTCCGGTCTTGTACAATCTCGTTTGTATCTAATACAAAGCGGGCCGCATCCACAGTGTATCCAGGATTAGGTCTCCAACCCTATCCATATATTGTAGACCGTTCGGGTCATTAACTCGAACGTGATCCTCCCTATGTGTCCACTACACACCGTTCAAGCTCTAGTTCTCTCATAAATTCAATGACCCTTGAGCTTAGTTGATTGGAAAAGTTTATAAATATTGCGAGACACAAAGTGATGAAATGAATAACTCCTATTAATTTCAAACATTATATTACAAACACGAGATTAGGATAGAAAATCCCAACAAACTCCCACTTGGGCTAAGCTAGCGGAGAAAATACATTTATGAAATGTACATAAATTACAATGAAGTAATACAATAAACTAAGGCATTGAATACCCGTTTACACATCTCCCACTTGCCCTAGTTAGGAAGCTCTCGAAGACCTAGACTCTCTAGGTGACCCTCAAACACCTTAGCTATCTGCGTGATCGTCACGTCTCCGCGGTGCACAATCTCCCGTATGAAATGATACTTGCACTCAATGTGTTTACCTCTCTTATGGCTCCGAGGCTCACGTGAGTTTGCTACTACACCACTATTATCACAGAACAGTGTGATCGACAAGTTCATGTTAGGAACAACTTCCAAATTTGTCATGAACTTCCTAAGCCAAACAACTTCCTTTGCACCTTCACAAACCGAAACATACTCCGCTTCCATAGTGGAATCAGCGATGCATCCCTGCTTGATGGTTTGTCATACTAAAGCTCCTCCATTCAGAATGAAGGCTGACCTCGAAGTAGATTTCCTAGAATCCTTATCGGTCTGAAAATAAGAATCCATGTATCCCGTAAGGATCAAATCCCCACTACCATACACTAAGCTGTAGTTCCTCGTTCTCCTAAGATACTTGAGGATTGCCTTTACGGCTGTCCAGTGATCTAATCCTTGATTGGATGATATCTCACCGACAATTCCTCTTGCATAAATGGATGTATGGCCCTAGTACACACCATGGCATACATCGGGCTCCCTACACCAAGCATATGGAATCTGTCTCATATCCTCAACATCTTGAGGAATCTTAGGACACTGATCCTTAGACAAGTGAACCCCATGCCTGAAAGGCAACAAACCCTTCTTGGAGTTCTGCATCTTATATCTGGACAACATCTTGTCAATATAAGACGCCTGAGACAGGGCTAGCGTTCTATTCTTCCGGTTTCGGACAATCTGGATACCTAGAACATACTAAGCTTCTCCCAAATCTTTCATTTGGAATTGCGAAGCTAGCCACTTAACATCAGTAAGAAATTCTACCTCATTCCCAATGAGAAGAATATCGTCCACATACAACACCAAAAATGCGACAGTTTTGTCAACGATTTTCTTGTAGACACAAGGCTCGTCGACATTTTGATCAAAGCCATAAGATTTGATCGCCTCATCAAATCTTATATTTCAAAACCTCGAAGCTTGTTTAAGCCCATAAATGGACCTATGAAGCCGGCAAACCTTTTGCTCTTGGCCTTGGGCAATGAACCCTTTGGGCTGGTCCATGTAGATGGTCTCATCAAGTTTACCATTCAGAAAGGTTGTCTTGACGTCCATCTGCCATACCTCGTGCCATACCTCGTAGTCATAATACGCGGCAATGGCCAGAAGGATCCTGATCGACTTTACCATGGCAACAGGTGAAAAGGTCTCCTCATAGTCAACCCCTTCAACCTAGGTAAAACCCTTTTCCACTAGTCGGGGTTTGAAGGTCTGCACCTTCCCATCTACGCCACGTTTACGCTTGTAGATCCATTTGCAACCAATAGGTTTTACCCCATCCGGTTGATCCACAAGCTCCCATACTGAATTGAAGTACGTGACTCCATTTCCGGTCCATAGCTTTAATCCACTCGTCTTTGTCAATATCAACCATTGCCCGATCATAGGTCAATGGATCCTCACATCATCATCGGGAGCGACAACCGAAAGGTTTCAAATAAACCCATGTAGCGATCGGTCGTCTCACAACCTCCCACTACGTCGAGGCATTCCCAACTCTTTGGAACGGATTTGACTAGACGTGCTAGGATCAACAACACTTGTTGACGTACTAGCCCCATCAGCAACTCTTGCTGATGTATTGTCCATTTCATTTAATACAATTTTACTCCTTCGTAAATGATCCCTGACGTGGTCTTCCTCTAGGAAAGTGGCGTTTGTTGACACAAGCACCCTGTTTTCCCTAGGATCGTAAAACAGACCACCCCTAGTCTCTTTAGGGTAACCTATGAATAGGCACAATTTCGAACGGGGTTCCAACTTTTTCAGGTTTGACACCAACACATGGGCCGGGCATCCCCAAATCTTGAAGTGATGTAAACTGCCTTTACGTCCACTCCAGAGCTCGAAAGGTGTTTCACAAACACTCTTCGACGAAACGTTGTTCAAAATATAAACTGCAGTCTCCACTGCGTACCCCCAAAAAGAATCAGGAAGACGAGCATAGCTCATCATCGATCGAACCATGTCCAACAAGGTTCTGTTTCTCCTCTCCGATACACCATTCTACTGTGGCATACCAGGCGCTGAGAGTTGGGACGTAATTCCGTGTTCTATCATATAGTCCTGGAATTCAGTGTCCATGTACTCTCCACCTCGATCCGATCAAAGTGTTATAAGCGATTTACCTAAGAGGTTCTCAACCTCGCCTTGTACTCCTTGAACTTTTTAAGACTTTCAGACTTCTTGTGCATTAGGTAAATATACCCATATTTGGAGTAATCGTCTATGAAAGACACGAAGTACTCATAACCACCCCGAGCTTTAACATTCATCGGACCACAGAGGTCAGAATGTACTAACTCAAGAGGCACTTTGGCTCTATATCCTTTTCCACTAAAAGGACGTTTGGTCATTTTGCCTCAAGGCATGACTCACTCACCTAAGAAGAGTTTTCTTCCAACTCGCTTAGAAGTCCACTCTTCACTAGTTTCTCAATCCTATTGAGATTAATGTAGCCTAACCAAGATGCCAAAGATGGGCATTTTCTTTTGGAGAAACTTTTTCTTTCTTAGTTCGTGTTTTCTCAGATTTTAAAACAATTCAAGATTCAAAACACTTTTGATGTAATTGGGTTTCAAAACATACATATTATTTTCAAGTGAAGTTTAACAAATAACATTCCCTTTGAAAGAAATAAACGCTTTATTCAATTCAAAAGAAATCAAATACATTGTTCAATTAAGCAGAAATTGAAACAAGGTTTCTAGTAAACCCTCAAACTATGTACAGATTGTCCAACAATAAGTACTTCCCGCTTAAAATGCAAAACTTTCACCGTGTCGATCGCTACAGTGAGAGACAAGCTCTCCTGATCCAACCCGTAGAGTCACCTCACCAACACTCGCAGGTGCCAGAATCAATCCTGAAAAGAAGAACAAACGTGGTTAGTGGCGCTCAAACCAATATCCAGCCCGAGTCACTACTCTCCACTAAACATGTTTCATCTACAAGTAAATCACATTTACCTTGATTCTTCCTCTCGGCTAGGAATTTGGGACGCTTTCTCTTCCAAAGGACCGCCCCATTGCGGTGGAAACACTTTCCTTTCTCTGCAACCTCCTTGACCTTCTTGCCCTTGTGGGGCAAAGACGATCGCTTTACCCCTCTTCATCCTCTTCTTCCCTTTCGAGCGTGAAGGAGCAACAGGTTTCGTCCCAGAGGTCGAACCCCTGTGATAAGACCTGTAGGCAACATTTGCCTAAGATTCCTTGACCCTGTTCAAGGATTGGAAATTTTGTAGCTCATTGAGGAGGGTAGTCGAGTGTAGCTAATTTTGTTCATAACAAAGATTGCTACGTAAATCAAGAAAACTCTTCGAAGAGTCTCCAAAATAAAATTGACCTGCTCGACTCGTCGATCGAAACCTCGCTCATCTCGGCCATATGAAAGTGGGTCATCATGTCTAGAACGTGTTCGGGAAAGACGACCCTCCCTTCACTCGTCGCGTTGAAAACGTATTTGAGCGAAGTCATACCGACCTCAAAGGACTGCTGTCCAAACATTTCCTGCAAGGACTCCATGATCTCCTTAGCGAAAACCATCAGCTCATGCTTCTTTGCCAAGACATCAGACATGCTTGCAATTATATAGACCTTGGCCTTTTCATTGGCCCTGATCCAGCGATCGTACGCATCACGAACACTTCGCGACGCGGTCGAGCCCGACATCTGAGGACACTCCTCAGAAAGCATGAACTTTATGTCGTCCTGTACCAAAAATTGTATTGATGTTGTTTTTCCAACTTTGGTAATTATCTCCCACTACTTTATCTTAAGCGAGTAAAGCTATTATAGCGCTAGACATTTTTAGCTGAAATATAAGAAAAAACTTTGTATTAGTCTCGCAAAAAACTTTTTGAAATCCAATCAGGTTTTAACAAAAATGTTTCATGATCCCTAGGTCATTCAAAATTTTGCAATGATACCCTAAAGGTTTAGAATGACCGCCACTGAAGGGTGAACAAAACACTCCTCCTCTAGGACGAGACTTTCTCGATCAGACCCTCCTAATCCAAGAATAACTCCTATTCCATTAGGCGCCCAATTACCATTGTTCTGGCCGAATTCATTAACACTTAACGAATTCTGAGTGTCACCCTCAATCTTTAAGATTCCAAGTATCACCCAAACAATAGCCACCAAAGGGTGAACCAAAAGGGAAAACCAACCAGAAATCAGTATCCTTTCGGAATTCACGGTGTTCCGACTCCCATGATCAAGCCCTCCGAAGGGATTGTCTGGTCTAGGTCAAACTAGCAGGCAAATAATAGGGGTCTCACGGTGTGAATCGAAAGAAGAGACCGTGGGTCTCGTTTCCCAAGTCCCGCCTCCCACTCACTATAAGTACTCTCTCCATCCACGATGATATTGACCTATACAAATGCCATCCGAAGGGAGACGCTCCCATTTGCGCCACGAGGCCGAGTATAGATCTCACGGTGCGAACTTAAACGAAGATTTGTGGTTGGAATTTCAAATGGATCTCATACGCTAAATTTCCTCCCACTCAACACTTTAATTGTAATAGGGATTCACCTAGGAAATCGGCTAAAATTTACCTAAGTCTACCAATATAACTTTTATATGGTATTAACCTAAGTTTATAATCACATTATTAACTTAGGTCTATGTGAGTAAATTAATTAACACTTAATTAACGACACTTACGAGATTATAACCTAAAAATCTCCGGACCGAATTCACTCCCAGGTCGGTTTCCATGTAAGGGTGTTCTGCAAGGGTCAACTTAAATACCCCAGCCTTAGACAAAACCTTCCTTAGACAGAGTTACTTATCAGTCTCCATTCAAAGGTTATATTTGATTTCCTAAATTTCTAATCTTATTAGAAAATTAGAAAACCTAAGTCTAATTATTCAAGTTCTAAACACTTTAAAACTAATAATTAACTTAGGTTGCATGCATTTCTATGTTATAGTGCTTGATCATCCATCACATGAATAATACTATATACTATAACATAATATAATTCATCACATGAATTAAATGCATGGACATGCTTTTAATTTAAAAAATATAACACTTATATTTAAATAAATTAAAACATGCATACATTATATTATAACTCTTATAATATAATCCTATCATGCATACTATATATTATAACTCTTATAATATAAATGATGCATGAAATGTTTAACCTAAGGTGAGATTTTAAATCTATATGACATACATTATGCACATAGAAATTAATTAAAATATACATCTCATGCATAAAATAATTAAATAGCAAATATGGACCGATTTTTGGCACCTAGGGGCAATTATTTAATTAAATAACATTAATATAACATTTATATTAGGGCAAAATACATTTTTGGTCCCTCGCTTTTTGCTTAGTTCCCTTTTGGTCCTCTCGGTTTTCAAACTCAACAAATTTACCCCTGAGGTTTGCATTTGGTAGCACATTTGGTCCTTCTGTCAACTTTTCCGTTAATTTCTAACGAAAAGTTGATCTCACACATCTTTTTATTAAAAATAATATATTTTTATATTTTAATTATTATAAAATCTTATTTTATTAAAAACATTTTTAATATTTTTTCTTTTTCTCTCTCTTCTCTCTCTTCCTTCTCCCTTTCCCTCTTCTTTCTTCTTCTTTCTTGTTCGTCTTCTTCTCTGTCATCCCTCTCCCACTGCCTAGCCCTAACACAGCACGCATACGACGGCGTATTCCCCTACCAACTCTGCGCCCCCGCCGAGCACCTGCCCCACCACCTCACCGGCGTCCCTGCGCCGCCGACGAGCACTGCACTGCACCACCTCACCGCGGCCCGACCCCATCCACTCATCGCCAAGTGGCTTCCTCTCCCCGACTCTCGGCCTGTGTCGACTCGACCCTCCGAGCCGCCAATCGCAAGGACACGGATCGTGAAGACGAAAACCCTAGGCCCGATCCGCCTGCCGTTGGGCATCGAAGCTTATTTGCGAGGCCGTGGCGCGAGGAACGCCGAAAAAGAGGTGATGTTTCAAGTTTCGGCCGGAATCGCGGAATCGGTCGTGACCCGGCCCGGAAAGGACCCGGTCTGGGATTGATAAGTAGGAAAGCAAGGAGAGGGATGACAGAGAAGAAGACGAACAAGAAAGAAGAAGAAAGAAGAGGAAAGGGAGAAGGAAGAGAGAGAAGAGAGAGAAAAAGAAAAATATTAAAATATTTTTAATAAAATAAGATTTTTAATAATTAAAAATAAAAATATATTATTTTTAATAAAAGATGTGTCGATCAACTTTTCGTTAGAAATTAACGGAAAATTGATGAATGACCAAATGTGCTACCAAATGCAAACCTCGTGGGTAAATTTGTTGAGTTTGAAACTGAGGACAAAAAGGGAACTAAACGCAAAATCGAGGGACCAAAATGTATTTTGCTCCTTTATATTAATATTATTTAATAAAATAATAAAATAAAATAAATAAATACATTTTAAAAATAAAATAAAATAAAAAATGAAAAACCGCCCATTAAGAGGAAATACACGCCCACTCGCGCGAAACTACCGCTGAATCGCAACTCAACGCGTGCGGCGTTACTGCGTAACGCCGCCGCCTCTGATGTTGGCCGTCGTTCTCAACGCCACGGTAGCGAAACGCTACGCCCAGCCAAGGTAACGCTGATCTGCTGCAGGCCTCCGCCCGCAAGGCGATAGCGTTGAGACGCCATTGGGCGGCGTCTCAACGGCATCGGCAGTAACAACAAACACTTTGTTGTTCTTCCATCGATTTTGCTGCTTTAGCTCCGATTCCTTCACCGCAACTCTTTCCACGAAGACCGGACTTACAGACTCGATTTACAACAAAATAACCAAAACAACGGCCCTTACATTGATCTCATCAACATAATTGTAAATCTAAACTAGTGCCAAAAACCGTAAACATCCATAATGCAAACCAAAACATCATCTCATGAAATTATGGCAAAACACCCACCAAATTTTAATAAAAGAGTGCATAAATGAAGAACCATCGAGATGACTCTCGATACCAATTGAAGGGAATAAGAATCCCAATGCAAATGGAAGACGATTGAATTGTCGAGGTATCATTATGCAACATGATTTTGTTAAAATTGATCTAACTATTAGATCTAGGCTAAACATGCTGTAAAGGAAGAAATTTACAGCAAGAAGGAGTGTACTTACTTGTTGTAGACAAACTTCAAGAATTTCTTCCTCGGATCACGAACTCTTCGTGCTTCTCGATCTCAACGAACTCTTGCCACTTAATCTGAGCCCTAACACCACCACTTGAGTCTCGGCTTGTTCTCTTTTGGAGAAGGGAAGTTTGTGGGAACTATTTTGTGTTTTGGAGAGGGAGGAGAATTGAGAGTGAATTGAGAGAATTCTTCTTCTCTTCTTTGATGAAAATAAAAAAATGAGAGAATTAGATCCATTCCTTCTTGCAAGAAGGGTTTATATAGTGAAATTGATGGAGTTACCACTTTACACCAACCATAGGTTATGCAAATCTCATTTGCATAACCACATAATATAAGATCTCTCATATCTCATATTGCAAATCTCATTTGCAATGGTTGTGGATTAATTAAATTGAATCACATCCAATTTAATTTCTCTCAATTAATTTCTCCAATTAGCCCTAATTCAACAATTAGGCTAATCTATAGTTTATTATGAATCTCATTCACATTAAACTACATATTATATCATTCATATCTCATATAAATGACATAAATAACCTTAAAGTGAAATTGAACACTTCAATTTCATACCAAAACATTAACCCTTCTTATAATCCAGTTGAGCCAACCGAGGACCTAATGGACCTCTGGTGACGGGCTCCAATGATCCGAGATTAACTCACAAACTCTTTGATCCGGTTAACCAACATTCATTTGCTACGGTAACACTCCACTATAGCAAGTAGCTGCACTCCCGTCGGTGTAGAATATTACGTGTCCACTGATATAACCAATACCCATGAGTCGACCCTTCACAAAGTTGTTGGTAGACACGGCAGGTCAAATTACCTTTTACCCTTGTGTCTACCTCTTGTTCCTTAAGTCCCCACTACTCCTCTAATGAACAACATATTGTGATGGTCCAACCATACACAACACCCTTCTTTCTGCCACTTTGAAGGTGGGTGTCCGTTGTCCAAGCCCTATAGACAACACTCAAGGAACAACCCCTCTAGTTTCCTAAAGGCGGAACGAGTGAATTCGATCTCGCGTAGTTAAGTGCCCACCCCTACTTGGTTCTCATCCCCGAGAAAATAGGCATATTGGGCGAGTAATCGTGACCACCCTCACCTGTACTAGTCAAAGAATGGACCTCGCGCATGTGGAGTCCGTAATAAGCTCGTGATTCGTGTCGAGTCACTAATGGTCATCTACGAAGTTATTAGTCTCATCACAATCTGTTGTTACATTAGTAGGTCTAATAATTCACGATCCGGTCTTGTACAATCTCATTGCACAGATGCCCCCACTCGCATGTCAACCACATGAACGAGTCGATCACCTCGCTTGTATCTAATACAAAGCGGCCGCATCCACGCTTTATCCAGATTAGGTCTCCAACCCTATCCATATACTTGTTGGGATTTTTGTCCTAATCTCGTGTTTGTAATATATTGTTTGAAATTAATAAGAGTTATTCATTTCATCACTTTGTGTCTCGCAATATTTATAAACTTTTCCAATAAACTAAGCTCCGTGGTAAATCGAATTTATAAGAGAATTAGAACTTGAACGGTGTGTGTAGTGGACACACAGGGAGGATCACGCTCGAGTTAATGACCCGAACGGCCTCACGATGATATGGATAGGGTTGGAGACCTAATCCTCGATACACTCGTGGATGCGACCCGCTTTGTATTAGATACAGACGAGGTGATCTAACTCGCTCATGTGTTTGACATGCGAGTGGGGACATCCTGTGCAATGAGGTTGTACAAGACCGAACCGTGAATTATTAGACCTATTGATGTAACTCCGCTGACAAGAAGGGACTAATAACTTCAGATGACCATTAGTGACTCGACCAATCCCGAGCGTATTCCGACTCCGTCACGGCGCCGGGTCCGTCCTTTGACTAGTACGGGTGAGGGTGGTCACGATTACTTGCCCAATATGCCAATCTTCTCGTGACGTAACCAAGTAGGAGTCGGGAACTTAACTACGCGAGATGGAATTCATTCGCTCCTCGCTTTAGGGAAACTAGAGGGGTTGTTCCCTTAAGTTTTGTCTCCGTGGCTTGGACAACGGCACCCACCTTCTCACCGCCCGAGAAGGGTGTTGTGTATGGTTGGACCATCACAATATGTATGTTGTTCAAGGAGCAAAGTGGTGACTTAAGGATCAAGAGGTAGACACGTGGGTAAAACGGTAATTTGACCCACCCGTGTCTCACGAAACAACCCGTGAAGGATCGACTCATGGGCATTGGTTATATCGGTGGACGCGTAATATTCTCGCACCGACGGAGTGCAACTACGGCTATAGTGGAGTGTTACCATAGCTAATGAATGTTGATTAACCGGTCAAAGAGTTTGACAGTTAATCTCGGATCATTGGAGCCCGCCATCGTAGGTCCATTAGGTCCTTGGTTGGCTCCACTTGGGTTAAAAGAAGGGTTATTATTTTGGTATAGAATTGAAGTGTTCAATTTCACTTTAAGGGCATTTATGTTATTTATATGAGATACGAATGATATAATTTATAGTTTAATGTGAATGAGATTCATAATAAACTATAGGTTAGGCTAATTGTTGAATTAGGACTAATTGGAGAATTTGATTGAGAGAAATTAAATTGGATGTGATTCAATTTAATTAATCCACAATTATTGCAAATGAGATTTGCAATATGAGATATGAGATATCTTATATTATGTGGTTATACAAATGTGATTTGCATAACCTATGGTTGTGGTATAGTGGTAATAATGAAGAGAAATTAACTCCCTCATTTCACTATTTAAACCCTTTGCAAGAAGGGTTTAAGGATCATTCTCTCATTTTCTTGTTTTTCATCAAAGAAGAGAAGAACTCTCTCAATTCTCCTCCCTCCCCAAAACTCTTACAAGATCCCAGCATCTTCCCTTCTCCAAAAGAGAACAACCGAGAAGATCACTTGGTTGTGTTCAAGATCTTTTGGTGGAAGTTTTTGTTGAGATCGAATAGCCCGAAGAGTTCGTGGCACGAGGAAGAATTTGCATTGTTTGTCTACAACAAGTAAGTAAAATATATTCTTGGTGTAAATTTCTTCTTCTTTAAGCATGTTTAGCCTAGATCTAAGTGTTAGATCAATTTTAATAAACACATGTTGCATAATGATACCACGACGATTCAATCGTCTTTTCATTTGCGCGGATTTCATTCCCTACAATTAGTATCAGAGCCATTTTGATGGTTCTTCTTTTATGCACCGTTTTGTTAAAATTAGGTGGGTATTTTGCCATAATTTCATGAGATGATTGCTTCGTTTGCATTATGGATGTTTTCGGTTTTTGCACTAGATTAGATTTACAATTATGTTGATGAGATCAATGTAAGGGCCCGTTGTTTTTGGGCATTTTGTTGTAAATCGAGTCTGTAAGCTCGATGATCGTTAAATGGCAAGAGTTGCCGGGAAGAAATCGGAGCGAAACAGTGGAAATCGATGGATGAACAAAGAAAGTGTTTGTTGTTCATCCGATAAGCGCTGAGACGCCGCCCAACGCTGCCTCAACGCCGCTTCTGCGACGGAAGCCCGCAGCAGATAAGCGCTGTAACGTCATGAGCGTTGCAAACGCGAGTCAACGTCAGTAGGCGACAACGCGCGTGGTAACGCTGCCCACGTTACGTGCAACGCCGCATGCGTAGCGGCGATTCTTTCGGCGATTTTTTCGCGAGAAGTGGGAAGTTTTTTCACATCATGGGCGGTTGGCAGTTGCTGGCGGTTTTTTCACGAGAAGTGAGAGGTTTTCACATCATGGACTGGTTAGCGCTTCTTTGGCGATTTTTTTGCAGAAGTGGGAGGTTTTTCACTTCATGGGCGGTTATTTTCGTAATTTTATTTTTCTCTATTTATAAATGTAATTATTTATTTAATTTAATTTAATTATTTTATTAAATAATATTAATATAAATGTTATATTCATGTTATTTAATTAAATAATTGCCCATAGGTGCCAAAAACCGATCCATTTTTGCTATTTAATTATTTTATGCATGAGATGCATATTTTAATTAAATTCTATGTGCATAATGTATGTCATATAGATTTAAAATCCCACCTTAGGTTAAACATTTCATGCATCATATTTATATTATAAGAGTTATAATATATAGTATGCATGATAGGATTATATTATAAGAGTTATAATATAATGTATGCATGTTTGAATTTATTTAAATATAAGTGTTATATTTTTAAATTAAAAGCATGCTCATGCATTTAATTCATGTGATGAATTATATTATGTTATAGTATATAGTATTATTCATGTGATGGATGATCAAGCACTATAACATAAAAATGCATGCAACCTAAGTGAATTATTAGTTTTAAAGTGTTTAGAACTTGAATAATTAGACTTAGGTTTTCTAATTTTCTAATGAGATTAGAAATTTAGGAAATCAAATATAACCTTTGAATGGAGAATGATAAGTAACTCGCTCTAAGGAAGGTTTTGTCTAAGGTCAGTATTTAAGTTGACGCTTGCATGAACACTCCTACCGAAACCGACCTGGGAGTGAATTTGGTCCAGAGATTCTTAGGTTATATTCTCGTGAGTGCCGTTAATTAAGTGTTAATTAATTTACTCACATAGACCTAAGTTAATAATGTGATTATAAACTTAGGTTAATACCATATAAGAGTTATATTGGTAGACTTAGTTAAATTTTAGCCGGTTTATCTAGGTCGATCCCTAATAAAATTAAAGTGCTGAGTGGGAGGAAATATAGTGTATGAGATACATTTGAATTTCCAACCACAAATCTCCTTTAAGTCCGCACCGTGAGATCTATACTCGGCCTCGTGGCGCAAATGGGAGCGTCCCCCTTCGGATGGCATTTGTATAGGTCAATATCATTGTGGTGAAAATTATGCAACTGAATTTGATTAAAACGATTTAACACTTAAATCTAGGCTAAACATGCAATTCTATGGAAGAAAAACAACAAGAAGAAATCTACTAACTTGTTGAAGACTCTCTTCAAGGTTTCTTCCAATGATCATGAACACTTCGTGCTTCTTAATCTCAACGAACTCGAACTCACGAACAAGATCCGGTCACAACCACTTGGAATCTCAGTTATTCTTCTTTTGGAAAGAAGGAAGATGGTGGGATCTTGGTGTTTTGGTGAGGAGAAAGTTAGAGAGAATTCGAGAGAGAGATCTCTTCCTTTTGGTTTGATTTCCAAAATATGAAAGATTGTGTTACTTCCCTTCTTGCAAGAAGGGTTTAAATAGTGTAGAGAACATGGAGTTAAAATCTCCATATTATTACTATTTTACAACAACCATAGGTTATGCAAATCTTATTTGCATAACCATATAATATAAGATATCTCATATCTCATATTGCAAATCACATTTGCAATAATTGTGGATTTATTAAATTGAATCACATCCAATTTAATTTCTCTCAATTAATTTCTCCAATTAGCCCTAATTTAACAATTAGGCTAACCTATAGTTTATTATGAATCTCATTCACATTAAACTATATATTATATCATTCATATCTCATATAAATGACATAAATGCCTCTAAGTGAAATTGAACACTTCAATTTCATACCAAAACTCTTACCCTTCTTTTAACCTGCATTTGAGCCAACCGAGGAACCTAATGGACCTACGCGATTTAGCTCCAATGATACGAGATTAACCTATCAAACTCTTTGACCCGGTTAATCAACATTCATTAGCTACGATGAATGATCCACTATCGCTCGTAGCTGCACTCCCGTTAGTGCAGAATATTACGTGTCCACTGATATAACCAATACCCATGAGTTGACCCTTCACAGGGTTGTTCGTAGACACGCTTAGGTCAAATTACCGCTTTACCCCCGTGTCTACTTCTTCTTGTTCCTTAAGTCCCCACCGCTCCACTAATGAACAACATATTGTGATGGTCCAACCATACACAACACCCTTCTCGGGCGGTGAGAAAGTGGCGTCCGTTGTCCAAGCCCTGAGACAAGACTTAAGGGAACAACCCTCTAGTTTCCCTAATGGCGGGAACGAGTGAATTCCATCTCGCGAAGTTAAGTTCCCAACTCCTTACTTGGTCCTGTCCCTAAGAAGATAGGTATATTAGGCGAGTAAATCGTGACCACCCTCACCCGTATTAGTCAAAGGCGCACTTCGCAGATGGAGTCCGTAACACGCGCTTTCGTGATTCGTGTCGAGTCACTAATGGTCATCTACGAATTTATTAGTCCTTACGATCAGCGGTGTTACATCGAGGGTCTAATAATTCACCGTCCGGCCTTGTACAATCTCATTGCACAGATGCCCCCACTCGCATGTCAACCACATGAACGAGTCGATCACCTCGCTTGTATCTAATACAAAGCGGGTCGCATCCACAGTGTATTCAGGATTAGGTCTCCAACCCTATCCATATACTATAGACCGTTCTGGTCATTAACTCGAACGTTATCCTCCCTGTGTGTCCACTGCACACCGTTCAAGTTCTAGTTCTCTCGTAAATTCAATGACCTTGGAGCTTAGTTTATTGGAAAAGTTTGTAAATATTGTGAGACACAAAGTAATGAAATAAATAACTCTTACTAATTTCAAATAGTAATTTACAAACACGAACGAAATTAGGACGAAAATCCCAACACAATTGGTATCAGAGCCCAATTGTGTTCTTGATTTACGTTCTGGATTTTTCAAGAATGAGGTGAGATTTACTATTTTGCATGTGATGTATGAACGATTTGCAATTTAGATGTTTTCAATTTTGGCACTTAGATTTACAATTTTTATTGAATCGTTCAATGTAAGGTCCCGGTGTTTTGGGCAATTTTAATTGTAAATCGAGTCTGTAAGTCCGTGTCGATCGAGGCAAAGTGTTTGCTGAGAAGATCGGAGCAAAAACGAGTAACTAATGAAGATGGTGTTGTTGTTCTTGAAGGGAATCGAAGTCCCGCAGCGGAAGCGATTGCGAATCACGTGCTCTTGATTTAGTTACAATGATAAATTCAAGAACAAATATAACTAGATTAAACATGTAAAATAGAATGGACAGCAAAATAAATACCTTTGAAGAACATTTCTTCGAGTGCTCCTCTCTCCCAGGATCACGATCTCAACAACAGGAACTCCAACGTACGAAGACACGACCACCAGATCTTCTCTGTTTTTCTCTAGGTGAGGGAGGAAGGTGGGTTCCTTTTAGGAGAGGTGAGGTATTTAGAGAGAGATGTGTACTTTGGAACTCTTCCAACAACACAACAAGAGAGAGCTTGTAATTCCTATTCTTTCCTTAACCTAGTTGCATCTCATGCAACCATATATATAGAGAAATAGGATGGAAATGTCCATCCTACCCCTCCGTTAATCTCTCATTAGTATATAGTTTATATATGAATCTAATTCATATTAAAACTATATATTATATCAATTATATCATACATAATTGATATAACACCTCATGTATGAAATTGAACACTTCAATTTCACTCCTAACATTATACCCTCAATATTACCATGTTGAGCCAACGGAGGGATCTAATGGACCTACACGGTTCATGAGCTCTATCGATGTGAGATTAATCGATCAAACTCTTTGATCCAGCTTAATCAATATTCATTAACTACAAGTCACTCCACTATAGACTTGTAGTTGCACTCTCTCACTCAGAGATATTATTGTGTCCACCGATATAGTCATTACCCATGAGTCAACCCTTCACATGTTGTTCATAATCACAAACAATCAAATTACCGCTTTACCCCAAATTACCTCTTTCTCCTTAAGCACCACCGATTCTCTAATGAACAACAAGTCTAAGATCCTACCTTGAGACTCATACCTCATATAGAGGGCGAGGCCCCGTTGTTCAAGACACGAGTCGCTTCTAAGGGAACAACCTATCTAATTCCTTAGTGTAGGAATGAGTGAATTCCATCTTGCATAGTTAAGTTCCCACTACCTACGAGGTTCTATCCACGAGAAGGTAGGCTTATTGAGTCTGGCCACAGGCACTCTCTCACCCATACTAGTCTAAGGACAAACCCCTATAAGCGGGAGTTCTTAACTTGCTCGTGGATTCAGTCGAGCCACTAATGACCATCTATAAATTACTTGTCTTATCCTCGCTAACGGTGTTACACTCGGTTAGACTAATAATTTGCGATCCAGATCTTGTATGAACTCTTCATACAGATGCCCCCTATCGCATGTCAACTACATGAATGAGTTGGATTACCTCATTTGTACTAATTACAAAGTGGGCGCATCCATGGTGTTACTGTAATGAGGTTTCCAACCTTATTCTTATACCATAGACCATTTAGCTTATATTCTTGAACTCAACCAAAATAGTGTCCACTACACTGATTTCAAGATAAATGTTATAACCTTGTAGCTTAGTTTATTGTATTTATTAAAGCAAGACTGTAATCTTATCAAAACAAATAATACTTTATTTATTTGATCAAAATTACACAAGTTCAGGGCATAAATCCCAACAATCTCCCACTTGACCTAAAGCTTGTGGAGTACTAAACATTACAGTAATCTAAATACAATAAACTAGGGCATTTAAAACTCTCAAATACTTTAGCCGTGAGAGCCTTTGTAAGAGGATCAACAATGTCGTGCTTTGAGGCTATCTTCGTGACAATCACGTCTCCTCTATGCACGATCTCCCGGTTGAGATGATACTTCCGCTCTATGTGTTTTCCCCTCTTGTGACTTCGGGGTTCCCTCGAATTTGCCATTGCACCACTGTTATCGCAATACAACGTCATAGGCAAAGTCATATTTGGAACAACTTCCAAATTTAACATGAATTTCCTTAACCAAACGTCCTCCTTAGCTGCTTCACAAGCTGCTACATATTCGGCCTCCATGGTGGAATCAGCGATGCATCCTTGCTTGACGTTTTGTCATACTACAGCTTCTCCGTTAAGAGTGAATACTTACCCTGATGTAGATTTCTGAGAATCATTATCAGTCTGAAAGTTAGAATCCGTGTATCCTGTAAGGATCAAATCCTTAGCCCCATACACAAGCATATAGTTCCTTGTTCTCCGAAGATACTTAAGGATTGTTTTAACCGTTGTCCAGTGTTCAAGTCCTCGGATTGGATTGATACCTCACCACCATCCCAATCGCAAAAATGGATGTCGGGCCTAGTACACAACATGGCGTACATGAGGCTCCCAACACCGATGCGTAAGGAATCCGTCTCATATCCTCAACTCCTTGAGGTGTCTTAGGACACTGCTCTTAGACAAAATGCATTCCATGACTAAAAGGCAACAAACCCTTTTTGGAATCTTGCATCTTAAACCTTGACAACACTTTGTCTACGTAAGATGCTTGAGACAAGGCTAGTGTTTTATTCTTGCGGTTCCGGACAATGCTGATCCCTATAACAAATCACGCATCACCCAAATCTTTCATTTAGAATCGCATAGCTAGTCATTCCTTGATGTCGATAAGAGAACCTACATCATTCCCAATGAGTAGGATATCATCCACATAGAGAATTAGGAAAGCGACATAACTATTAATGATTTTCTTGTAGACACAAGGTTCATCATCATTCTCAAGTCAAAACCATAAGATCTCGATTGCCTCATCAAATCTTATATTCCAGACCTAGAGGCTTGTTTCACCCATAAATTGACCTTTTAAGGCCATGAAACCTTTTGCTCTTGTCCTGGTTCAATGAACCCTTTGGGTTGGTCCATGTAGATGTTTTCCTCAAGATTGCCATTCAAAAAGGCTGTCTTGACATCCACTTGCCATGCCTCATAGTCATAATATGTGGAAATGGCAAGAAGGATACGGATAGACTTTACTATAGCAACAGGTGAAAAGGTTTCCTCATATTCAACCCCTTCAACCTGGGTATAACCCTTTGCTACTAGTCTAGCTTTAAAGGTTTGCACCTTCCCATCTACACCACGTTTTCTCTTGTAGATCAACTTACAACCTATAGGTTTTACCCCATCAGGCTTATTTACAAGATCCCAAACAAAATTGAAGTACATCGACTCCATTTCTTGGTCCATGACTACGACCCATTTGTCTTTGTCTTTGTCAACCATTGCTTGATTATAAGACAATGGATCCTTGCAGTTGTCATCTGGTATAACAACTTGTGTTTCAAATTAAACCCATGTATGCAATCAGTCAGACATAACCCAACCACTACGTCGAGGCATACTCAACTCTTCAGATGGATTTTCTTGACTAGACAAACTAGTATCAACAACTCTTGTTGATGTATTAGTGTTCTTATTAGCAACTTTGCTATTGTTCCGTCTAACTCACTCAACACTACTTTGCTTTTTGGTTTGTGGTCCCTTATATGGTCCTCCTCCAAGAAAATAGGATTTGTCGGCACAAAAACCTTATCTTGCTTAGGATCATAGAATAAACCACTGCTTGTTTCTTTTGGGTATCCTACGAATAGGCATAACTTTGAACGTGAATCCATCTTCTTTTGATTTATCACAAGCACATGTGTCGGACAACCCCATATTCTGAAGTGACATAAACTACTTTTACGTCCATTCCAGAGTTCAAAAGGTGTTTCAGAAACACTTTTGGAGGGCATATTATTCAAAATATATACTGCAGTCTCCACTGCGTAACCCCAAAAGTCACTAGAGAGATGAGCATAACTCATTATTGATCAAACCATGTCCAACAAGGTTCTATTTCTCCTTTTCGATACACTGTTTTGCTGTGGTGTGCCGGGAGCTGAGAGTTGGGATGTAATTCCATGTTCTATCATATAGTTATGGATTTTTAAATCCATGTACTCTCCACTCGATCCGATTGAAGTGTTTTAATAGTTACCTAATTGATTTTCAACCTCAGTCTTGAATTCCTTGGACTTTTCAAGTGCTCCAGACTTGTGGTGCATTAGGTAAATATGCCCAAATCTAGAATAATCATCTATAAAAGAGATTAAATATTCATATCCTCCCCTGGCATTAACATTCATCAAACCACAAAGGTCTGAATGTATAAGCTCTAGAGGGTCTTTGGCTCTATAACCTTTTCCACTAAAAGGTCTTTTAGTCATTTTGCCTTCCAGGCATGATTCACATTCTGGAAAAGAATTTTCTTCTTACTCGTTTAGAACTCCGTTCTTTACCAATCTCTCAATCCTATTGAGATTAATGTGACCCAACCTTTGATGCCAAAGATGAGCATTTTCTTTAGGAGAAATTTTACGTTTCTTAGTTTGTGCGTTTGCAGTTTTAAATAATTCAGTGTTCAAAACAATTTTGACTGAATTAGGCCTTAAAACATACAATCCATTTTCTAACAAAGCTGAACACATTTCTAAACCTTTCTTCAAAATAAACACTTTATTCATAGAAAATGAGATGTAAATACATTATTCTATAAGGCAAAAAATGGAAATAAGGGTTCTAGTAAACCCCAGTATCACCAATATATTGTCTAACAATATATATTTCTTGCCAAAATAAAGCTTCATTGTGTCTACTACTACAGCTGAGACGACTTCTCCATTTCCAACCCGGAGCGTTATCTCTCCTTGTTGTAGCTGCCAGGAATCAATTCCCGAAAATAAGAGCAAACATGATTAGTGGCGCCTGAATCAAGTATCCAAGCTGCTTTATCATTATCCACTAAACAAGCTTCTAGGCAAAGTATATCATATTTACCTTCCTTCTTCTTTTCTCGCAATGTACTTGAATAGCCCGCTTCCAATGCCCGTCTTCGTTGTAGTGAAAACACTTTTCTTTGTCAACAACGTCTTTGACTTTCTTCCCTTATGGGCGGCAACTTTGTCATCCTGTTTCCCTTTACCAACCTTGTTCATGTTCTTCTTATTTCCTCTCGTGTTAGAAGAAGATGAAGCCTATTTTTGTCCCGCAGGTCGAACCTTTGTGATAACTCCTCCCGCAACATTTGCCTCACCTTTCGATCCACGAATTTTCATCAAAGACCGAAAGGTCCGGAGTTCATTCGTATGAGGAGAGTAAGATTAAAAGTAAGCTTGTTCATAACAACATTACTTCTAAATCGCAGAAACTATCTCGGAAGGGTTTCCGAATGAAGTCGACTTTGACTCGACTCATCGATGGAAGCACCATTCGACTCGCGATGTTAAAGTGCACCATCGTATCCGGGACATGATCCTAATGGATGTACCTTCTCCGCATCCTCGAGTTGAATATGTACTTTAGGGCATTATGTCGGGCTTGTGTGGATCGTTGTCCAAACATACCTCACACGTAATCCATGATTTCCTCGGCGGTAATCATGCCCTCATGCTTCTTGGCTAATATGTCAGACATACTTGCCAGCATGTAGACTTTGGCCTTATCATTGGCCTTGATCCATCGATCATATGCATCACGAACATTTCGTGACGCATTCAAGCCTGGCACCTGAGGACACTCCTCAGTCAGCACAAACTTCAGATCATCCACTACCAATATAGTGTTGAGTTTGTTTTTCCATGTCATCATATTCTCTCCGGTTAACTTTTTCGCACCCAATAAGGAAATTATAGAGCTAGACATGTTTGCTGAAAAATTTGTAAACAAACTTGTATGAGTTTCTTGCTATAAATCTAATCCAATCATGTTTTAACTAATTATCAAATGATTCCTAGGCCATTTATAATTTGCAATGATACTCCAAAGGTTTAGAATGTATGACACCGAAGGGTAATAAAAAACACTTTTCCTCTGGATCAAGACACTCTTGACCAAAACCTAATACCAGAATAACTCTTATTCCTATAGGTTTTAGTTACCATTTTTAGGTCTGCATACATACACAACTTATGTACCCCGTGAGTATAACCGTCTGACTTTAGATCCCAGAGTCTCGATCCAATAAAATCCGCCGAAGGGAGGACTAGATTGAAAAATAGTCTAAGAAAATTTTTATCTCTTTCCAGTGTCTACTGTGTTCGATCCCCTATGATCAAGCCCTCCGGAGGGATTGTCTGGTCTAAGCCAAACTAGCAGGCTGACCATAGTGGTCTAACGGTGTAAACCGACAAAAGAGACCGTAGGTTTTGTTTTCACTAAACCTGCTCCCACTCACTATAAGTATCCTATCCATTCACCTTGATATTGACTCATACAAACACCATCCAAAGGGGGACGCTCCCATCTGCGCCACGAAGCCAAGTATGAGTCTCACGGTGCGAACTTCCCAGAGATAGCGTAGGTGGAAAAATATGTATCTTATACATTTTTTCCTCCCACTGAATACTTTAAATTTTATAGGAATCTTACTTTGGCTAAAAACCCGGCTAATGGTTTTACCTCACTCTATCAATATAACTCTTATATTGATTTTATCCTAAGTTTGTTAATATAACTCCTTATATTAAACCTAGGATTTCTAGTTTATTAACCCCTTAATAAACCTCGCATTGACGCCATCAGTAATTTATAAAACTCTCTGATAAAATTTCACTCACAAGTCGGTTCCTGGTAGGGTGTTCCGTTTCCAAAATCGACTTAAATACCACAACCTAGACAAAACTTTCCTTAGACAGAGTTCCTCTTTCAATCTTAGTTTATAAATTACTTGGTTCCTTATTCTAATCTAATTAGAATTGGATAACCTAAGGTCTATTATTTCCAAGTTCTAAACACTTGAAAGCTAATAATTAACCTTAGGTGACATGCATACTATGTTATAGTGCTTGATCATTCATCACATGAATAATAAGACATTCATAGCATATTAATCTCATGATATATAATGCATGTCAATGCTGTCCATAAATTAATATAACAACTTTATACTAATTAATCATGCAAACTATATAATATAACTCCTTATATTATAAATGATGCATGAAAATACTTAACCTAAGGCGGGATTTCTAAAATATAAGCATACATTATGCATGGAAATAATTACACAACAATTGCATAATTTAAATACCAAAAATAAACCAATTTTGGCACCCTAATTTTAATTTTAATTAATATAATCTAATTATATGAATTAAAATTAATATAATCTAATTATATTAATTAAAATTAATTAAGTAAATATAAATATATTTTTCCACCTACGTATGAGATACATATTTTTCCACCTACGTATCTCCGAAAGTTCACACCCTCGGACTCATACTTGGCCTCGTGACGCAAACGGGAGCGTCCCCCTTCGGATGGTGTTTGTATGAGTCAATATCAAGGGGAATGGAGAGGGTACTTATAGTGAGTGGGAGAAGGTTTAGTGAAAACAAAACCTATGGTCTCTTCAATCGGTTTACACCGTAAGATCACTATGGTCAACCAGCTAGTTTGGCTTGGACTAGACAATCCCTTCGGAGGGCTTGATCATAGGAGACCGAACACAGTAGACACCCGAAAGGGATAAAGATCTCCTTAGTCTATTTTTCAATCTAGTCCTCCTATCGGCAGATTTTATTAGATGGGGACTCTAGGATCGAAAGACAAAGGGTTACACTTACAAGGTACATAAGATGTGTATGTATCCTGACCGAAAAATGGTAACTAAAGCCTATAGGAATAAGAGTTATTCTGGCATTAGGTTTTGGTCAATAGTGTCTTGTTCCAAAGGAGGAGTGTTTTTTTATTACCCTTCGGTGTCATACATTCTAAACCTTTGGAGTATCATTGCAGATTATAAATGACCTAGGAATCATTTGATAATTAGCTAAAACATGATTGGATTAGATAAATATAGCAAGAAACTCATACAAGTTTTGTTTGTAAATTTTTAGCAAAAATGTCTAGCTCTATAATTTCCTTATTGGGTGCGGAAAAGTTAACCAGACAGAATATGATGACATGGAAAAACAAACTCAAGACTATATTGGTAGTGGATGATCTAAAGTTTGTGCTAACTCAGGAGTGTCCTCAGGTGCCAGGCTCGAATGCGTCACGAAATGTTCGTGATGCATATGATCGATGGATCAAGGACAATGATAAGGCCAAGGTCTACATGCTGGCAAGTATGTCTGACATATTATCCAAGAAGCATGAGAACATGATGACCGCTAAGGAAATCATGGATTCAGTGCAAGGTATGTTTGGACAACAGTCCAAATAGGCCCGACACAATGCTCTAAAGTATAAATTCACTTCGAGGATGTCAGAAGGTACATCTATTCGGAATCATGTCCTGGATATGATGGTGCACTTTAACATCGCGGAGTCGAATGGTGCTTCCATCGATGAATGGAACCAGGTCAGCTTCATTCTGGAAACCTTTTTAGATAGTTTCTTACGGTTTAGAAGTAATGTTGTTATGAAGAAGCTTACTTTTAATCTTACCTCCCTTCTGAATGAACTCTAGCAATCTTTGATGAAAATTATGGGATCGAAGGGTGAGGCAAATGTTGCCAGTAGGAGTTATCACAGAGGTTCGACCTCTGGAACAAAAATAGTGGCTTCATCTTCTTCTAACTTGAAAGGGAAGAAGAAGAACATGAAGAAGGTTAGTAAAGGGAAACGAGCTGACAAAGATGTCGCCAGAAGGGCAAGAAAGTCAAAGAAGTTGCCGATAAAGGAAAGTGTTTCCACTACAAAGAAGACTGGTATTGGAAACGAAACTGTCCGAAGTACATTGCATAAAAGAAGAAGCAAGGTAAATATGATTTACTTTGCCTAGAAGATGTTTAGTGGATAATGATAAAACTGCTTGGATATTTGATTCATACGCCACTAATCATGTTTGCTCTTCTTTTCAGGGAATTGATTCCTGGCAGCAGCTATAGAAAGGAGAGATAATGCTCCAGGTTGGAAATGGAGAGGTCGTCTCAGCTGTAGCAGTAGGCACGATGAAACTTTACTTTGGCAAGAAATATATGTTGTTGGACAATATATTAGTGATACCAGGGTTAACTAGAAACCTTATTTCAATTTCTTACCTTATGGAACAATGTATTTTTGTTTTTTTCTTTATGAAAAAAGTGTTTATTTTGAAGAAAGGTTTGGAAATATGTTCAGCTTCATTAGAAAATGGGTTGTATGTTTTAAGACCTAATTCAGTCAAAATGGTTTTGAACACTGAATTATTTAAAACTGCAAACGCACAAACTAAGAGACATAAAATTTCTCCTAAAGAAAATGCTCGTTTTTGGCATCTTAGATTGGGTCACATTAATCTATATAGGATTGAGAGATTGGTAAAGAATGGACTTTTAAATGAGTTAGAAGAAAATACTTTGCCTGTTTGTGAATCCTGCCTAGAAGGAAAAATGACTAAAAGACCTTTTAGTGGAAAAGGTTATAGAGCCAAATAACCTCTTGAGCTTATACATTCAAACCTTTGTGGTTTGATGAGTGTTAAAGCCAAAAGTGGTTATGAATATTTCATCTCCTCTGTAGATGATTATTCCAAATATGGGCATATTTACCTAATACAACATAAGTCTGGAGCGCTTGAAAAGTTCAAGGAATTCAAGACTGAAGTTGAAAATCAATTGGGTAAAACAATTAAAACACTTCGATCCGATTGAGGTAGAGAGTACATGGATTTAAAATTCCAGAACTATATGATAGAACATGGAATTACATCCCAACTCTCGGCTCCCGGTACACGACAACAATACGGTGGATCGAAAAGGAGAAATAGAACCTTGTTGGACATTGTTCGATCAATGATGAGTTATGCTCATCTCCCTAGTTCGTTTTGGGGTTACGCAGTAGAGACTGTGGTATACATTTTGAACAATGTGCCCTCAAAAAGTGTTTCTGAAACACCTATTGAACACTGGAAAGGACGTAAATGTAGTTTATATCATTTCAGAATTTGGGGTTGTCCAACACATGTGTTTGTGACAAATCCAAAAAAGTTGGATTCACATTCAAAATTGTGCCTATTCGTAGGCTACCCAAAAGAAACAAGAGGTGGTTTATTCTATGACCCTAAGGATGATAAGGTTTTTGTGTCGACAAATGCCACTTTCTTAGAGGAGGACCACATAAGTGACAACAAACCAAGAAGTATAATTGTGTTGAGTTAGTTAGACGAAACAAAAGCAAAGGTTGCTAATAAAACTAGTACGTCAACAAAAGCTGTTGATACTAGCTTGTCTAGTTAAGAGAGCTGATGTGCGTCTTGTGCATGTCTGATGAACTAACATGCAAACTATGCACGGATGTGCAAGTATACACACGATCGATTGCAGTAAGTAATAAAATAAACAGATTCGAGTCACACAGAGTATCGTCTCCACAGGATTAGAGGCAAGATCTACCTAGTCTAAGCTACTTATAGTAATCTTTATGCAAAACACAAGTAAAGACAAATCAATTGTAGGGTTTAACCTAATTAATGCTAAAAACATAAAGGATGCAATGAACATGTAAATTATACTAACTATTCAATGATGTGATGAATTAATATACTATGCCAGATGTAATATGCAAATGCCGAAAACTACAATGGTAAATAGGATATGCCGAAAATGCTATGAGAAATGAGATAGGCTCGGATTTGAGGGTTTCTTTATGTCCTTCGATTTTCACATATCAAGTCATACATAATACATTATTTGTGTTGCACATGCTATCTCGGGTTTATTCTCATAATACCCAACATTTTCTAGTAATTAACTCTCATTAATTACCTTGTGAAGTTCCATGTTTTAGTACCCTAGGTGAATTGATTAATTCTAATCTTTTCACTTGCGTCTCGAGTATCCACCCTTTAGATAACCTAAAGTGATTACGACACTCCGCTATCTTCCTACTTCTCATATAAAAGAAAGCAATATGGACTTAGGTTGGCCAAGCATAAATCCAATAAACCATAAATTCAACCATAATCAATCACAAATAAGCATACTCTTCAATATGTGAAACTTTATTACATAAAGTATACTCAAATTCTTGCCTTCTAAAATTAGTTCATGCTTACCACAAAAGATAATCCACAAACTAATCTAGAATGCATAATTACTACTAATTACAAGGGAAGAGAAGGGAAATCAAGTAAACAAGGTAAAAGGAAAAGAATCCCCCTTTGTTGACAAGCTCCAATGGCTCTCCAATGTCCCTCCAAGCCTTGAGAACTCTTGATTTCTCTCTACAAATAATATGGAAATTTTGGTAAAACATCTCCCCCTCTCTCTCTCCTTTTCGACAATGGCTTGTTAAGGATGGTCAAATGGTTGAACTTGGAGAGCATGTTTGCCTAGCTTCTCCAACAAGCTCCCTTCTTAGCTTCTCCCACAAGCCATCTTTATCTTCCAACAAAAGCCTCTCTTTGACTTCTTCCATAAGCCTCTTTGGTTTGCAACATGTGTAAAAAGCCTTCCAATTAATTGAGTTGAATTGTTGAATTAATCCACTTCCATAACAAAGTTAATTCATGCACCTAAATTCAATTAAAACCAAAGAAAAATTAATCAATTTCTCTAATTTTCACAATATGAGAAATTAAAGTTAACCTTTCTCAAATTTGGCAATTTAATACATAATTAGATTAATAAAGTGCAAGAATAACTTAATTACATGCCAAGATCAATTAATTAATAAGGGTTTTGAGCTCAATTTAGGTGAAAATAACTCTTTGATAAAGAGTTATCAAACCCCCAAACTTGAACTACTCATTGTCCTCAATTAGTGAACTAAGGAGAAAGAAAAACTTCAACACTCAAACATTGATCATAAACAAGAAAGTGAAGATTTTTCAACTCAAGAAATGATCATGCTTCTAAACTTTTGCTTTTGCAAATCCAACAATTTAATCTACTTGAACATGCTTTTCCAATTCTCCAATTTAACACAAGCTAAGCAACACAAAAGCTCTCCTTAAACTCAACAATCTAAGATTCGCATTCTTTTACTACTTTAACAAAGTTTTTGAGCAACACTTTTGAATAATCATTCATTCATTTAATCAATAAGAAAAAGATAACATCTTCATTTCCTAGGAGCATTTTATAAGGTCACCCCAATAGTTCCTAGCATGACAACATTTTATGATGAAATCACCTAGGCAAACAAGGATCATATCTTAAGGCTTTTTCTTTTCTTCTTTTTTTTTTTCTTTTCTCTTGAACTTCCCATAGTTCTTAAGAAGGCCACATGGTTAATGAAAGCCACTTAAGCAAAGGGACTAGAATTTCCATAGTTCTTGGGAATGCCACATGGTTAATGAAAGCCACCCAAGCAAAGGAAACAATTTTTAACTTAATGCCTTCGCTTTAAATGCTAACATTGGTGATGAAAGCACCTAACATCGAGCAAAAAGATTACATTTTTTTTTCACAAGAGATCAATATTAATTTTTTTTCCATTACTTGCACCAAGCCTATTTTTAGCTCTATAGGAAATGAAACATGCTCTTTTTTCTTACTTTCAATTTAAAAACTTTCAAGGGAACTTCCTCCTCACCCCCAAACTTAAATTCCTCAAGATCCTCATGGAGTGAAAAGGAAGGGTAGAAAAACACTTTAGGTTCCCCCAGATTTAGAATAAGACATAAAAAGAATGAAGCTATTATAACATGCTCTTTTGAAAATTATGGTAAAAGAATGTTATGAAGCTTAGATTGAAGGAATACATGAGCATTTTGCTTAAGCTTTATCAAATATGGAGAATTGTTTAAGGTCATTTACATAAAGAAGCTCACACTTTCTAATATACAAATGTTCAAGCAATTAACAATTAAAGGAAGGGCATAGGCATAAGTAAAGATACGCATAAAAAGTTCAAAGAGGGTCTAGAAGGAAAACACAATAATCTTCATTAAAAGATAGAGATAGAGGTTACAAAAGCAACACAACTAAAAATAAATCAACAAGAACAACAACAAGATAAAGTCAAAGTAAGGAAAGATTAAAGCACACCAACCAACAAGCCAGGATAACAAGAAGCCAAGATAACAAGAAGCCAAGATAACAAGAAGCCAAGATAACAAGTCAACAAACACACAAGTCCTCACCCTAGGACAAACAAAGCAACAACCTCCTTTTGACAAGCAAGCAAGACATAAAGAAGCAACAAGCACGGGAAATTCAAACCACCACCTCAATCTTCATCTTCATCCAACAAATCATCATCTTCGCCCTCCTCTTTGTGCTCTTCGGCCTCCCAAGGATTTAGAAGTTGCATAGGAAACTCCGGGAAACTAGGAGAAGGCCTAGAAAAGTTAGTGTTGAAGGCTTCCTCTATTGCAAAGTCCCGGTGTTTGGCATATTCCTAATAAGAGCGGTTATGAGATTCAGATGTGCTTAACATGCCCATCATCTTCTCATTTTGCTTCATGAGTTGGTTGATGCCACCGACCAAGTCCTTGTCTTGGTTTGGACCACCATGACTAGGAAGAGTCACGGTCACGTCAAGAGGTTCCTTGGCACACACATTTTCTTCCCATGCAAGATATGGAACTCCCACCTTAACACAAAGGGTGGTAATGAGATTAGGAAATAAGAGCTTACCGACGTTCTTTCCTATGACATCTCTAATCTCCAAAGAAATTATTTCTCCCAAGTCAATTCTCATGCTCGACATGATTCCATAAATCATTAAGACACAATCTCTAGACACCGTGGTGTCGTGAGTCGTAGGCATGATACTTGTATTGACGAAGGAAAGCCATATTCGCGCTTCGGGCCTTAGGTGGGATGCTTGCAAAGTTTGAATTCCCGTCTTGCTAACCTTCCATTGTGCATTCTCTACTCCAACACATCGAAGAGTATTAGATAAATGAGACTCGGAAGGAGCTCTAATGATCTCGTTGAGGGTGTTGCAATGAAAAGGATACACGTCAAGGATGGCGGTAATCATTGCTCCATTCCATTCAACTTTACTCCTCTCACCGTGGTAGTGAAGTGACTAGGGAAGATAGAGTTGGCGTAAAACTCTTTTACAATGTTAGGAATAGCGGCCTCGAGTTCCTTGCAAAATCCTTCCAACCCAAGTTCCAAATTGTCGTAACGAGAAAAGAAGGAAGTTGAGAAAAAGAACCGGAGAATCCTCTTTCAAGCCACAAGGGTTTGGAGTTGATCTCCTCAAACTTCATCTTTGCTTGATCACAAATACATCGTGAGGGGATTGTGAATTCAAAGTCTTCTTCTACAACTTTTTTTTCCCTTTTCCTCTTCCTTTGTTGACTTCTTTACGAACAAGTGAAGAATGAGGAACTTCCACTTCTCCACTTCTTTCACCCAAACTTTTTCCTTTGTCCTTGCGGGACTTGACATAGCTATCAAGAGGTTTGGATTCAACTTCAAAGGATGGTGGATTGTCAAGAGATTGGGCTTTGGACTTCCTTGGCATCTTGAGTTTACAAAGAGAAAAAGGATGGAGAGCGACTTGAAGTTGGAGATAGACTTGGAAGAAAGTTGTGTAGGAACAAAGGGTGAATAGGGCTCTCGGTTTTGGCAAGAAAATGCACACACCCAAAGCTTCTCTTCTACTTCCCTTTTTAAAGACAACCTTCTACACTTGCATGGTTTGAATCTATCCATTCATGTGAAGTCATATCTACAAAGGACAAGTCCTTTCACTTAGGAAATGAAGACTTAACAAGAGAGTAAGAGTGTTGTCAACTTTTTAGCTTTCTAGCTAAGAGACAAATTCTCCTTACTTTACTCTCTTTTCAACACATGGAAAGCCTTGGAAACATACACCCATGCTTTGTCAAATCTCAACTTACAAGTACACAAAGAGATGAATGGATTTGGAACTCAAATAGAAGGGAAAAAATGCAAGGAAATTGGCTAGACTGCACATGCAGTTTTCGACCAACATGCTATTTTTGTAGGCAATGGGCTTTTGTCCTTAATGCTCCAATGAGCCTATACTTTTCTAGAGTGATAGCATGTCCTTTAAGCTTTGAGAAAGCCTAAAAATGGGAATCAAAGACTGAATTGTCTTGGGAGAAATAGACAAAAGTTTTGACAAGGTGCATATTTTTTAAAAAAAAAAAAAAAAATTCTGCCACAACTCCAACTCAATTGACACTTGGGAATCTCTTAAAAGATAACCATTCTTGTCAAATAGCTAAAGGACAACTCTCACTAATGGTGGAGAGACATGCCCCACGAAATTGGGTAAGAAATTAAGCTTCCAAAATCATATTGTCTTACATGACAACTTTGTCTCCTCCCAACACAAGATTCTTTAAGTTCCCAATACCTTACTTTAGAATATTTGGAGTTCCAACACTTCTTTTGATAGACTTAAAGCATGCAAGATTCCTTACATGAATATCTATCAAGAATCTCCATCATTTCCAAACTCAACATTAAATGCTAAAGGGCTCCTAACCAAATTGGTTGGCAAGTAACTAGGTTACTTTTCTCTTTCTTACTCAACTAACTAAACTAACTAACTAACTAACTTGCTCAAAACAAACTAACTTTAGTAACTAAGGTTCATGTTGAACTAGAAAGGAATGGGTCAATCCCACAAAAAGGTCAACCTATGTACAACAAGCTAAAAGTTAACATATGTACAACAAGCCAATTAAAGAAATTCTCAGTAAGCTTAGGCTTCTAAATATAGTCTCCCTCCCCTAAATTTCTCTAAGATGAAAAGAATTTATTCCTATTTGAAATTCACTAGGCCAATAGTGCTTTAATCTATGGCCATTAACAGTGAATTGGGATCCATCCTTTTCATTTATGATCTTAATTGCACCATATGGAAGAATTTCAATGATGGTGAAGGGTCCTGACCATTTGGATTTAAGTTTTCCTGGAAATAACTTAAGCCTAGAATTAATACAAGAGAACTTGGTGACCAACTTCAAATTGTTTTGGCACTAGTCTTTTGTAATGTCAAGCTTTAGTTTTCTCCTTATACAACTTTGCATTCTCATAGGAAAATCTCCTAAATTCATCCATGTAATTCAATTGAAGTGATCTGAGATTTCCTGCAGCTTTTAAATCCAAATTCAACTCTTTCAAAGCCCAGAATGCTTTGTGTTCCAACTCGAGGGTAAATGGCAAGGTTTACCAAACACAAGTCTCTAAGGTGACATTCCTATAGGGGTTTTAAAAGCAGTTCTATAATCCATAAAGCTTCATCCAATCTGAAAGACCAGTCCTTCCTATTGGGCTTTACAACTTTTTCTAAGATTGCCTTGATTTCCCTATTAGAAATTCCAGCCTGACCATTGACCTGAGGATGATATGGTGTAAAGACTTTATGCCTGATATTATATCTAGCCAATAGGGAGTTCATTGCCTTATTGACAAAGTGAGATCCTTCATCACTGATTAGAAATCTAGGAGTCCCAAATCTAGAAAAGATGTGTTTATGCAAAAACTTCATGACAGTTTTGCCATCACTTGACTGGCAGGCAATTGCTTCAACCCATTTTGAGACATAATCTACAACCAATAGAATGTAGAGATTCCCTTTGGAAGGAGGAAAATGACCCAAGAAGTCTATTCCCCAAACATCAAAGAGTTCTACTTCTAGGATGTAGGTTAACGACATTTCATCCTTTTTCCAATATTTCCTCTTCTTTGACACGCATCACATGCTCTGCTGAAGAGATAAGCATCCTTAAAGATTGTAGGCCAAAAATAACCTGATTGGAAAACTTTAGCTGCTATTCTTTGTCCTCCAAAATGGCCTCCATAAGCAAATGAGTGACAATGTTCCATAATGGAAAGTATGTCTTCTTCAGCCACACATCTTCTCACGATTCCATCAACACAGTGTTTATAAAGATAAGGATCATCCCAAAGATAGAACTTAGCCTCATGAAGAAATCTCTTTTTCTGTTGAGCGGATAAGTTAGGAGGAAGGATGTTACTAGCCAAATAATTTGCAAAATCACCGAACCAAGGGGCACTAGATTCCTGAATCACATCAATAGAAAGGATTTGGTCATCTGTGAAGTCATCTCTAATGTCAAACTTTTGAACTAAGGGTTCAGGATTTTTAATTCTTGACAGGTGATCTGCAACTAGATTCTCAGAACCCTTTTTGTCCCTTATTTCCATTTCGAATTCTTGCAAAAGTAACACCCACCTAATCAATCTAGGCTTGGCATCCTTTTTAGCTAGGAGGTACTTAATAGCAGCATGGTCTGTATAGACAACTACCTTAGTTCCCACTAGATAAGGTCTACACTTTTCAAAAGCAAACACTACTTCCAACAACTCTTTCTATGATGTGGTGTAGTTAAGATGAGCTTCATTCAAAGTTTTGCTAGCATAGTAGATTGGGTGTATATCTTTCTTTTTCCTCTGGCCTAATAAAGCTCCAACAGCATAGTCACTGGCATCACACATCAACTCAAATGGCTCATGCCAATTTGGAGCAGACATAATGGGAGCAGTTACTAAAGCTGTTTTCAGCCTATTAAAAGCTTCCACACAACTAGCACTGAATTCAAAGGGTCTATTAACTTCCAAAGAAAGAACAAAGAGGCTTTGAGATTTTGGAGAATTCCTAATGAACCTTCTCAGAAAAACCAAACATGTCCTAGGAAACTCCTTACTGTTATTACATTAGCATGAGGCTCCAACTTCTCAATTATCTCAATCTCCGCCTTATCAAGTTCAATTCCTTTCTTTTAAATTTGATGGCCTAACACAATTCCTTCTTTGACCATGAAATGACACTTTTCCTAATTCAAGACTAGATTGGTCTCTTCACACCTTTTCAATACTTTCCCTAAGTTTATCAAGGTGGTTTCAAAAAAATTCCCAAAAATTGAGAAATCATCCATGAAAACTTCTATGATATCCTCCACTAAGTCAGAGAGAAATAGCCAACGTGCACCTTTGAAAGGTAGCAGGGGCATTACATAATCCAAATGGCATCCTTCTAAAAGCAAATGTACCATAGGGGCAAGTAAAAGTGGTTGTCTCTTGATCATGGGGAGCAATGGTTATTTGATTATAACCATTGTATCCATCTAGAAAAATAATAGAACGCTTGACTGAAATAACTTATCCAACATTTGGTCAATGAATGGGAGAGGAAATGGTCCTTTTTGGTGGCTTTATTAAGTCTCCTGTAGTCCATACAAACTCTCCAACCATTCACTATCCTTGTAGGAATCAACTCATTGGCTTTGTTGGTTATTATCGTCATCCCTCCCTTTTTGGGAACACATTGGATAGGACTTACCCAAGTGCTATCTGAGATGGGGTAAATGATACCAGCATCTAACCATTCGATGATTTCCTTTTTCACTACTTCTTTCATAGTTGGGTTTAACCTTCTTTGTTGCTCTATTGATTTGAAATTCCCCTCTTCCAGATTTATCTTATGCATACAATAGGAAGGACTGATTCCCTTTATATCAGCTAATGTCCAGCCTATGGCCTTTTTGTGTTGCTTTAACATGTCAAGCAACAGCTCTTCATCCTTAGGCGACAAACTTGATGATATAATAATAGGAAGAGTCTCTTTGTCTCCTAAAAATGCATATTTAAGATGATCAGGAAGGGGTTTCAATTCTAGTGTGGGGGGTTCTTGTACTGAAGGTAGCATTGGTGGAATGCACCTTTCACTAAAATCCAAAGTTTCAAAACTTCTTCTGAAATTAGATACTTCATTCACTTCTTCCATCTTGGGCCTTAAATCACTGAATTCAATTTCTTCTTCCTCCACGAGATTTTCATATTTCAGATCATGCATAGATTCCAACTCCAATTCAACAAACTCATCAATAGTTTCCTCAAATGCATGAATGGCAGAGTAGTTTTCAAGATCATGCCCAGGATATTTCATTGAATCACTGATGTTGTATTCAACTTCTTAATCATTCATCCTTAACTTGATAGTTCCTTCATGCACATCTACTATAGTTCTGCCTGATTCGAGGAAAGGTCTACATAGAATAATGGGTACATCCTTGTCAGCTTCATAATCTAGAATTATGAAGTCAGCAGGAAAAATAAATTTCCCAACCTGAACTAAAATGTCTTCAATTTTACCTTCAGGATGAGCTATGGACCTATCAGCCAGCTGAAGAGTTACTGTGGTAGGTCTAGCTTCTCCAATTCCTCAGCCTTTGTAAAAGGATAAGGGCATAAGATTAACACTAGCTCCTAAATCACAAAGAGTTCTTCCTAGCTATTTTCCTCCTATAGAAACAAGAATAGTAAAGGATCCAGGATCTTTCTATTTATGAGGAATCCTGTTCCTAAACACAAAACTACACTCTTCACTTAAGGATACTACCTTGAATTCTTGAAATCTCTTTTTCTCATAACATATGTCCTTTAGAAATTTCATGTAATTGAGCATTTGTTTCAAGGCATCAATGAGCGGAATATTGATGTGGATTTCTTTCAACATGTCCAAATATTTTCCATAATGAGCTTCCCTAGGTTTTGATTTTTTCAATCTTTGAGGGAAGGGTGGTGGAGGTGGTTTGAACTCACAAACATTAGGGTTTGATTTTTCAGAGGTTTTTTCAGCTTCTCACTGTCATTCTCCCTAATCTTTGGTTCTACCTCACTGTCTTTCTTCTTTTCTTCCTCTAGCTGAACATTGACTTTGGCTTCTTGCTTTTCCTTATTCTCAACTTTATCCAAAGTCCCGCCACTTCTCAATTCTATTG
The DNA here is from genome assembly GCA_036507285.1 of Trichosanthes cucumerina. Lineage (NCBI taxonomy): Eukaryota > Viridiplantae > Streptophyta > Magnoliopsida > Cucurbitales > Cucurbitaceae > Trichosanthes > Trichosanthes cucumerina. The sequence continues at coordinate 159,781 of JAYKKG010000025.1, read as the reverse complement.
CCCTGCACTTGTTCTTTTCCTTCTCTCCTTGGGTTTCAGTGTCGCAGGAGTGTTCCTATGGGTCTTGACCTTAGCTCGATGAGCTAATTGGCCTACTGCACCTCCAAGTTTCTCATGGAAGCCTTAGTGGTGGCTATGAATTCTTTTAGGTCATCCACGATAAACCAGGTATGATCTCACGCTTCACCACAATAGCTACATGAATCAACTATTCCTACACTCGGTGTACTTGAAGAAATTTGACTTACATTTCCCATTGTTAAATTTTTCAACATGGTGGCCATGGATGAGATTTGGGCATTAATGGCGCTTAAAGCATCTAATTCCATCACACCTTTGTTTTTCTTACGTGATTGCTTCTCACACCAAAATTTCACCGGTAATTGTTTGATGATATTCTTTCAAGAATTTCATGAGCTTCGTTATAGGTTTTTGATAGCAAAGCCCCATTAGCAGACGCATCAACTACTTGCTTCGTGGTTGTGTTCAATCCGTGATAAAAAGTTTCCATTTGAATACAATGAGGTAATCCATGGTGAGGACACTTTCTAAGTAACTCCTTAAATCATTCCCAAGCCTCACTTACGGTGTCATCATCATATTGCTGGAAAGCAACTATTTCATTTTTGAATTTCGCATTTCTTGTTAGTGGAAAATCTTTGATGAGAAATTTTTCAGCAAGAGTGTTCCATGAATCAATTGCTCCAGGAGGAAGCGAATTTAAACAAGTCTTGGTTGCATCTCTAAGGGAGTAAGGAAACAAACTCAACCTTAGGGCATCCTTAGACACACCTTGCATAATGAACGAATCACTGACCCCTAAGAAAGATTTTAAATGAAGATGAGGGTCTTCAGCGGATAATCCATGAAATTGACCTATGGTCTGTAACATTTGGAACATCACAGGTTTAAGCTCAAAGGTATGTGCTTGAATTCCAGGTCTTATTATCCCTGGATTTAGTTCATCTATCAGAGGGTTTGCATAGGTTCGGTTGCTCTTTCCTTATCGTCTGCTAACTCTATGACATTAGCAGGTGGTACAACCTGATTAACTACTAAGGGTGGTCTAACTTCAGGAAATTGTGGTTGTCTATGTTCAGGCATCTCAGGGTCTAAAGGATTCCTAGGAGGAAGTTGTTAAGCCATGATTTCTCCTTGAGCTTTTAACCTTCTCCTAATAGTCCTTTCTATCTCTGGATCAAAGATAAATTCTAGCCCTAGCTTTTTGTTCATACACAACACAAACTTCTAAAAGCAGAAAATCAACCTTAGCAAGCTTAACTAACTTATACTGAACCGAAAATAAAAATAAAAGTAAACTTACTACAAACAACCTAAACAGATAAGAACCAAACTAAGCTAAAAATGATAATAAAAGAAAACTATTACAAACAACTTAGACAAGATAAGATTCAAACTAATCCCCAGCAAAGACGCAATAAACTTGATGTGCGTGCGCAGTGTGAAGTGAACTAACATGCAAACTATGCACGGGATGTGCAAGTATACACAGTCGATTGCAGCAAGTAATAAAATAAACAGTATTCGAGTACCGAGTATCGTCTCCACAGGGATTAGAGGCAAGATCCACCTAGTCTAAGCTACTTATAGTAATCTTTGTGCAAAACAGAAGTAAAGACAAATCAATTGTAGGGTTTAACCTAATTAATGCTAAAAACATAAAGGATGGAATGAACATGTAAATGTTGGGATTTGTGCCCTAAAACTGGTAGTTTGTAATTATGTTCTAATTAATGTAATAAAGTGTTATTATTTCAATAAAGTGTTATTGTTTTGTTATCTACGAGTTTGCCTTTATTGAAACCCTAAATCCAATAAACTAAACATTCAAGGTTGTTATATGAATCTTTAACTGAATGTAATGTACATAAAAAGGATCTCGGTTCGAGATACAACCTAAAGGGTCTATAGTTAGGGGATAAGGTTTGGGTACCTTACCCTGGTTAAACTATGGATGTGGCCCACTTTGTATTTGATACAAACACTGTGATCCTAACGTGTTCATGTAGATGACATGTGAGTGGGGATATCCTATGTAATGAGATTACATAAGATCGGACCACGAAATAGTAACCTCTAGTCAGTAACTCAGCTTGACTAGTTAGGTTTCTATTTCACTAGGATGACCTAGGCAACTTGATCTCATTCGTGAGCGGAGTTCACTTAACTCCCGTTCGCGAGGGATTGTCCTTTGACTAGTATGGGTGAGAGTGGCCAGCCACGACTCAATATGCCTACCTTCTTGGAGACAAGACCAAGAGAGCGGCTGGGAACTTAACTTAGCAAGATGGAATTCACTCCTTCCCGCCTACTAGGGTAAGTAGAGGAATGTTCCCTTAAGTGGTATCTCCGGGACTTGAACAAAGGGCTCGACCCTCTCATTGGCCCGAGAGGGACTCTGTTTGTTGGTAGGACCACAAACAAATTGTTCATTAGAGGAGCACTTTGGTACTTAAGGCACAAGATGTAACCTGTGGGTAAAGCGGTAATTTGACCTGGCTAGTGTTACAAACATTCGTGAAGGATTGACTTGCTGGCATTGTTGGTCAATATCCATGGACACGTAAATATATCTCAAGTGAGAAGAGTGCAACTGTGGGACTTTAATGAAGTGTTCCCTTGAGCTTAACGAATGTTGATTGGGAGGTTAATGAGATTAACCACCAATCTCATATCGTTGGAGCTTCGATGCAGTAGGTCCATTAGGTCCACCTTCTAGCTCGTAAAGGGTTCTTAGATCTTTAGAATTTGAAATGTTCAAATTCATAAGGGAATATATTTGATGTATTTAGATACAATATAATATATAGTTTTGGAACTATATATTATAAATTTAATGTGAATATGATTCATATTAAATTATATGTGAGAGAATTAAATATTTGAAAGAGTTCAAATATTAAATTCAAATGTGAATGTGATTAATATTTGAAAACTATAGATTATAATTTAATGTACATAAGATGTGCATTAAAACTATAGGTTAGAGGAAAATTGATTAAATGTGATTTAATATAAATTATATATATTATATTTAATTAAATTAAATTAAATAAGATTTAATTGATTTATTAATACGATTAATTATTAAAAATAGAGAACGTGTCGGAGGACACATTCCCCATCTCTCCCAACTCCCTAATCGATAGGGAGTGGGAGATGCCCTCTATAGGGTGTTCTTCTCCAAGTGAGAGGAAGACAATTGATCGATGCTGAATTTTGCGATTGAGAATTGCACTCACACAGAAGAATTCTCTCTCTGACTCTCCCATTCCCAATTCTATCAAAAATTTGGAATCCTTCCCACCAAGAAGGATCTAAGTAGAACTCAGAGATATATGAGGTGATCTCTCGGTAGTTGTGTTCATACTTTGGAAGAAAACAGAGAAGTCCCTGTACGATTGTTTTTGCTGTATAACCTTTGGAGCAACAAGTTGCAAGAGAAAGTCTACAAAGGTATCAATTTTTCTTCCCTGTAGTTTAATAGTTAAACTTAATATATGTTTGCATGTATGCATTTAATCCATGCCTTATAGAATTAGAAAGTATATGCTTGTTCTGTATTTTTGGGTCAATGTACTGGTTTTTGTTTCAATTAAAACAATCAAGCACATTAACGATTCCAATCACGTTTCCGCTGCTCAAGGAGATCAGATCTCCATCAATTGGTATCAGAGCAATGCTTGTATTGTTTTGTTTTGAAACAAAATTGCATTGATTTGGTGGGAAATGCATTTAGTTTGCTGTAAAACTAGTTTAGGAATATTTTGGCCTTAGTTTACTTCTTTTTTGGTCTAATTAGATGTAAAGGCCCCTGCGTTTTTGGGCATAAAGTGCAAAATTGAGTCTGTAATTGAGTTACGAGTCGTTCGGGACAAATTTCATGCATTTCGGTTGAGAATCGAAGGAGAAATCGAAGGTTGAAGCTGCTGTGTTCGTGGAAGAAGGTCACGCTGTAGCAAGCGGCGAGGCTGCAGCAACGCTGCTTCATCATGTGTTGAGATTTTTTGTCCTAATCTCGTGTTTGTAATATATTCTTTTAAATAAATAAGAGTTATTCATTTCAACACTTTGTGTCTCGCAATATTTATAAACTTTTCCAATAAACTAAGCTCCGTGGTCATTGAATTTACGAGAGAACTAGAACTTGAACGGTGTGTAGTGGACACACAGGGAGGATCACGTTCTAGTTATTGACCCGAACAGATTCTGATATAAGGATAGGGTTGGAGACCTAATCCTAGATACATCAGGATGCGCCCGCTTTGTATTAGATACAAACGAGTCGATCCGACTTCGTTCATGTGGTTGACATGCGAGTGCGGGCATCCTGTGCAATGAGATTGTACAAGACCGGACCGTGATTTATTAGTCCTACTGATGTAACGCCGTTAACAATAAGGATTAATATCTTCGTAGATGACCATTAGTAACTCGACCTTAATCCTGAGCGTGTTACGGACTCCACCCTGAGGGTCTGCTTCTTTGACTAGTACGGGTGAGGGTGGTCACGATTACTCGCTTAATATGCCTATCTTCTCGTGGGACAAAACCAAGTAAGGAGCCGAGAACTTAACTACGCGAGATGGAATTCACTCGTTCCCGCCTTTAGGGAAACTAGAGGGGTTGTTCCCTTAAGTGCTGTCTCTAGGGCTTGGACAACGGGCGCCCACCTTCTCACTGGCCCGAGAAGGATGTTGTGTGTGGTTGGACCATCACAATATGTTGTTCATTAGAGGAGCAGTGGGGACTTAAGGAACAAGAGGTAGACACAGGGGTAAAACGGTAATTTGACCCAACCGTGGCTACGAACAACCTGTGAAGGGTCGACTCATGGGCATTGGTTATATCAGTGGACACGTAATATTTTGCACTGACGGGAGTGCAGCTACGGGCTATAGTGGAGGGTTACTGTAGCTAATGAATGTTGGTTAACGGGGTCAAAAAGTTTGACAGGTTGATCTCGGATCATTGGAGCCCGTCACTGTAGGTCCATTAGGTCCCTCGGTTGGCTCAATCTGGGTTAAAAGAAGGGTTAATGTTTTGGTATGAAATTCAAGTGTTCAATTTCACCTTAAGGGCATTTATGTCATTTATATGAGATATGAGTGATATAATATATAGTTTAATGTGAATGAGATTCATAATAAACTATAGGTTAGCCTAATTGTTGAATTAGAGCTAATTGGAGAAATTGATTGAGAGAAATTAAATTGGATGTGATTCAAATTAATTAATGCACAATTATTGCAAATGAGATTTGCAATATGAGATATGAGATATCTTCTATTATGTTGTTATGCAAATGAGATTTGCATAACCTATGGTTGTGGTAAAGTGGTAATTATGTGGAGATTTTAACTCCATCAATTCCACTATATAAACCCTTTTTGCAAGAAGGATTTCATCTCAATCTCTCAATTTTTTTTATTTTGCATCAAAGAAGAGAAGAGGAATTCTCTCAATTCTCTCTCAATTCTCCTCCCTCTCCAAAACTCAAAAGATCCCACCATCTTCCTTTCTCCAAAAGAGAACAACCGAGAAGGCTATTTGGTTGTGTTCGAGTTCTTTTTGTGGGAGTGTTCGTTGAGTTCGAGGAGCACGAAGAGTTCGTGATTTGAAGAAGAAATTTTGAAGAAAGTCTACAACAAGTAAGTAAGAACTCATCTTGCTGTATTTTTCTTCTTCTTTTAAGCATGTTTAGCCTAGATCTAGTGTTAGATCAATTTTAATAAAATCATGTTGCATATTGATACCTCGATGATTCAATCGTCTTCCGCTACCCGAGATTCTCATTCCCTACACAGTGTTGCAACGCTGAAGAACAGCATTGCAACGCCAACGTTCCATATCGACGCGGGCGATCAAGGGGTAAGCGGCGTTGCAACGCTGCCCCTCAGCGTTGCAACGCCATCCCGATAGCAGGCGCGCAAGAGGATGAAGCAGGCGTTGCAACGCCGTAAGGCGGTTCAAGCAGTAGCAGACCGGTTCAAGCTGGTTCGGTGGTTTTGGTCCGGTTTGAGCGGTTCAGGGCCGGTTCAAGGTATTTTTTTGACCAGTTTCATGAAATAAATTAATGTAATTTATTTTTTTGCACTTTAGGGGCCAAATTATTTCGGTTTTACAGCTTTTTATCTATATGAATGTCATTTAGATTATTCCCACCTTAGGAAAAGCATGTTCATGCATTTTATTTATATAAATGTTATATGAATATGGTTGAATGCTTGACTAATTTATTTTTTCATGAGTAATTAATTATAAGTGTTATAATTAGATTATATGGAAAATAAATTGCATGGAGCATGAAATTACTTAGTTTAAAATAAATGTTATTTTATTTAAGTAATTTTATAATTCAAATAGTTGATATTCTTTTATAATTCCAATTTGAATATAAATTGTTCGATTTATAATATAGTTTCTTTCTCATAGGTTAATTATTAAAATTTATAAAAGTTATAAATTAAAGGGGTTTTAGAAACCATAACCTATAATAAAGAAATGCATGCAAACATAGGAACTTGGGTTAAATTTAATTAGTTTTAAATTGTTTAAAATTAATTTAGACCTAAGTTTCAAATTTCTAATAGGATTAGAAATAAGTCTTACGTAATATTTTAAATAGTTTAAAATATAGTAGGACTTTAGGACTTTGGTTATAAGGAACTCTCTACCATGAAGTTCCTGTCTAAAAATTTGGGGTACTTAAGTGACTGGTTAATCTTGAACACCTCCTACCCGAACCGACCGGAACTGAGTTGAATTAACCTCGCTTACATTTTATCTCTAGGTAATTAAAATATTTATTCACCTAGACATAAGACATAAGGTTTTAAGACCTAGTTATAATAGTTATAATAGACATAGACTTAGATAGATTCTTTTAGCCGAGAATCCGACTAAGTTAAATCCATACCCTAATTTTAGGAACTTGGTGGGAGAAAAACGAGATGTTCGCATCAAGTTTACTCTCACGTCCTCAAGAGTTCTCACCGTGAGTTTCATGCTCGGCTACGCGGCGTCAATAGGGCGTCCCCCTACGGTATGTGTTTGCATGGTTCAATAACAAGGTGAATGAGGGAAGTATCCATAGAAAATGGGAGTAGGACGTGTGTCAACGTATCCTACGGTCTCCTCCATTAGGTCGCATCGTGAGATTTCTATAGTCCGCCGCTAGGTTGTCCTGGAACAACCAAACCCTACGGAGGGCCCGACTATAGGGACTCCAACACCGCAAAGTCGAAAATGGATAGGTCTCTTAGGTTGTTTGTCGTGAGCTGTCTTTCTTAATAGTAGCCTGTTGGCTCGGGCCTATTGGATCTGAAAATGGTAGGGTCACATTTTCGAGATGAGTAAAGTTAGTTAACAAGTCCTTGACCAAACAAATTTAATGTGAATATGATTCATATTAAATTATATGTGAGAGAATTAAATATTTCAAAGAGTTCAAATATTAAATTCAAATGTGAATGTGATTAATATTTGAAAACTATAGATTATAATTTAATGTACATAAGATGTGTATTAAAACTATAGGTTAGAGGGAAAATTGATTAAATGTGATTTAATCTAAATTAAATTTATAATATTTAATTTAATTTAATTAAATAAGATTTAATTGATTTATTAATACGATTAATTATTAAAAAAATAGGGACCGTGTTAGGAGGACACGTTCCCCATCTCTCCCAACTCCCTAATCGATAGGGAGTGGGAGATGCCCTCTATAAGGTGTTCTTCTCCAAGTGAGAGGAAGACAATTGATCGATGCTGAATTTTGCGATTGAGAATTGCACTCACACAGAAGAATTTTCTCTCTGACTCTCCCACTCCCTATTCTATCCAAAAGTTGGAATCCTTCCCACCAAGGAGGATCTAAGTATAACTCAGAGATATAAGAGGTGATCTCTGGTGGTTGTGTTCTTACTGGAAGAAAATAGAGAAGTCCCTGTACGATTGTTTTTGCTGTACAACCTTTGGAGCAACAAGATGCTGGAGAAAGTCTACAAAGGTATCAATTTTTCTTCCCTTTAGTTTAATAGTTAAACTTAATATATGTTTGCATGTATGCATTTATTCCATGCCTAATAAGATTAGAAAGTATATGTTTGTTCTGTATTTTTGGGTCAATGTACTGGTTTTTGTTTCAATTAAAACAATCAAGCACATTAACGATTCCAATCACGTTTCCGCTGCTCAAGGAGATCAGATCTCCATCAGTAAATTATACTAACTTTTCAATGATGTGATGAATTAATCTACTATGTCGGATGTAATATGAAAATGCCGAAAACTACAATGGTAAATATGATATGCCGAAAATGCTATGAGAAATGAGATAGGCTCGGATTTGAGGGTTCCTTTATGTCCTTCGGGTTTCACATATCAAGTCATACATAATACTTTATTTTTGTTACACATGCTAACTCGAGTTTATTCTCATAATACCTAACATTTTTTAGTAATTAACTCTCATTAATTACCTTGTGAAGTTCCATGTTTTAGTACCCTAGGTGAATTGATTAATTCTAATCTTTTCACTTGCGTCCCGAGTATCCACCCTTTAGATAACCTAAGGTGATTACCGCACTCCGCTATCTTCCTACTTCTCATATAAAAGAAAGCAATATGGACTTAGGTTGGCCAAGCATAAATCCAATAAACCATAAATTCAACCATAATCAATCACAAATAAGCATACTCTTCAATATGTGAAACTTTATTACATAAAGTATACTCAAATCATTGCCTTCTAAAATTAGTTCATGCTTACAACAAAAGAAAATCTACAAACTAATCTAGAATGCATAATTACTACTAATTACAACGGAAGAGAAGGGAAATCAAGTAAACAAGGTGAAAGGAAAAGAATCCCCCTTTGTTGACAAGCTCCAATGGGTCTCCAATGTCCCTCCAAGCCTTGAGAACTCTTGATTTCTCTCTACAAAGAATATGAAAATTTTGGTAAAACTTCTCCCTCTCTCTCTCCTTTTCGGCAATGGCTTGTTAAGGATGGCCAAATGGTTGAACTTGGAGAGCAAGTTTGCTTAGCTTCTCCAACAAGCTCCCTTTTTAGCTTCTCCCACAAGCCATTCTTTATCTTCCAACAAAAGCCTCTCTTTGACTTCTTCCATAAGCCTCTTTGGTTTGCAACATGTGTAAAAGGCCTTCCAATTAATTGAGTTGAATTGTTGAATTAATCACATTCCATAACAAAGTTGATTCATGGACCTAAATTCAATTAAAACCAAGGAAAAATTAATCAATTTCTCTAATTTTCACAATATGAGAAATTAAAGTTAACCTTTCTCAAATTTGACAATTTAATACATAATAAGATTAATAAAGTGCATGAATAACTTAATTACATGCCAAGATCAATTAATTAATAAGGGTTTTGAGCTCAATTTAGGTGAAAATGACTCTTTGATAAAGAGTTATCAAGAGGCCATCTCAAGAGTTGAGTATGCCTCGACGTAGTGCGAGGGTTATAACGCAACCTGATCGTTACATAGGTTTATCTGAAACTCAAGTTGTTATACCAAATCACAACTACGAGGATCCATCGACTTATAATCAAGCGATGGTTGAAAAAGACAAAGACAAATGGGTGATAGCCATGAACCAAGAAATGAAATCTATGCACTTCAATTCTGTTTGGGATCTTATAGATAAGTCTGTTGGGGTAAAACCTATAGGTTGGAAGTGGATCTACAAGAGAAAGCGTGGTGTAGATAGGAAGGTGCAAACCTTTAAAGTTAGACTAGTAGTAAAGGGTTATACCCAGGTTGAAGGGGTTGACTATGAGGAAACCTTTTCATCTGTTGCTATGGTAAAGTCTATCCGTATCCTACTTACCATTGCCGCATATTATGACTATGAGGTATGGCAAATGGATGTCCAAACAACCTTTTTGAATTACAATCTTGAGGAAAACATCTACATGGACCAACCCAAAGGGTTCATTGAACCAGGACAAGAGCAAAAGGTTTGCAAGCTTAAAAGGTCAATTTATGGACTGAAACAAACCTCTAGGTCCTAGAATATAAGATTTGATGAGGTAATCAAACCTTATAGTTTTGACCAGAATGATGATGAATCTTGTGTCTACAAGAAAATCATCAATAGTTCTGTCGCATTCCTAGTTCTATATATGGATGATATTCTACTCATTGGGAATGATGTAGGATATCTTACTAACATTAAGAATTGGCTAGCTACGCAATTCGAAATGAAAGATTTGGATGATGCGCAATTTGTTCTTGGGATCCAGATTGTCTGGAACAGCAAGAATAAAATACTAACCTTGTCTCAAACATCTTACATAGACAAAGTGTTGTCAAGGTTGAAGATGCAAGACTCCAAAAAGGACTCATTGCCTTTTAGACATGGAGTCCATTTGTCTAAGGAACAGTGTCCTAAGACACCTAAAAGAGTTGAGAATATGAGACGGATTCCTTACGCATCAGTTGTTGGGAGCCTGATGTACGCCGTGTTGTGTACTAGGTCTGACATCTGTTTTGCAGTTTGAATGGTCAGTAGGTATCAATTCAATCCAGGACTTGAGCACTGGACAGTGGTTAAAACAATCCTTAAGTATCTACGGAGAACAAGTAACTACATGTTTGTGTATGGGGCTAAGGATTTGTTCCTTACAGGATACACGAATTCTAACTTTCAGACTGATAAAGATTCTCAAAAATCTACATCAGGGTCAGTATTTATTCTTAACGGAGGAGCTTTAGTATGGCGAAGCGTCAAGGAAGGATGCATCGCTGATTCCACCATGGAGGCCGAATATGTAGCAGCTTGTGAAGCAGCTAAAGAGGCCATTTGGTTAAGGAAATTCATGCTAAATTTGGAAGTTGTTCCAAATATAACTTTGCCCATCACGTTGTATTGCGATAACAGTGGTGCAGTGGCAAATTCGAGGGAACCCGAAGTCACAAGAGGGGAAAGCACATTGAGCGAAAATATCATCTCATCCGGGAGATCGTGCTTAGAGGAGACGTGATTGTCACGAATATAGCCACAGAGCACAACATTTCTGATCCTTTTACAAAGGCTCCCACGGCTAAAGTATTTCAGAGTCACCTAGAAGGTCGAGGTTTACAAGTCTTCCCCAACTAGGGCAAGTGGGAGTATATTGTATAAAGGGTTTAAATGCCCTAGTTTATTGTATTTACATTACTGTAATGTTTTAGTACTCCACAAGCTTTAGGTCAAGTGGGAGAATGTTGATATTTATGCCCTAAACTTGTGTAATTTTGGTCAAATAAATAAAGGGTTATTTGTTTTGATAAAATTATATTCTTGCTTTATATATCCAATAAACTAAGCTCCAAGGTTATAATATATCTTGAACATTAGTGGAGTGGACACTATTTGAATTATGTTCAAGAGTATAACCTAAATGGTCTATGGTATGAGAATAAGGTTGGAAACCTTATTCTAGTAACACTATGGATGCAACCCACTTTTAAATTAGTACAAATGAGGTAATCCAACTCATTCATGTGGTTGACATACGAGTGGGGGCATCCTGTATGAAGAGTTCATACAAGACCAGACTGCAAATTATTACGTCTAATCAGTATAACACCGTTAACAGGATAAGACTGATAGTTTAAAGATGGTCACTAGTGACTCAACCTTAATCCTGAACAAGTTAAGAACTCCTGGTTATAGGGGTTTGTCCTTAGACTAGTATGGGTGAGAGTAGCCTGTAGCTGACTCAATAAGCCTACCTTATAAGGGACAGAACCTCGTAGGTAGCTGGGGACTTAAATGTGCAAGATGGAATTCACTCATTCCTACACTAAGGAATTAGATAGGTTGTTCCCTTAAGAACTAACTCCAGGTCTTGAACAACGAGGCCCTGCCCTCTATGAGGGTATGAGTCTATGGAAAGACCTTAGACTTGTTGTTCATTAGAGGAACAGTGGTGCTTAAGGAACAAAGAGGTAATCACAGAGGTAAAACGATAATTTGACCCAGGCGTGATTAGGAACATCCTGTGAAGGGTCGACTCACGGGTAATGATTATGATATAATCTATAGTGAGAAGAGTGCAACTACAAGTCTATAGTGGAGTGACTTGTAGTTAATGAATATTGATTAACTTGATCAAAGAGTTTGATCAGTTAATCTCACATCATTAGAGCTCATGAACTGTAGGTCCGTTAGGTCCTTCCGTAGGCTCAACATGGTAATATTAAGGGTATAAAGTTAGGAATGAAATTGAATTGTTCAATTTCATGCATGAGGTGTTATATCAATTATATATGATATAATTGATATAATATATGGTTTTGATGTGAATTAGATTCGCATATAAACCATATAATAGTGGGAGAATATAAGAGGGATAGGATGTAAATTTCCATCCTATTTCCGTATATATCTAGTTGCATGAGATGCAACTAGGTGACAAGTGATTCCATCTCTTTGAGAAATCCTAGAGAATTCTCCCACATAGTGTTGGAAAGATTTCCAACTAGAATCTCACAAAAACATCTCATCTCACCTAAAGGGAACCCACCTTCCTCCCTCACCTAGAGAACAACGAAGAAGATCTGGTGGTAGTGTCGGTGATTGTTCGGGTTCGTGTTGTTGAGATCATGAACGTGGGAGAAGGAGGACTTGAAGAAAGAGTTCTTCAAAGCTACAAATCTTGTTGTCCATCTAGTTAATATATGCTTCATCTTGGTTAAATTGTTCTTGAATGTAATCCATGTAACGAATTAAGAACGGGCGATTCACCATCGCTTCCGCTGCGGGACTTGATTCCCTTTAGTTCCCTTAAGTGCTGACATCGGAATTAGGCTGAGAGGGACTAGATTTGTTGGTTGGACCACAAATCAATTGTTAGATGTTAAGTGGGACTTAAGGAACAAGAAGTGTTCTCGATGGTAAAACCGTATTTTGACCCAGCCAAGACCACGAAAAACCTGTGAAAGATCGACTTACTGGTTACGGTTATATCAGGTTGACAGAAATATATCTACAGTGAAGGGAGTGCAACTATGGGACTTTAGTGGAATGACCCGTTAGTTAACAAATTTTGAATAATTAGTTAAAGAGTTTGATCGATTAACCTCGGATTTTTGGAGCCCATGATCTATAGGCCCATTAAGTCCCCCTGCTAGCTCACATGGATTAAACATAAAATAGTATGTTGGATTAATTTGAATTGTTCGAATTAGAATAAGAGTTTTAAACCGATAAGTATATGTGATATAACTATCGGTTTTTGTATGACACTCTATATTCAAATGTGATTTGAATTTCGAAAATATGAATGCGGATTCATGTTTGGCAGGTCAAAATTAGTCAAGAGGATCAAAACCGTAAAAAGTCATAGGGTTGACTTTTTTAGCTCGAGAACAGTCAAAGTTTGACTTTTTTAGCTCGAGAACAGTCAAAGTTTGACTTTAACCAAATGGAAAAGACCATTTTACCTTCACTAGAGTTAGTGGAATTATCCAACTTTTTGTTGGATAATCCCACTAACTTAAGTGGACTATGTGTAAACATTATAGAATGACATATAACCTACTTTAGTTAGTATTTTGTGAGGTGTTGCATTTTGGTGAGCTTTGACATTCATTTGATACATGTAATTGTTTTATAAATAGGATTGATTTTAAAACAATAGGTTTCTTGTTGAAATTTTTGAGTTTTTTCAAAGACAACCTCACCAAAAATTCTTCTTTTCTTTTCCTCACATAAAGCTTTCAACCTCTCATTTTTCCTTTTGATTCTTTCATTCATCGGGTCCCACAATCCGATTTTGAGTCCAGAGAATAGCAGGGAAGCTCTAGTGGTGGTCTCGTTTATGTACGGTTTGTGCTTAGGCAAGGAGATCGTGAAGAATCGAGCTACAAAGGTTGTACTTTCTTCCTTTTTTAGTTCACTATTTTTTTGCTTCTTTGCATGTTAATGTCTATTAAGTTAGATGCAATTAGAGTGTCATCAAATCATTTTTTCTGCTGCGTATGTCTCGTGTTCCATCACAAGACTCCAAGAAAGGCCTATTACCCTTCAGGCATGGAGTTCATTTGTTTAAGGAACAGTGTTCTAAGACACCTCAAGAAATTAGGGACATGAGACGAATTCCTTATGCATCAGTTGTGGGAAGCCTGATGTATGTTATGTTGTGTACTAGGCCAGACATATGCTTTGCAGTAGGAATTGTCACTAGAATCAATCCAACCTGTGACAAGGACACTTTGACAAATGGTTAAGACAATCCTCAAGTATCTTCGGAGAACGAGGGACTACATGCTTTTGTATGGAGCTAAGGATTTGATTCTTACAGAATACACAAATTCTGACTTCCAAACTGACAAAGATTCTAGGAAATCTACGTCAGGATCGGTTTTATCTCTTAACGGAGAGGTTGTAATTTGGCAAAGCATCAAGCAAGGATGCATCGCAGATTCAACTATGGAAGTTGAATATGTAGCAGCTTGTGAAGTAGCTTAAGAAGTCGTATAGGTAAGGAAATTCATGGTGGATTTAGAAGTTGTTCCAAAGATGAGTTTGCCAATCGCCCTTTATTGTGATAACAGTGGTGTTGTGGCAAATTCAAGAGAACCCCGAAGTCACAAAAGGGGAAAACACATTGAGCGGAAGTATCACCTAATCAGGGAGATAGTGCATCGAGGAGACGTAATCGTCACGAAGATAGTTTCGGAGCACAATACTGCAGACCCATTTACAAAGGCTCTCTCGGCTAAAATGTTTGAGAGTCACTTAGAAGGTCTTGGACTACGTATCTTACCCTAACCAAGGCAAGTGGGAGTATGTTGTAAGCGTTATTAAGTGCCCTAGTTTATTGTCTTTAACATTACTGTAATGTTAATTATGTACTCCACTAGCTTTAGGTCAAGTGGGAGATTGTTGGGGCTTATACCCTAAAGAAGTGTAGTTTTTTAATAATATTTCAAATGAATGAATAAAGAGTTATTTATCGTATTCTCATTACATAAACCTAAATCCAATAAACTAAGTTCCAAGGTTAAAATATTCAATCTTGAACAATCGTGTAGTGGACACAAGTTGGATGAAGTTGTTCAAGTATAACCTGAATGGTGTATGGTGCATGCATAAGCTTGGGAACCTTTAACACCATGCATGTGGCCTGCTTTGTATTTAATGCAAACGAGGTAATCCAACTCATTCATGAAGGGAATCAAAATCCCCACGTAGCGGAAGACGATCGAATCGTCATGGTATCATTACGCTACTCGGTTTTGTTAAAATGATCTAACTCTTAGATCTAAGTTAAACATGCTAGAAAGGAAGAAATTACAGCAAGATTAAGGTACTTACTTGTTGAAGACACTCTTCAAGATTTCTTCCTCAGATCACGAACGCTTCGTGCTTCTCGATCTCCACAAATGCTCTCCACGAACGAAATTCGAACACTACCACTTGGAGTCTCGGTTGTTCTTCCTTTGGAAATAGGAAAGTTTGTTGGAACTTTGGTGTTTTGGAGAGGGAGGAGAATTGAGAGAGAGTAGAGAGAATTCTCTTCTTTTTTGGTGAGAATCCAAAAAATGAGAGATTGAAAAAAATGCATTCCTTCTAGCAAGAAGGGATTATATAGTGGAATAATCATGAAGTTAAAATCTCCACATTATTACCACTTTACCAAAACCATAGGTTATACAAATCTCATTTGCATAACCATATAATATGAGATATCTCATATCTCATATTGCAAATCTCATTTGCAATAATTGTGGATTAATTAAATTGAATCACATCCAATTTAATTTCTCTCAATTAATTTCTCCAATTAGCCCTAATTCAACAATTAGGCTAACCTATAGTTTATTATGAATCTCATTCACATTAAATTATATATTATATCATTCATATCTCATAATAATGACATAAATGTTTTTAAAGTGAAATTGAACACTTCAATTTCACACCAAAACATTAACCCTTCTTTTAACCTGATTGAGCCAACCGAGGGACCTAATGGACCTACTGATGTGATTTAACTCCAATGATCCGAGATTAACTCACAAACTCTTTGACCCGATTAACTAACATTCATTAGCTACGGTAACACTTCACTATAGCCCGTGTTTGCACTCCCGCCGGCTGCGAATATTACGTGTCCACCGATATAACCAATGCCCATGAGTCGACGCTTCATTAAGTTGTTCGTGAGACACTACCGGGTCAAATTACCGCTTTACCCCCATGTCTACCTCTTGTTCCTTAAGTCTCCACTACTCCTCTAATGAACAACATATTGTGATGGTCCAACCATACACAACACCCTTCTCGGGCCAGCGAGAAGGTGGGCGCCCTTTGTCTAAGCCACCAAGACAACACTTAAGGGAACAACCCCTCTAGTTTCCCTAAAGGCGAACGAGCGAATTCCATCTCGCGTATTTAAGTTCCCGACTCCCTACTTGGTCCTCGTCCTTGAGAAGGTGGGCGAGTAATTGTGACCACCTCATCCGTACTAGTCAAAGGGACGGACCTCATGCATGTGGAGTCCGTAACACGCTCGTGATTCGTGTCGAGTCACTCTCGGTCATCTACGAAATTATTAGTCCTTACTGTCGACGATGTTACATCAGTAGGTTGAATAATTCACGGTTCGGTCTTGTACAATCTCATTGCACAGGATGCCCCCACTCGCATGTCAACAACATGAACGAGTCAGATCAACTCGTTTGTATCTAATACAAAGCGGGCCACATCCACAAGTGTATCCGTGATTACGCCTCCAACCCTATCCATATATTGTAGACCATTCGGGTCATTAACTCGAACGTGATCCTCCCCGCAGTGTGTCCACTACACACCATTCAAGTTCTAGTTCTCTCATAAATTCAATGACCCTGGAGCTTAGTTTATTGGAAAAGTTTATAGTCATTGCAAGACACAAAGTGATAAAATGAATAACTCTTATTAATTCCAAACAAGAATTTAGAAACACGAGATTAGGACAAAAATCCCAACAAACTCCCACTTGGCTAAGCTAGTGGAGAAAATACATTTCTGAAATGTACATCAATTACAATGAAGTAATACAATAAACTAGGGCATTGAATACCCGTTTACACATCTCCCACTTACCCTAGTCAGGAAGGTGTCGAAGACCTAGACTCTCCAGTGACCTCAAACACCTTAGTCGTGAGGGCTTTGTAAATGGATCACCACGTTACTCGCTCCGACGCTATCTGCGTGACCGCCACGCCTCCGTGGTGCACAATCTCCCGTGACGGATGATACTTGCGCTCAATGAGTTTGCCTCATTATGGGTCCGAGGCTCACGAGAGTTGGCTCTTCGCACCACCAAGTATCACAAAAAAGGGTGATCGACAAGTTCATATTTTAAACAACTTCCAAATCCATCATGAACTTCCTAAGCCAAACGACTTTCTTTGCATCTTCACAAGACCCAACATACTCCGCTTCCATAGTGGAATCGATGATGCATCCTCGCTGATGCTTCGCCATACTACGCCTCCTCCATTCATAATGAAACCCGACTCATGTGGATTTCCTAGAATCTTTATCGGTCCCAAAGTCGAGTTCGTGTATCCCGTAAGGATCAAATTCCCACCGCCATACACTAAGTCGTAGTCCTCGTTCTCCTAAGATACTTGAGGATCGCTTTAAGGTCACCCAAAGATCTAATCTCGGATTGGACCGATATCTACCGATTTCCTCCTACCGTGATAACGGATGTCGGGCCTAGTAGACAACATGGCATACATCGGGCTCCCACACCAAGCATATGGAATCTGTGTCATATCCTCAACATCTTGAGGAGTCTTAGGACACCGATCCTTAGACACAAGTGAACCCCATGCCTGGAAGGCGATAAACCCTTCATGGAGTTCTGCATCATATATCTAGACAACATCTTGTCAATATAGGACGCCTTAAACAAGGCTAGCGTTCGTTCTTCCTCTTCCTGACTATCTCGGATACCTAGAACGTCATGAGCTTCTCCCAAATATTTCATTTGGAATTGCGAAGGTAGCCACTTAACTTAACGTCGATGAAATTCTACCTCATTCCCAATGAGAAGAATATCGCCCACATACAACACCAAAATGCGATAGTTTGGTCAACGATTTTCTTGTAGACACAAGGCTCGTCGACATTTTGATCAAAGTCATAAGATTTGATCGCCTCATCAAACCTTATATTCCAAGACCTCGGTTGCTTTGATCCATAAATGGACCTCTAAAGCCGGCAAACCTTTTGCTCTTGGCCTTGGGCAATGAACCATTTGGGCTGGTCCATGTAGATGGTCTCATCAAGTTTGCCATTCAGAAAGGCTGTCTTGACGTCCATCTGCCATACCTCGTAGACATAATACGCTGCAATGGCCAGAAGCATCCTAATCGTCTTTACCATGGTAACAGGTGAAAAGGTTTCTCATAGTCAACCCCTTCAACCTGGGTAAAACCCTTTGCCACTAGTCGGGCTTTGAAGGTCTGCACCTTCCCATCTACGCCACGTTTACGCTTGTAGATCCATTTGCAAGCAATAGGTTTTACCCTACCCGGTTGATCCACAAGCTCCCAGACAGAATTTAAGTACATAGACTTCATTTCCTGGTTCATAGCTTTAATCCATTCGTCTTTGTCAACATCAACCATTGCCTGATCATAGGTCAATGGATCCTCACAGTGATCATCAGGAGCGACAACTGAGGTTTCACCTAAACCCATGTAGCGATCAGGCTGTCTCACACCCTTCCCACTACGTCGAGGCATTCCCAACTCTTGGGAACGGATTTGACTAGACGTGCTAGGATCAAAAACACTTGTTGACGTACTAGCCCAATTAGTAACTCTTCTTGATGTCTTCGTCCATTTCATTTAACACAATTTTACTCCTTGGTAAATGATCCCTGACGTGGTCTTCCTCTAGGAAAGTGGCGTTTGTGGACACATGCACCCTATTTTCCTTAGGATCGAAAAACAGACCACCCCTAGTCTCTTTCGGGTAACCTACGAATAGGCACAATTTTGAACGGGGTTCCAACTTTTTCGGGTATGACACCAACACGTGGGTCGGGCATCCCCAAATTCTGAAGTGATGTAAACTGCCTTTACGTCCACTCTAGAGCTCCAAAAATGTTTCACAAACACTCTTCGACGAAACGTTGTTCAAAATATAAATCGCAGTCTCCACTGCGTACCCCCAAAAAGAATCAGGGAGATGAGCATAGCTCATCATCGACCGAACTATGTCCAACAAGGTTCTGTTTCTCCTCTCCGATACACCATTTTGCTGTGGCATACCAGGCGCTGAGTGTTGTGACGTAATTTTGTTTTCTATCATATAGTCCTGGAATTCAGTGTCCATGTTCTCTCCACCTCGATCCGATCGAAGTGTTTTAAGCGATTTACCTAAGAGGTTCTCAACCTCGCCTCTTGTACTCCTTGAACTTTTCAAGAGTTTCGACTTCTTGTGCATTAGGTAAATATACCCATATCCGGAGTAATCGTCATGAAAGACACGAAATACTCATAATCGCCTCGAGCTTTAACATTCATCGGACCACAGAGGTCAGAATGTACTAACTCAAGAGGCTCTTTGGCTCTATATCCTTTTCACTAAAAGGACGTTTGGTCATTTTTTCCTCAAGGCATGACTCACACACCGACAAAGAGTTTTCTTCCAACTCGTTTAGAAATCCACTCTTCACTAGTTTCTCAATCCTATTGAGATTAATGTGGCCTAACCATAGATGTCAAAGATGGACATTTTCTTTAGGAGAAACTTTCGCTTTCTTAGTTCGTGTTTCTGCAGCTTTTAAACAATTCAGTATTCAATACACTTTTGACCGAATTAGGTTTCAAAACATACTGATTATGTTCGAGTGAAGTAAACAAATAACATTGCCTTTGAAAGAAATAAACTCTTTATTTAATTCAAAAGAAAAAGAAATAGATTGTTCAATTAGGCAGGAAATAGAAACTAGGTTTCTAGTAAACCCTGGAACTATGTACAAATTGTCCAAAAATAAGTACCTCCCGCCAAAGTGTATCTTCACCGTGCCGATCATCAGAGCGAGAGACAAGCTCCCTGGATCCAACTGTAGAGTCACCTCACCTCTCACAAAGGATCATAGGAATCAATCCCTGAAAAGAAGAACAAACGTGGTTAGTGGCGCCCAAATCCAATATTCAGGCAGAGTCACTACTCTCCCCTAAACAAGTTTCTGTCACAAGTAAATCACATTTACCTTGATTCTTCCTCTCGGCCAGGAATTTGGGACAGTTCCTCTTCCAGTGTCCGCCCCCATTGAAGTGGAAACACATTCTTTTTCTGCAATGTCCTTGACCTTCTTGCCCTTGTGGGCAGCAGCTCGGCCGATTTTACCCCTCTTCGTCCTCTTCTTCCCTTTCGGGCGTGAAGGAGCAACAGGTTTCATCCAAGAGGTCGAACACCTGTGATAAGACGTGTAGGAAACATTTGCCTCAGATTCCTTGACCCTGTTCAAGGATTGGAAATTTTGTAGCTCATTGAGGAGGGTAGTCAGAGTGTAGCTAATTTTGTTCATAACAGCATTGGAACGAAACTGAAGGAAACTCTTCGAAAGAGTCTCCAGAATAAAATTTACTTGGTTCGACTCGTCGATCGAAGCCCGTTCATCTCAGCTAGATTAAAGTGGGTCATCATGTCTAGAACATGTTCACGGACAGACGACCCTTCCTTCATCCATGCGTTGAAGATGTATTTGAGCGAGTCATGCCGGACCTGAAAGGACGGTTGTCCAAACATTTCCTGCAAGGACTCCATGATCTCCTTGGCGGTGACCATCAGCTCATGCTTCTTTTCCAATACATCAGACATGCTGGCAATTATGTAGACCTTGGCCTTTTCATTGGCCCTGATCTATCAATCGTATGCATCGCGAACACTTCGCGACGCAGTCGAGCCCGACATCCGAGAACACTCTTCAGAGAGCACGAACTTAATGTCGTTAGTTACCAAAATTGTGTTTATGTTGTTTTTCCAAGTTTGGTAATTATCTCCCACTAATTTATCGAACGCGAGTAGAGCTATTATTGCGCTAGACATTTTTTAAGCTGGAAAAATAAGAAAACTTTGTGTTAGTCTCGCAAAAAACTTTTGAAATCCAATCAAGTTTCAGCAAAAAATGTTTCATGATCCCTAGGTCATTCAAACTTTTTGCAATGATACCTTATAGGTTTAGAATGACCCCCACCGAAGGGTGAACAGAACAATCCTCCTCTAGGACGAGAGTTTCTCGATCAGACCTTAATCCCATAATAACTCTTATTCCATTAGGCATCCAATTACCATTGTTTGGTCGAATTCATTAACACTTAACGAATTCTGTGAGTGTCACCTCAATCTTTAAGTTTCCAAGCATCCGTCCAAACAATAGCCACCGGGTGGGTGAACAAAGAAGGAAAACCAACAAGGAAACTGTATCCCTTTTGGGAATTCACGGTGTTCCGACTCCCATGATCAGGCCCTCCGAAGGAATTGTCTGGTCCAGGCAAAACTAGAAGGCGGATCATAGGGGTCTCACGGTGTGAATCGAAAGAAGAGACCGTGGGTCTCGTTTTCACAAGTCCCGCTCCCACTCACTATAAGTACTCTCTCCATCCACGATGATATTGACCTATACAAATGCCACCCGAAGGGGACGCCCCATTTGCGCCACGAGGCCGATTATAGATCTCACTGTGCGGACTTAAAGGAGATTTGTGGTTGGAAATTTAAATGTATCTCATACACTTTATTTCCTCCCACTCAAAGACTTTAATTTTAATAGGGATTGACCTAGATAATCCGGTTAGAAATTACCTAAGTGTACCAATATAACTCTTATATGGTATTAACCTAAGTCTATAATCACATTATAACTTAGGTCTATGTGAGTAATTAAAACACTTTTAATTAGCGGCACTCACGATAAGAATAATCTAAGAATCTCCTGACCGAATTCACTCCACTGGTGGTGGTTTCGAGTGAGTAGTATTAAAGCGCAACTCAACTTAAATACCCCACCTTTTAGACAAAACCTTCCTTAGACAGAGTAACTAATCGGTCTCCATTCATAGACTAAACTTTGATTTCCTAATTTCTAATCTCATTATAAAATAGAAAACCTAAGTCTAATTTTTCAAGTTCTAAACTCTTTAAAACTAATAATTAACATAGGTTGCATGCATGTCTATGTTATAGTGCTTGATCATTCATCACATCAATAACTATATACTATAACATAATATTATTCATCACATGAATATAAATGCATGAGCATACTTTAATTTAAAAAATATAACACTTATATTAATTAAATTAAACATGCATTTAATTATATTATAACTCTTACAATATAACCTATCATGCAAACTATATATTATAACTCTTATAATATAAATGATGCATGAAATGTTTAACCTAAGGTGAGATTTTAAATCTATATGACATACATTATGCGCATAGAAATTAATTAAAATATACATCTCATGCATAAAATAATTAAATAGCAAAAATGGACCGGTGTTGGCACCTAGGGGCAATTAATTAATTAAATAACATTAATATAACACTTATATTAATATTATTTAATAAAATAATTAAATACATTTTACAAATAATAAAAATATAAAAAAACCAAAAATAACTACCCCTCTAAGAAAAAAACTGCCCACGTCTCGCGAAACTGAAGTTGCAACTGCTCCTCAACGTCGACCCAGCATTCTCAACGCCAGTGGCGTTGCAACGCTACTCAGCAGCAGGGCCTCCGTCCGCAAGGATAGCGTTGAGACGCCAAAGGGCAGCGTCTCAACGCCATCGACATAACAACAAACAACTTTGCTGTTCTTCACCGATTTTAGCATGTTTCCGCTCCGATTTCTTCACAACAACTCTTGCCACGAACGACCCGGACATACAGACTCGATTTATTTTCTAAAATGCCCAAAAACACGGGCCCTTCACATTTGATCTCATAAAACAGAAAATAAATCTAAAAGTGCCAAAAACCGAAACATCCATTTAAGCAAACCATCATTCATCTCATGAAAATTAAGGCAATTTACCCACATATTTTAACAAAAACAGTGCATAATTAAGAACCATCAAAATGGCTCTGATACCAATTGAAGGGAATGAAAATCCCCGCGCAGCGGAAGACGATCGAATCGTCATGGTATCATTGCGCTACTCGGTTTTGTTAAAATGATATAACTCTTAGATCTAAGTTAAACATGCTAGAAAGGAAGAAATTACAACAAGATTAAGGTACTTACTTGTTGAAGACACTTTTCAAGATTTCTTCCTCAGATCACGAACGTTTCGTGCTTCTCGACCTCAACAAATGCTCTCCACGAACGGAATCCGAACACTACCACTTGGAGTCGCGGTTGTTCTTCCTTTGGAAAGAGGGAAGTTTGTGGGAACTTTGGTGTTTTGGAGAGGGAGGAGAATTGAGAGAGAGTAGAGAGAATTCTCTTCTTTTTGGGTGAGAATCAAAAAATGAGTGATTGAAAAAATGCATTCTTTCTTGCAAGAAGGGATTATATAGTGGAATAATCATGGAGTTAAAATCTTCACATTATTACCACTTTACCACAACCATAGGTTATGCAAATCTCATTTGCATAACCATATAATATGAGATATCTCATATCTCATATTGCAAATCTCATTTGCAATAATTGTGGATTAATTAAATTGAATCACATCCAATTTAATTTATCTCAATTAATTTCTCTAATTAGCCCTAATTAAACAATTAGGGTAACCTGTAGTTTATTATGAATCTCATTCACATTAAACTATGTATTATATCATTCATATCTCATATAAATGACATAAATGCCCTTAAAGTGAAATTGAACACTTCAATTTCACACCAAAACATTAACCCTTCTTTTAACCCAGATTGAGCCAACCGAGGGACCTAATGGACCTACAGTGACGGGCTCCAATGATTCGAGATTAACCTGTCAAACTCTTTGACCTGGTTAACCAACATTCATTAGCTACGGTAACACTCCACTATAGCCCGTAGCTGCACTCCCGTCAATGAAGAATATTACGTGTCCACTGATATAACCAATGCCCATGAGTCGACCCTTCACAGGTTATTCGTACACACGGCTGGGTCAAATTACCGTTTTACCCTTGTGTCTACCTGTTGTTCCTTAAGTCCCCACTGCTCCTCTAATTAACAACATAATGTGATGGTCCAACCATACACAACACCCTTCTTGGGCCAGTGAGAAGGTGGGCGCCCGTTGTCCAAGTCCTAGAGACAACACTTAAGGGAACAACCCCTCTAATTTCCCTAAAGGCAGGAACGAGTGAATTGCATCTCGCGTAGTTAAGTTCCCAGCTCCCTACTTGGTTCTGTCCCTGAGAAGATAGGCATATTGGGCGAGTAATTGTGACCACCCTCACCCGTACTAGTCAAAGGACAGACCTCCGCAGACAGGAGTCCGTAACACGCTCAGGATTCAAGTCGAGTCACTAATGGTCATCTACAAAATTATTAGTCCTTACTGTCAACGGTGTTACATCAGTAGGTCTAATAATTCACGGTCCCGTCTTGTACAATCTCATTGCACAGGATGCCCCCACTCGCATGTAAACCACATGAACGAGTCAGATCAACTCGTTTGTATCTAATACATGCGGACCCCATCCACAAGCGTGTATCCGAGATTAGGTCTCCAACCCTATCCATATACTGTAGACCGTTCAGGTCATTAACTCGAACGTGATCCTCCCAGTGTGTCCACTACACACCGTTCAAGTTCTATTCCCTCATAAATTCAATGACCCTGGAGTTTAGTTCATTGGATAAGTTTATAAATATTGCGAGACACAAAGT
This sequence comes from Trichosanthes cucumerina, assembly GCA_036507285.1. Taxonomy (NCBI): domain Eukaryota; kingdom Viridiplantae; phylum Streptophyta; class Magnoliopsida; order Cucurbitales; family Cucurbitaceae; genus Trichosanthes; species Trichosanthes cucumerina. The sequence continues at coordinate 134,880 of JAYKKG010000025.1, read as the reverse complement.
GATGAAATGAATTACTCTTATTAATTTCAAACAATATATTACAAACACGAGATTAGGACAAAAATCCCAACAAACTCCCACTTGGACTAAACTAGTGGAGAAAATACATTTCTAAATGTACATAAATTACAATGAAGTAATACAATAAACCAGGACATTGAATACTCGTTTGACTAATCTCCCACTTGCCATAGTCAGGAAGCTCTCAAAGACCTAGACTCTCTAGGTGACCCTGAAACACCTTAGCCGTGAGGGGCTTTGTAAATGGATCAGCTACGTTGTGCTCCGACGCTATCTGCGTGACCGTCACGTCTCCGCGGTGCATAATCTCCTCTATCAGATGATACTTGCGCTCAATGTGTTTGTCTCTCTTATGGCTTTGAGGCTCACGTGAGTTGGCTACTGCACCACTGTTGTCACAGAACAGTGTGATCGGCAAGTTCATGTTACGAACAACTTCCAAATCTGTCATGAACTTCCTAAGCCAAACAACTTCCTTTGCAGCTTCACAAGCCGCAACATACTCCGCTTCCATAGTGGAATCAACGATGCATCCCTGCTTGATGCTTCGCCATACTACAGCTCCTCCATTCAGAATGAAAGCTGATCCCGAAGTGGATTTCCTAGAATCCTTATCGGTCTGAAAATCAGAATCCGTGTATCCGGTAAGGATCAAATCCCCACTACCATACACTAAGCTCTAGTTCCTCGTTCTCCTAAGATATTTGAGGATTGCCTTTACCGCTGTCCAGTGATCTAATCCTGGATTGGACTGATATCTACTGACAATTCCTACTGCATAATAGATGTCGGGCCTAGTACACAACATGGCATACATGAGGCTCCCTACAGCTGAAGCATATGGAATCCGTCTCATATCCTCGACATCTTGAGGAGTCTTAAGACACTGATCCTTAGACAAGTGAACCCCATGCCTGAAACGTAGCAAGCCCTTCTTGGAGTTCTGCATCTTATATCTAGACAACATCTTGTCAATATAAGACGTCTGAGACAAGGCTAGCGTTTTGTTCTTCTGGTTCCAGACTATCTAGATACCTAGAACATACCGAGAGCTTCTCCTAAATCTTTCATTTGGAATTGCGAAGCTAGCCACTTTTAACGTCGATGAAAATTCTACCTCATTCTCAATGAGAAGAATATCGCCCACGTACAACACCAAAAATGCGACGCTTTTGTCAACGATTTTCTTCTAGACACAAGGCTCGTCGACATTTTGACCATTGCCATAAGATTTGATCGCATCATCAAACCTTATATTCAAGACCTCGAAGCTTGTTTCAGTCCATAAATGGACCTATGAAGCCGACAAACCTTTTGCTCTTGGCCTTGGGCAATGAACCCTTTGGGCTGGTCCATGTAGATGGTCTCATCAAGTTTGCCATTCAGAAAGGTTGTCTTGACGTCCATGTGCCATACCTCATAGTCATAATACGCGGGAATGGCCAGAAGGATCCTGGTCGACTTTACCATGGCAACAGGTGAAAAGGTCTCCTCATAGTCAACCCTTCAACTCCGGTAAAACCCTTTGCCACTAGTCGGGCTTTGAAGGTCCGCACCTTCCCATCTACGCCACGTTTACGCTTGTAGATCCATTTGCAACCAATAGGTTTTACCCCATCCGGTTGTTCCACAAGCTCTCATACATAATTGAAGTACATAGACTCCATTTTCTGGTCCATAGCTTTAATCCACTCGTCTTTGTCAACATCAACCATTGCCAGATCATAGGTCAATGGATCCTCACACGATCATCATCGGGAGGCGACAACCGAGGTTTCAAATTTAAACCCATGTAGCGATCGGTGCCTCTCACGACCCTCCCACTACGTCGAGGCATTCCCAACTCTTGGGAACGGATTTGACTAGACGTGCTAGGATCAACAACACTTGTTGACGTACTAGCCCCATCAGAAACTTTTGTTGATGTACTGTCCATTTCATTTAATACAATTTTACTCCTTGGTAAATGATCCATGACGTGGTCTTCCTCTTGGAAAGTGGCGTTTGTCGATACAAGCACCCTATTTTCCCTAGGATCGTAAAAAAGACCACCCCTAGTCTCTTTAGGGTAACTTACGAATAGGCACAATGTCGAACGGGGTTCCAACTTTTTCGGGTTTGACACCAACACGTGGGCCGGGCATCCCCAAATCCTGAAGTGATGTAAACTGCCTTTACGTCCACTCTAGAGCTCGAAAGGTGTTTCACAAACACTCTTCGATGGAAGGTTGTTCAAAATATAAACCGCAGTCTCCACTGCGTACCCCCAAAAAGAATCAGGGAGACGACCATAGCTCATCATCGACCGAACCATGTCCAACAAGGTTTTGTTTCTCCTCTCTGATACACCATTCTGCTGTGGCATACCAAGCGCTGAGAGTTGGGACGTAATTCCGTGTTCTATCATATAGTCCTGGAATTCAGTGTCGATGTACTCTCCACCTCGATCAGATCGAAGTGTTTTAAGCGATTTACCTAAGAGGTTCTCAACCTCAGTCTTGTACTCCTTGAACTTTTCAAGAGTTTCAGACTTCTGGTGAATTAGGTAACTATACCCATATCTGGAGTAATCGTCTATGAAAGACACGAAATACTCATAACCGCCCGGAGCTTTAACATTCATCGAACCACAGAGGTCAGAATGTACTAACTCAAGAGGCTCTTTGGCTTTATATCATTTTCCACTAAAAGGACGTTTGGTCATTTTGCTCTCAAGGAATGACTCACACACCGGCTAAGAGTTTCCTTCCAACTCGTTTAGAAGTCCACTCTTCATTAGTTTCTCAATCCAATTGAGATTAATGTGGCCTAACCGAGGATGCCAAAGGTTGGCATTTTCTTTTGGAGAAACTTTTGCTTTCTTAGTTCGTGTTTCTGCAGTTTTAAACAATTCAGTATTCAAAACACTTTTGACCGAATTGGGTTTCAAAACATACAGATTATTTTCAAGTGAAGCTGAACAAATAACAATCCCTTTGAAAGAAATAAACGCTTTATTCAATTCAAAAGAAACTGAAATACATTGTTCTATTAAGCAGGAAATTGAAACAAGGTTTCTAGTAAACCCGGAACTATGTACAGATTGTCCAACAATAAGTATTTCCCGCCAAAGTTTAGCTTCACCGTGTCGATCGCTGCAGCAGAGACAAGCTCTCCGGATCCAACCCATGCAGTCACCTCACCCTCTCGCAATGGTGCCAGAATCAATCCCCACGAAAAGAAGAACAAACATGGTTAGTGGCGCCGAATCCAATATCCAGCAGAGTCACTACTCTCCACTAAATGAGTTTCGATCCACAAGTAAATCACATTTACCTTGATTCTTCCTCTCGGCCAGGAATTTGGGACAGTTTCTCTTCCAGTGACCGCCCCAATTACAGTGGAAACAATTTCCTTTCTCTGCAATCTCCTTGACCTTCTTGCCATTGTGGGCGGCAACACGGTCAGTTTTACCCTCTTCATCCTCTTCTTCCCTTTCGGGCGTGAAGGAGCAATAGGTTTCGTCCCAGAGGTCGAACCCCTGTGATAAGACCTGCAGGCAACATTTGCCTAAGATTCCTTGACCCTGTTAAAGGATTGGAAATTCTGTAGCTCGTTGAGGAGGGTAGTCAGAGTGTAGCTAATTTTGTTCATAACAAAGATTGCGATGAAATCCCGAAGGAAACTCTTCTAAGAGTCTCCAAAATAAAAGCGGACTGCTCGACTCGTCGATCGAAGCCCCGTTCATCTCGACCGGATGGAAGTGGGTCATCATGTCTAGAAAATGTTCATGGACGGATCGACCGTCTTTCATCCGTGTGTTGAAAACGTATTTGAGCGAGTCATGTCGGACTGAAAGGATCATTGTCCAAACATTTCCTGCAAAGGACTCCATGATCTCCTTGGCGAAACCATCAGCTCATGCTTCTTTGCCAAGACATCAGACATGCTAGCAATTATGTAGACCTTGGGCTTTTCATTGGCCCTGATCTAGTGATCGTACGTGTCGCGAACACTTCGCGACGCGGTCGAGCAAGGCATTTGACGACACTCCTCAGATAACACGAACTTTATGTCGTCTTGTACCAAAATTGTATTAATGTTGTTTTTCCAACTTTGGTAATTATCTCCCACTAACTTATCCGAAGCAAGTAAAGCAATTATTGCGCTAGACATTTTTAGCTGAAAAAATAAGAAAAACCTTTGTATTAGTGCCACAAAAAACTTTTTGAAATCCAATCAAGTTTTAGCAAAAATTGTTTTATGATCCCTAGGTCATTCAAAATTTTGCAATGATACCCTAAAGGTTTAGAATGACCGCCACCGAAGGGTGAACAGAACACTCCTCCTCTAGGACGAGACTTTCTCGATCAGACCCTAATCCCAGAATAACCCTTATTCCATTAGGCGTCCAATTACCATTGTTCGGTCGAATTCATTAACACTTAACGAATTCTCTGAGTGTCACCCTCGATATTTAAGTTTCCAAGTATCCGTCCAAAAAATAGCCACCGAAGGGTGAACCAAAAAGTAAAACCAACCAGGAAACTGTATCCCTTTCGGGAATTCACGGTGTTCCGACTCCCATGATCAAGCCCTCCAAAGGGATTGTCTGGTCCAGGCCAAACTAGCAGGCAGATCATAGGCGTCTCATGGTGTGAATAGAAAGAAGAGACCGTGGTCTCGTTTTCACAAGTCCCGCTCCCACTCAATATAAGTACTCTCTCCATCCACGATGATATTGATCTATACAAATGCCATCCGAAGGGGGACGCTCCCATTTGCGCCACGAGGCCGAGTATAGATCTCACGGTGCGGACTTAATGGAGATTTGTGGTTGGAAATTCAAATGTATCTCTTACACTTTATTTCCTCCCACTCAGCACTTTAATTTTATTAGGGATTGACCTAGATAAACCGGCTAAAATTTACCTATGTGTACCAATATAACTCTTATATGGTATTAACCTAAGTTTATAATCACATTATTAACTTAGGTCTATGTGAGTAAATTAATTAACACTTAATTAACGACACTCACGAGAATATAATCTAAGAATCTCCGGACCGAATTCACTCCCAGGTCGGTTTTCAGGTAGGGGTATTCCGCAAGCGTCAACTTAAATATCCCAGCCTTAGACAAAACCTTCCTTAGACAGAGTTACTTATTAGTCACCATTCAAAGGTTATATTTGATTTCCTAAATTTCTAATCTTATTAGAAAAATAGAAAACCTAAGTCTAATTATTCAAGTTCTAAACACTTTAAAACTAATAATTAACTTAGGTTGCATGTATTTCTATGTTATAGTGCTTGATCATCCATCACATGAATAATACTATATACTATAACATAATATAATTCATCACATGAATTAAATGCATGTTCATGCTTTTAATTTAAAAAAATATAACACTTATATTAAATAAAGTAAATCATGCAAACATTATATTATAACTCTTATAATATAATCCTATCATGCATACTATATATTATAACTCTTATAATATAAAAATGATGCATGAAATGTTTAACCTAAGGTGAGATTTTAAATCTATATGACATACAATATGCACATAGTAATTAATTAAAATATACATCTCATGCATAAAATAATTAAATAGCAAAAATGGACCGATTTTTGGCACCTAGGGGCAATTATTTAATTAAATAACATTAATATAACAACTATATTAATATTATTTAATAAAAATAATTACATTTTATAAATAAAATTAAATAAATAAAACGAAAATAACTGCCCCACTAAGTTATTAGTCCTTACTGTCAACGGTGTTACATCAGTAGGTCTAATAATTCCACACGATGCAGTCTTGTACAATCTCATTGCACAGGATGCCCCCACTCCCATGTCAACCACATGAACGAGTCAGATAACCTTGTTTGTATCTAATACAAAGCGGGTCGCATCCATAGTGTTTCAAGGATTAGGTCTCCAACCCTATCCATATACTGTAGACCATTCGGGTCATTAACTCGAACGTGATCCTCCCTGTGTGTCCACTACACACCGTTCAAGTTCTAGTTCTCTCATGTATTCAATGACCCTGGAGTTTAGTTTATTGGAAAAGTTTATAAATATTGCGAGACACAAAATGATGAAATTAATAACTCTTATTAATTTCAAACAATATATTACAAACACGAGATTAGGACAAAAATCCCAACAAAAAATGTCCAAAAACAAAGGGTCCTTACATTGATCTCATCAACATAATTGTAAATCTAAAATGCCAAAAATCGTAAACATCAATTTAAGCAAACCAAAACATTCATCTCATGAATTATGGCAAAATACCCACCAGATTTTAATAAAACAGTGCATAAATTGAAGAACCATCGAGATGACAATGATACCAATTGAAGTGAATAAGAATCCCGCGCAGCGGAAGACGATTGAATCGTCGAGGTATCAATATGGAACATGATTTTATTAAAATGATCTAACACTAGATCTAGGCTAAACATACTTAAAAGAAGAAGAAAAATACAGCAAGATGAGTTCTTACTTACTTGTTGTAGACTTTCTTGAAGATTTCTTCTTCAAATCACGAACTCTTCGTGCTCCTCGAACTCAACGAACACTCCCACAAAAGGAACTCGAATACAACCAAATAGCCTTCTCGGTTGTTCTCTTCTGGAGAAAGGAAGATGGTGGGATCTTTTGAGTTTTGGAGAGGGAGGAGAATTGAGAGTGAATTGAGAGAATTCCTCTTCTCTTCATTGATGCAAAATCAAAAAAATGAGAGATTGAGTTGCAATCCTTCTTGCAAGAAGGGTTTATATAGTGGAATTGATGGAGTTAAAATCTCCACATAATTACCACTTTACCACAACCATAGGTTATGCAAATCTCATTTGCATAACCACATAATATAAGATATCTCATATCTCATATTGCAAATCTCCTTTGCAATAATTGTTGATTAATTAAATTGAATCACATCTAATTTAATTTCTCTCAATCAATTTCTCCAATTAGCCCTAATTCAACAATTTGGCTAACCTATAGTTTATTATGAATTTCATTCACAATAAACTATATATTATATCACTCATATCTCATATAAATGACATAAATGCCCTTAAGGTGAAATTGAACACTTAAATTTCATACCAAAACATTAACCCTTCTTTTCACCCAGGTGGAGCCAACTGAGGGACCTAATGGACCTATAGCGGCGGGCTCCAATGATCCGAGATTAACCTGCCAAACTCTTTGACGCGGTTAACCAACATTCATTAGCTATGGTAACACTCCACTATAGCCCGTAGCTGCACTCCCATCAGTGCAGAATATTACGTGTCCACTCATATAACCAATACCCATGAGTCGCCCCTTCAAAGGTTGTTCGTAGACACGGTTGGGTCAAATTACCGTTTTACCCCTGTGTCTACCTCTTGTTCCTTAAGTCCCCACTGCTTCTCTAATGAACAACATATTGTGATGGTCCAACCATACACAACACCCTTCTCGGGCCAGTGAGAACGTGGGCGCCCGTTGTCCAAGCCCTGGAGACTGCACTTAAGGGAACAACCCCTCTAGTTTCTCTAAAGGCGGGAACAAGTGAATTTCATCTCGCGTAGTAAAGTTCCCAGCTCCCTACTTGGTTCTGTCCCTGAGAATATAGGCATATTGGGCGAGTAACTGTGACCACCCTCACCCGTACTATTCAAAGAACAGACCCTCGCAGACAAGAGTCCGTAACACGCTCAGGATTCATGTCGAGTCACTAATGGTCATCTACGAAGTTATTAGTCCTTACTGTCAACGGTGTTACATCAGTAGGTCTAATAAATCACGCCGGTCTTGTACAATCTCATTGCACAGGATGCCTCCACTCGCATGTCAACTACATGAACGAGTTAGATCACCTCGTTTGTATCTAATACAAAGCGGGTCGCATCCACAGTGTATCCAGGATTAGGTCTCCAATCCTATCCCAAACTCGAACGTGATCCTCCCTGTGTGTCCACTACACACCGTTCAAGTTCTAGTTCTCTCATAAATTCAATGACCTTGGAGCTTAGTTTATTGGATAAGTTTATAAATATTACGAGACATAAAGTGATGAAATGAATAACTCTTATTAATTTCAAACAATATATTACAAACACGAGATTAGGACAAAAATCCCAACATTAGCCTCCGTCTTTGCATGGTCGTCTTCAGCTACATGTTTCATCAGTCACGTTCATGTTATTCTGAATCTGTACTACCTATTTTAGGATTCTAGAATTTTCTCAGCAGGGTAGCTTTGTTACGTAGCTTCTTGAAGAAAACTTCATTCTGTTTCCCGATTCAAATTATTTTTATGGAAAGGGATGAGTGAACATGAATGAGGACTTGATTCTCCTTTGTTATTTTTGCATTTGTATATTTTTTTTATGATCTTTGTGTAAGACTTTTCTATGTTACTTATTGAAGGTTCTATTCATCATCATTGTCTCTCATTAATGTCTTACTTCAATGAGATGAACTTTAATAAATAGAATCGCTCGAGTCTTACTACCAAAGATAAATGGAAAAAAGGGACCTCATTCATATGCTTAAACCACAAAACAAGCAGAAATCACTTACTTTTCACTCTCATTTCCTCAGCCTAGCTGGTCGACTTTGACTTATTCTTGTCGGCCTTTGCTTAATCTTGTCGACCTCAGATTATTTTGGTTGGCCTCGGCTTAATCTTGTTGGCTTCGACGATAGTGTGGAATTTGCCTTTCTGGTTTGTTTCGTGTAAGTTCTGCTTTCATATGTAGCTTATGTGTTTTGTTTAAAGAGAAGCATATCTTCTATGTAGTTTCAGCTTTTTGTTCAATAGGGAAATATATCCCCTCAGTAGCCCTCTACTCAAGTAGGAGTTTCAAGTTTGGAATTTATGCTTGAGTAATACAATTATAGCTTGAAAAAGATGATTTATTCATAACAAAATTTCAATCATACATGATATTGTAGATGCTGACAAGAACAATCCTAACTGAAGAGGAGAATAGGACAAAATAATCTATTTATTAAAGATTTTAATGTGTTCTGCATTCCAAGGGTGTGAAAGAACTATTCCCGTATGATCAATTATAGTGTACACGCAAGGTCTGACAATTCTAAGAATTTCGTTTGGTCATTCCCACGTTGGACCTAGTGCACCAGATGATGGATCCTTGGTATTTTGCATGACTCTTCTTTGTACGAGATCTCATTCTTTGAAACTTCATTTTTTTACTATTGCGCTTTTGTACCTTGTAATTTTGTTCCAGTATTCCATTGCTCGAAGATGAGCTTTTTCTCTATGCTCTTCTAGTAGGTTTAAGATTAGTCTCATTCACTCCTTATTTTGTTGAGGATCAAATTCCTCTACTCTTGGCGAGGGTAAACCAATCTCAACAGAGATGACTGCCTCTGAACCATATGTAAGTGAGAAAGAAGTCTCGCCTATGGTAGATCTTATAGTGGTTCTATATGCCCATAACACATTGGGAAACTCTTCTGCCCATGCTCCCTTCAGTTTTTCTAACTTTGTCTTGACATTTAATTTGATAATCTTGTTCACTGCTTCCACTTGCCTATTTCCTTAGGGGTGTGCTGGAAATGAACATTGATGGTCAATGTTGAGATCTTCACAAAATTTTTTGAATCTTGTATTATCAAACTGTTTTCCATTGTCTGAAATAATGACATTAGGAATCCTAAAACGACATACTATATTTCTCCAAACAAAACTAGTTATCTTCTTTTTTGTGATTGTTGTCATTGCTTCTGCTTCAGCTCACTTTGTGAAGTAGTCTACTGCCACCACTGCAAACTTAGTTTGTCCTCTAGGTTGGGAAAGTGGTCCAATAAGATCTATTCCCCATTGTGCAAAAGACCAAGGACTTACTATGTTTGTCGATTTTTCTGGCGGTTACCTTGGAATTGAAGCAAATCGTTGACATCAATCACACGATCTTGTGGAATTTCGTGAGTCCTGAAGCATTGCCAGCCAGTAATATCCTTTCCTTATGATCATATGACATAAGAATCTTGAATGGTTTCCACATATTCCTTCATGAATCTCCCACATCACATATTCTGCTTCAATAGGTATAAGACATCTTAGAAGCGACATTGAATGACCCCTCTGGTGTTACGAACATTCGTGAAGGATTGACTTGTTCATTAGAGTAGCACTGGTACTTAAGGTACAAGATGTAACTCAGGGATAAAACGGTAATTTGATCCAACTGGTGTTACGAACATTCGTGAAGGATTGACTTGTTGTTATTGTTCAATATCCGTTGACACAGAAATATATCTACAGTGAGAAGAGTGCAGCTGCGGGACTTTATTGCAGTGTTCTCGCAGTTAACGAATGTTGATTAGGAGGTTAATGAGATTAACCGAATAATCTTGTATCGTAGGAGCTTCTGATCTGTAGGTCCATTAGGTCCACCTTCTAGCTCGTAAAGGGTTCATAGATCGTTTGATTTGAAATGTTCAAATTCATTAGGGAATAAATTTAAAGTATATAGATACGATATAATATATAGTTTTGGAACTATATATTATAAATTTAATGTGAATATGATTCATATTAAATTATATGAGAGAATTAAAAATTTGAAAGAGTTCAAATATTAAATTTAAATGTGAATGTGATTCATATTTGAAAACTATAGGCTATAATTTAATGTGCATGAGATGTACATTAAAACTATAGGTTAGAGGGAATATTGATTAAATATGATTTAATCATAATTAAATATATGATATTTCATTTAATCTTGGTTAAATGTTATTTAATTAAAATTAATATTAATTTATAATTAAATATGATTTAATTATTAATTAAATTTATTTATTTATTTATTAAATTAATTAAAGGGAACGTGTCATGATGACACGTTCCCACCTTCCCTCTTCCTCTCCCTATCGACAGTTAAACAGGGAGAGGGCATCTGTGAATTGCCTGATCGATCATTCAGTGGTGTGCAATTTTGAATTGCCTTTTTCTCAAAAGTCTCTCACCAATTCCTCTCTCACACCCCCAAAAGTTGTCTCCTTCCCACAAAGGAGAGATTTAAGTGGAACACAGAGTCGTAAGAGGTTTATTTGGTGGTATTCTTGGAGTAAGGAGTTGCTGTTGGAAAGACTACAAAGATAATATTTATAATTCTCTTTTAGTTTAATGTTTTCCACAACATGTTTGCATGATTAGTTCCATGCCTAATTAGATTAGAAAATGTATGCTTATTCTCTATATTTTCTCCATTGTATTGGTATTTGTGTTCAACCAAAATAAACTTGCAATTACGATTTCAAATCACGTTTTCGCTGCTCAATGGGATTCGATCTCCATCAATTGGTATCAAAGCAATGCTTGTTTTGTTTTGGTTGAAACAAATTTGCATTGGATAGGTGGAAATTTAATTTTGGTTTGTTGTAAAACTTTTTAGGAATTTTTGGCCTTAGTTTCTTTTGATTTGATCAAATTAAATGTAAAGGCCCCTGAGTTTTTGGCCAATTAAGTGCATAATCGAGTCCGTAATCTAGTTGTGAGTCATTCAGGACAAGTTTCGTGCAATTTGGATGAGTATCGAAGGAGTAATTGGCGATTGAAGCTCTTGTGTTCAAAGGAAATTTCTCTTGCCGAAGCACCAGCGTTGCAATGCTACCATCAGCGTTGCATCATTGCCCCTCAGCGTTGCAACGCTACTCCAGTACCAGGCGCGCACGCGGATGAAGCTGGCGTTGCAACGCTCCCCTCAGCGTTGCAACGCTATGACAACAATCTGAAACAACAGACCGGTCTGGGCGGTTCAGTTGGTTTTTAGTCCGATTCGGGCGATTTAAACCCGATTCAAGGGGTTCTTGATCGTTTTTGTAATAAGATTAGTGTAATTTTATTATTTTTTGTAGTTTAGGGCCAAATTATTCCGGTTTTACTGCTATTTTTCTTTATGAATGTCATGTAGAATTTTTCCCACCTTAGGATAAGCATGTTCATGCATTTTATTTGTATAATTGTTATATAAATATGGTAGAAATGCATGATCTAATTTATTTTTCATAAGTATTCATTTATAATTGTTATAATTAGATAATATGGAAAATAAATTGCATGGAGCATGAAATTACTTAGTTTAAAATAATTATTATTTTATTTAAGTAATTTTAGTTATTCAATTAGTTGAATAATTTTTTTAATTCCAATTTGGTTTTATAATATAGTTCCTTGTCATAGGTTAATTATTAAAATTTCTAAGGGTTATAAATTAAAGGGGTTTTAGAAACCATTACTTATAACAAAGAATTGCATGTAAAACATAGGAACTTGGGTAGGAACTTAGGTTAAATTAAATTTATTTTAAATTGTTTAAAATTAATTTAGACCTAAGTTTTAATTTCTAATAGGATTAGAAGTTTGTCTTACCTAGTATTTTAAATAGTTTAAAATATAGTAGGACAATAGAACTTTGGTTATAAGGGAACTCTACCGGTGAAGTTCTGTCTAAGGTTAGGGAAACTTAAGCTGACGGTTAATGGAAAACCTCCTACCTGGGAACTGACCTGGAGCTTGAGTTTAATTAACCTTAGTCCTGTTTTATATCTAGGTAATTAAAATGTTTATTCACATGGACATAAGGTTAAAATACCTAGTTATAATAGTTATAGGCATAGGCTTATATAGATTCTTTTAGCAAGAATCCGAGTAAATTAAACCTACACTCTAGCCTTAGGAACTTCAGTGGGAGAAAACGAGATGTTCGCATTAAGTTTACTCTTATGTCCGTAAGAGTTCACAACGTTAGTTCCATGCTCGGCTACGTGGCGTGAATAGGGCGTCCCCCCTACTGTAAGCATTTGCTTGGTTCAATACCAAGGCGAATTATGGAAGTATCCATAGTAAATGGGAGCAGGACACGTGTCAACGTATCCTATGGTCTCCTCCATTAGGTTGCACCGTGAGATTTCTATAGTCCGCCTGCTAGGTTGTCTTGGAACAGCCAATCCCTACGGAGGGCTTGACTATAGGGATCGGAACACCACGAACTCCAGAAATGGATAGGGTCTCTAAGGTAATTTGCCAACAGTTGTCTTTCTTAATAATAGTAGCCTATTTTCTCGGCCCTATTGGATCTGAAAATGGGGTCACATTTACGGGATAAGTTAAGCTAGTTAACAAGTCCTTGGCCAAACAAACGGCAGCTAAGGATCATTGGGACATGAGATGTTCTTGTAGTGAGAATTGGCTGAGATAGTCTCAATTAAGGGGAGGAGTGACTGACCATCCGATGGTGGCTTTTGTTCTAAACCCTTGAAGTATCGTTGCAAAATTAAAGGTTTAATTTAAACACTATGGTTCTTTAATAATTTTGCTAAATTTGATTGGTTTATAATGGGTTAAAGGCATAACTAATTAGAACTACTTTTAAAATTGCAGCATGTCGTCGTCAATTATAGCCTTACTGAAAAACGAACATTTAACTGGTGAAAACTATACTACGTCGAAGTCCAACCTGAATATGATTCTTGTTGTTGACGACCTTCGATTTGTACTGAAGGGATTTGGAATTCCCGCAGTGGAAGACGTTGTGAAACGTCGTTGTTTCGTTGGATAAATCTTATCTTAAATTCGAACCTATCTCATAGATCCTAGGCTAATCATGCATATGGAGAAGAACAATAGAGAAAACAGTAAGGTAACATGTTATTACTTGTTGAAGAACTCTTCTTCAACGCTTTCCTCCTCATGTCAAGATCTCTCTCGAACAGACGATCTCCTCGATCTCGATCCTCGAATAGTGTTCCAAGACCTTTCCAAAATGTCTTCTCGGTTGTTCTTGGGAGGTTGAGGGAGAGTAGGTTAGACTCCCTTTGGTTTTGGATGAGGAGAGCTTGAAAGAATTGAGAGAGAGTTGAGAGAGAATTGTTTTGTTCTCTTTGGATCAAAATCCAAAAAAAAAGGGCAAGAGCTTCCCTAAAGGCTTCTTGCAAAGCCTTTAAATACCATTGTGTGATGGAGTTAAAACCTCCACCAAATCACAATTTTACCACAACCATATGATATGCAAATCATATTTGCATATCACATAATATAAGGTATCTCATACCTTATTATACAAATCTCATTTGCATAATTGTGGATTTTTAAATTGAATCACATTAAATTTAATTTCTCTCAATTCAATTTCTCCGATTAGCACTTATTAATCAATTAAGTTATACTATAGTTTATTATGAATCTCATTCACATCAAACTATATATTATGTCATCTATATCTCATATAAATGACATAAATACCCAAATAATGAATTTGAACACTTCAAATTCACACCAAACTGTAAACCCTCAATTTGTCCAATTTGAGCCAACCGAGGGAGCTAATGGACCTACAGATGACGAGCTCCAATGATCCGAGCCTAACCTGTCAAACGCTTTGACCTGGTTATTCAACATTCATTAGCTACGGTAACACTCTACTAAATCCCGTAGCTGCACTCTCATCACTGTAGGACAAGTTGCGTCCATCCATATAACCAATACCCATGAGTCGACCCTTCACAGGTTGTTCGTAGACACTGCTGGGTCAAATTACCGTTTTATCCCTGTGTCTACCTCTTGCTCCTTAAGTCCCACTGCTCCCCTAATGAACAACTACGTTGCATTGTCCTACCATAAACAACAACCCTCTTAGGCTAGTGAGAGAGTAGGGCCCTGTTGTGCAAGCCCTAGAGACAAAACTTAAGGGAACAACCCCTCTAGTTTTCTTTAGTCGGGAACGAGTGAATTCCTTATTGCGTAGTCAAGTTCCCAGCTCTCCACGTGATCCTGCCCCTGAGAAGATAGGCATATTGGGCGAGCATTAGTGGCCACCCTCATCCGTACTAGTCAAAGAACAGACCCCTACAGACAGGACTCTGTAACACGCCCAGGATTAAGGTCGAGTCACCAATGGTCATCTACGAATTTATTATTCCTATATTGTTAACGGTGTTACATTAGTACGTAATAATTCACGGTCCGATCTTGTACAATCTCATTGCACAGGATGCCCCCACTCGCATGTCAACCACATGAATGAGTTTTGTCACCTCGTTTGATCTAATACAAAGCGGATCGCATCCACAGTGTATAAGGATTAGGTTTCTACCCCTATCAATATACTGTAGATCGTTCAGGTCATTTACTTGAACGTGATCCTCCCTGTATGTCCACTACACACCGTTCAAGTTCTTAGTTCTCTCATAATATAATGACCCTGTAGCTTAGTTTATTGGATTAAGTTTATTAAATATGCGAGACACAAAGTTCAAATAAATAACTCTTATGTATTTACAACTTGGAATATTACAAATACACGAGATGAGGACATACATCCCAACAAACTTCCACTTGGACTAAGCTGGTGGAGTACATAATACATTTTTGAAATGTACAGTAAGATAATACAATTAAGTAATACAATAAACTAGGGCATTGAATATGTTGGGATTTATGCCCTAAACTTGTGTAATTTTGATCAAATAAATAAAGAATTATTTGTTTTGATAAAATTATATTCTTGCTTTATATATCCAATAAACTAAGCTCCAAGGTTATAATATATCTTGAACATCAGTGTAGTGGACACTATTTGGATTATGTTCAAGAGTATAACCTAAATGGTCTATGGTATTAGAATAAGGTTGGAAACCTTATTCTGGTAACACCATGGATGCGACCCACTTTGTAATTAGTACAAATGATGTAATCCAACTCATTCATGTGGTTTACATGAAAGTGGGGGCATCCTGTATGAAGGGTTCATACAAGACCAGACTGTAAATTTTTAAGTCTAATCAGTATAACGGCGATAACAGGATAAGACTGATAATTTATAGATGGTCATTAGTGACTCGACCTGAATCCTGAGCAAGTTAAGAACTCCTGCTTATAGGGGTTTATCCTCAGACTAGTATAGGTGAGAGTGGCCTGTAGCCGACTCAACAAGCCTACCTTCTTAGGGACATAACCTCGTAGGTAGCTGGGGACTTAACTGTACAAGATGGAATTCACTCGTTCCTACAATAAGGAATTAGATAGGCTATTCCCTTAAGAACTGGCTCAAGGTCTTGAACAACGGGGCCCTGCCCTCTATGAGGGTATGAGTCTATGGTAGGATCTTAGACTTGTTGTTCATTAGAGGATCAGTGGTGCTTAAGGAACAAAGAGGTAATCACAGGGGTAAAACGATAATTTGACCCAGCCGTGATTACGAACAACCTGTGAAGGGCCAACTCATGGGTAATTATTATATCAGTGGACACAATATAATCTACAGTGAAGCGAGTGCGACTACAAGTCTATAGTGGAGTGAGTTTTAGTTAATGAATATTGATTAACAAGATCAAAGAGTTTGATCAGTTAATCTTACATCATTGGAGCTCATGAACTGTAGGTCCATTAGGTCCCTCCGTTGGCTCAACATGGTAATAATGAGGGTATAAAGTTAGGAATGAAATTGAAGTGTTCAATTTTATGCATGAGGTGTTATATCAATTATATATGATATAATTGATATAATATATGGTTTTAATGTGAATTACATTCACATATAATCCATATAATAGTGGGAGAATATAAGAGGGATAGGATGGTAATTTCTATCCTATTTCCCTATATATATAGTTGCATGAGATGAAACTAGGAAAAGTGACTCCTTCTCTTGAGAAACCCTAGAGAATTCTCCCACATAGGGTTGGAAAGAGTTCCAACTAGGTTTTCACAAAATACCTCATTTCACCCAAAGGGAACCCACCTCCCCCCCTCACCTAGAGAACAACGGAGAAGATCCGGTGGTAGTGTCCGTGATCGCTTGGGTTGGTGTTGCGGAGATTGTGATCGTGGGAGAAGGAGCACTCGAAGAAAAGTTCTTCAAAGGTATTCTTCTTGTTGTCCATCTCTTATATATATGCTTAATCTTTGTTAAATTGTTCTTGAATGTAATCCATGTAATGAAATTAAGAACGCTTGCGATTGACAATTGCTTCCATTGTGGGATTTGATTCCCTTGAAATACCCCTTTACAATACTCCCACATGGCCTAGTCAGGAAGCACTCGAAAACCTAGACTCTCTAGATGACCCTCAAACACCTTAGCCGTGAGGGCCTTTGTAAATGGATCAACAACGTTTTGCTCGACGCTTATCTCATGTGGATCATCGCCACGTCTCCGATGTACAATCTCCTGTCGGGGTGATACTTACGCTCAATGTGCTTGCCTCTTTTATGACTCTGAGGTTCTCTCAATTGGCTCCTGCACCACTGTTGTCACAAAACATGGTCACTGGCATGTTCATATTTGGAACAACTTCCAAATCTAGCATGAACTTCCTAAGACAAACAACTTCCTTTGCAACTTCACAAGCCGCAACATACTCGGCTTCCATCGTGGAATTAGAGATGCATCCCTGCTTGATGCTTCGCCACACTACATCTCCTCCATTCAGAATGAAGGTTGACCCCGAAGTCTATTTCCTAGAATCCATATCGATCTGAAAGTCAGAGTTTGTGTATCTCGTAAGGATCAAATCCACACTCCCATACACAAGGTTGTAGTTCCTCGTTCTCGTAAGATACTTGAGGATCGCTTTTATGGCTTTCCAGTGATCTAATCCTAGATTGAATTGATAGCTACTGACAATCCCAACTGCATAACAGATGTCGGGCCTAGTACACAAGATGACATACATCAGGCTCCCTACAGCTGAAGCATAGGGGATTCGTCTCATATCCTCAACCTCTTGAGGAGTCTTAGAACATTGATCCTTTGACAGGTTAACCCCATGCCTTAAAGGCAGCAAGCCCTTCTTGGAGTTCTGCATCTTATATCTAGACAACATCTTGTCAATATAAGATGCCTGAGACATGGCTAGCGTTATGTTCTTCCGGTTCCAGACTATCTGGATACCTAGAACATACTGTGCCTCTCCCAAATCGTTCATTTGGAATTGCGAAGCCAACTATTCCTTAATGTTAGTAAGAAAACCTACCTCATTCCCAATGAGAAGGATATCATCCACATACAATATTAGAAATGCGACAGTACAATTAACGATTTGATGGAACAGGAGACGTATGCAGCGGAAAAAGGATCTAATGACACTCTAATTGCATCAAACTTATTAGAAATTAACATGCAAACATTCAAAAAATAGTAAACTAAAAAAGAGAAGAAAGTACAACCTTTGTAGCTTGATTTCTTCACGATCTCCTTGCCAAAGCATAAACCGAACACAACTGTTCCATCATTAGAGCTTCCCCGCTATCCTCTGGACTCAGAACTGGGTTGTGGGACCTGGTGAATGAAGGATTGAAAAGGAAGAATGGGAGGTTCAAAGTATTAAGTTAGGAAAAGGAAAAGAAGTAAGTTTTGGTGAGACTTATTTTTAAAAAACTCAAACTTCAGCAAAAAAAGCCCATTGTTTTGAAATCAATCTTATTTATAAAGCAATTACATGCATCAAATGCATGCCAAAGCTGAACAAAATGCAACACCTCTTAAAACACTAACTAAAGTGGGCTATGTATCATTCTATAATGTTTACACATAGTCCACTTAAGTTAGTGGGATTGTCCAACAAAAACATGGATAATTCCACTAACTCTAGTCAAGGATAAAATAGTCCTTTTCATTTGGTCAAAGTCAAACTTTGACTTTTCTCGAGCAAAAAAGTCAACTCTTTGACTTTTTACGATTTTCACCCTCTTGACTAATTTTGACCTCCCGAACATGAATCTACATTCATATTTTTTAAATTCAAATCACATTTGATTATATTTGTGTCATAAAAAATAATAGATATATCACATATACTTGTCGGTTTAAAACTCATTTCCTAATTCGAACAATTCGAATTAATCCATCGTATTGTTCTAAGTTTAATCCATATGAGGTAGAAGGGGGACTTAATGGACCTACACATCATCGGCTCCAACAATCCAAGATTAACCGGTCAAACTCTTTAACCTAATTAATCAACATTGGTTAACTAACGGGTCATTCCACTAAAGTCGTGTAGTTGCACTCCCCTCATTGTAGATATATTTATGTCCACCTGATATAACCGTAACCAGTAAGTCAATCATTCACAGGTTGTTTGTGGTCTCGGCTGGGTCAAAATACCGTTTTACCCTCGAGAACACTTCTTGTTCCTTAAGACCCATTGAACATCTATAGAATAAGTGATTTGTGGTCCAACCATCAAATCTAGTCCCTCTCAGCCTAGTGACAGGGTGGGGCCCCTTATTCTAGTTTCGAAGTCAACACTTAAGGGAACAACCTATCTACTATCCCTAGAGTCGGGTAGGAGTGAATTCCGTCTTGCACCCTATGTCTCCAGCTATCTACCCGGTCTTACCCCTAAAATGGGAGGCTTATTGAGCTAGCGTTGTTGAGCTGCTTTCACCCATGCAGATCTAAGGATAATCACAAATAAACAGAAGTTCATAGTTAGCTCAGGATTGAGATCTAGTTACCTAGGTCATCAAATTTGAATTAGTCGCTTTTATACAATGAAACGGTGTTATAAAGCAAATGCGACTAAGTCGTGGTCCAGTCTTATACAAACTCATTGCATAGGATGCCCTCACTTACATATCTCTATATGAACGATTCAGTATCACATCGTTTGTGCTAACTACAAAGTAGGGCGCATCGATACTGTCCCCAGAATAAGGCACCCAACCTTATCCCTATACTATAGTCTATTTTAGGCTATATACTCGAACTTGATCCATGTTTTATGTCATCACATAAAGCTCAAGTCTAGATTAAATAGCCTCGGGACCTTAGTTTATTCGATTCAAGATTATGGTATACTAATTCAATAACAATTTTATCGAAGAAGAAACACGAAAATTGTTTATCAATTACAAACTACGAGTTTTAGGACATAAAATCTAACAAACTCCCACTTGGACTAAAACTTCAAGTGGAATACCCCAATGTTGAATTTAAGTGAGAATCATATGAGTACAATAAACAATTGAAAACAATAAACTAGGGCATATGCCCAAATGTTCTCCCACTTGTCCTAGTTTACTAACTTCGTAGACCTAGAGACTGTAGGTGACCTTCAAACACTTTAGCCGTTAGGGTCTTTGTAAAAGGATCAGCAATGTTTTGCTCCGAAGATATGTGGGTCACTACAACGTCTCCACGATGTATAATCTCCCGAATAAGATGGTATTTGTGCTGAATATGCTTGTCGCGTTTATGGCTTCTCGGTTCTCTTGAGTTTGCAACTGCACCACTGTTATCACAATATAGGGTGATAGGCATATGCATCTTTGGAACAACTTCCAAATCTTTCAAGAATTTCCTCAACCATACTGCTTCCTTTGCTACTTCACATGCAACTATGTACTCAGCTTCCATTGCGGAGTCTGCAATACAGTTTTGGTTAACACTTCTCCATACTACTGCTCCTCCATTCAGAATGAACACTGATCCCGATGTGGATTTTCTTGCATCTTTATCGATCTGGAAATCAGAGTTAGTGTCTCCAGTAAGGATCAAATCCTTAGCACCATACACGAGCATGTAGTTCCTTGTTCTCCTAAGATACTTGAGGATGTTCTTAACGGTAGTCCAATGATCATGTCCAGGATTGGACTGATACCTACTGACTATCCCTACTGCGTAGCATATGTCAAGTCTAGTACATAACATTGCATTCATCAGACTCCCAACTGCGGAAGCATAGGGAATGCGTCTCATGTCCTCAACCTCTTGAGGTGTCTTAGGGCATTGTTCCTTTGACAAATGAATTCCATATCTGTAAGGTAACATACCTCTTTTGGAATTCTACATATTATACCCAGACAACATTTTGTCTATATAAGTTGCTTGAGACATGGCTAGGGTTTTGTTCTTGCTGTTCCGAACAATTTGAATCCCTAAAACATACTGTGCATCTCCCAAATCTTTCATTTGGAATTGTGTAGCTAGCAATTTCTTCATGTCAGTCAAGTAACCTACATCATTCCCAATGAGTAGAATATCGTCAACATATAAAACTAAGAACGTTATAGTAGAATTGACGATCTTCTTGTACACACATGGCTCGTCAACATTCTGTTCAAAACCATAAGATTTGATCGCAGTATCAAATCTTATATTCCAAGATCTAGAAGCTTGTTTCAACCCATAAATGGATTTCTGAAGCCGACAAACTTTTTGTTCTTGACCCTGTGCAATAAACCACTCTGGTTAAGCCATATAGATACTCTCCTAAAGATCGTCATTTAGAAAGGTTGTCTTGACAACCATCTACCAAATTTCATAGTCATAAAAAGTGGCGATTGACAAGAGTATTCTAATCGACTTAAGCATGACAACGGGAGAAAAATTTTCTTTATAGTCCACTCCTTCTCTTTCGGAATGACCATTTGCCATAAGTCGAGCCTTAAAAGTCTGTACTTACAACCAAATGGTTTTACGTCATTTGTTGATCTACAAGTAGCCAGACGGAATTGATGTACATAGACTCCATTTCGAGGTCCATGGCTTTGACCCACTGGTCACGGTCTACATCTTTTATGGACTGTTTATAGGTCGATGGATCCTCTATGCCGTTATCAGGTATGACGACTTGAGTTTCAGTTAAACCCAAGTAATGGTAAGGCTGATGAACAACCCTCTTACTACGTCGAGGTATTCGCAACTCTTGAGAAGGATGTGACTGACCAGATGTACTAGTTTTATCTACTATTTTAGCAGATGAACTAGCTTTATCTGTAGCGTATTTGAAAATTTCATTTAATACTAGTCTACTGCGATGTTGATGACTTCTGATGTGGTCTTCCTCTAAAAATGTTGCATTTGTCGACACAAAAACCTTATTCTCTTCAGGATCATAAAACAGACCACCTTTCGTTTCTTTTGGATAACCTACAAATTAGATATCTTTGAACGACGTTCTAATTGTTTTAGGATTTCGCACCAACACATGCGTTGGGCATCCCCAGATCTTAATAGACGTAAACTACCTTTACGCTCTTTCCATAGCTCATAAGGTGTTTCTAAAACACTTTTAGACGGAAGGTTATTCAAAATATAGACAATAGTTTCTAATGCATGCCCCCAAGGAATCAAGTAACTTAGCAAAGCTCATCATTGAGCGAACCATGTCCAACAAGGTTCTGTTTCTTCTATCAGATACACCATTTTTCTGAGGCATATTAGGTGCACAAAGTTGTGACTTGATTTCATGTTTTGTCATGTAATCTTGGAATCTTAAGTCCATGTACTCCCCACCTCGATTTTATTGAAGTGTCTTAGTCATTTTACCAAATTGGTTCTCAACCTCAGTCTTATATTCTTTGAACTTTTCAAAAGAATCAGACTTGTGATGCATTAGGTAAATATTACCAATATACCTTGAATAATCATCAATGAAACTTATGAAATATTCATATCCACCTCGAGCTTTGACATTCATCAGTCCACAGAGGTCCGAATGTACGAGCATAAGGGTATTGTTGCTCTGTGACCTCTTCCAGAAAAAGATCTCTTAGTCATTTTTCCCTCAAGACAAGACTCACATGGAGTCAAAGAATTGTCTTCTAACTGATTTAGGAGTCCATTCTTAACCAATCTCTCAATCCTATTGAGATTTATGTGACCAAGTCTTAAGTGCCATAAATAGGCATTGGAAGAAACTTTTTGTCTTTTATTCTGAGTTTCGGCTGTTCTAAACATCTCAGTATTTAAGAAAAATTTTGCTTTAGTCGGTCTTAACTTATATAAGTTGTTTTCTAGTATAGCATAACAAATCATAATACCTTTTCTGAAAATGAACGCTTCATTGATTTGAGGATATTTTATAGATTTCTTATAATATACATGTGATAGATATTAAATTCCGTTTTATTTTAGGAGCATACAAAACATATTTAAGTATGATATACCTATCATCGAAATACAACTTCAAGTCTCCCACTGCATCGGCTGAGACAACCTCTCCTGTTCCAACCATGAGGGTGATCTCGTCTTCTTCTAGCTTTTTCCAGGAACTAGTTTCCTGAAAAGAGAAGCAAATATGATTAGTGGCCCCTGAATCCAATATCCAGGTCGAGGTATCATACTCCACTAAAAATGTTTCAACAACTAGTAAATCATATTTACCTTGTGTTTCTTTATCTGCTCTTTTCTCAGCAAGGTACTTCCGGTAGTTTCTCTTCCAGTTCTCGTTTTGGTTGCAATGAAAACATTTTCCTTTTTCTACAACTTTCTTCCCCTTGTTTGTCATGGGAGCCTTCCCCTTGCTCTTCTTTTTCATTTGAACATTCTTGTTCTTTGAAGGTCCAACTTTAGTTTTAGAGGATGATCCTCTTAAAACTTTCCTTATGGTGACAACATTTGCCTCCACAACTTTCCCCTTACCTTTTGTAAGAGTTTGAAAACGTTGGAGCTTGTTAAGAAGGGTTGTCAGATTAAACTCTATTTTATTCAGAGAAGCATTCGTCTGAAATGGTATGAAGGTCATCGGAAGAGACTCCATAATATAGCTAACCTTATTTGCCTCGTCGATGGCGCAACCATTTACTTCAACAATATTGAAGTGGAGTATCATGTCCAGGACATGTTCTCAAACAGACGTCCTTTCCTTCATACGCTTGTTTTAAATGTACTGAATAGTCTCATGTCTTAGAACCGATGACGGTTGCCCGAACATCTCTTTTAACGAATCCATGATAGCCTTAGATGTGCCCAAAGATTCGTATTTCTTAGCCAATACATCAGTCATGCTGGCAAGAATATAGACACGGGGTTTATCGTTAGCCTTAACCCATCGATCATAAGCTTCCCAACTTGTTCGGTTAGCATTTGAGGAAGGGGCCTGAGGGCATTCCTCAGTTAAGACAAATGTCAAGTCATCTATTACTAGTATTGTATTCAGATTTTTTTCCATGTTGTGTAGTTGCCGCCATTAAGTTTTTCAAAAACTAATAGTTGAACTAAAGAGCTAGTCATGCTGGAAAAAAAACATATCATTTTTAGTAAAAAATATTAACCTTTACAATCCAATAAAGTTTAGCAAAAAATAATGTACCCATCATTATTACGTTTGCAACGATATTTCAACGGTTTAGAATAACTTTCACCGAGGGGTGACCGACCATTCCTCTGTTGAACCAAGACTATCTTGACTAAATACAATCACCAGAATAACTCTTATTCCTATAGTAACTTAGTTATCGCTCCTTTAGTCGATAATTTGCTAACACTTAGTAATTCTTGTAAGTGTAACCTTCCATTTTCAGACCTCAAAGATCAGGATCATTATGCTCCCGAAATTGGAAAGACAAGAATGAAAACGGACTTGAGAGACCCTATCTATTTTTGGAGTTTGCGATGTTCCAAATCCTATAATACAATCCCCTAATTGGTAAGGTCGCTCCAAGGCAGACATGCAGGTGCATTATTGGAATCTCGCGGTGCGACCTAATGGAAGAGACCGTGGGATGCGTTGACACACTTCCTTCTCCCACATACTATGAACGACTTCCGCTATTCACCTTGATATTGACTCATCCAAACACTCTCCGAATGGAGTCCGCTCCCAGGGCGGTCCAAAGCCAAGCATGAATCTCACGGTGTGAACTCTTAGGGACGCTAGAGTTAAAAAAGTACATCACTTCTCTCTAGCTAAAGTGCTCTAGACGGTTAGGGTATAAATTATTTAGAAATATATTTCGGCTAACTAAAACATATCCTAAGTCTAGGCGAAACATCCGAGTAAAACTGATTTAACCTAACTCAGACGCCGACTCGACTCCAGGTAGAAGGTGTTTCGTGAACCGTCAACTTAAAAACCTTTCAACCTTAGTCATCTTATCTGACTTTTTTCCAAGATCTTGTCAGGTGAGTTTTCTTGTAACTTCGGTTTTACAAGATATCGACCTAATTTCTATGAAAAAGAGATTGTCGATAGTTAACCTAAGTTAGCATGCATCTTATCTTTGTTATAGATTTAAAAAGTCTAATTGATTTTATAACACTTAAAGAATTGACAAATGTATAACATACATTCCACATTCATTACATAACAATTATATAATCAAAATTTAATTAGATTTAATTTATTTAAATTAATGAAATTAAATTAATTAATTAAAAAATTTAATGAATCAATTACAATATTAAGTTACTTAGAGAAATCATGAATTATACATAACTTTTACATTAATTCAAGAAATCCAACATGCATACTATATATATTATAACTATTATACATACTTTCAATGCATGTGCATGTTAACCTATGGTGGGAATTTAAATCTACATGACATACTTTATGTACAATAAAGATTTAAACAATTAAACACATTCATAATGCCTAAATAAAATAAAACATAAAATTGGACCCGTTTTGGCATCCTAAACAAGCAATTAGCTACATTATTACAATAATAATTTGAAAACCAGCTCCGAACCAATCTCGAATACTTCGAACCATCCCGAACAAGTTTGAAAAAGGCAGAAACTTCACACGGACAACGGCTGAAAAATGGCTCCAAAAAAACAGCACAGTACAGTTTTTTTTTTCAGCAGTGTGCAACGTCCGTTGAAACTCCAATTACAACCTAATTTCAACTCTAATGACTCCCAAATTTTATAGACTCCTTGGGCACACATTAAGGCTCAAAACGGTTGAGCAAATTACAAATTATAACAAGAAATTAAAGACTAAAAGATGCCCAAAGAGTGAGCCAATTTTAGCTTCCAACAATTTCATCACATGAAAAATAACAACCCACCATATGCAATTAAGTGAAATTAAAGCATGCTCAGATACCACATGATGGAACACGAGACATACGCAACGGAAAAAGGATCTAATGACACTCTAATTGCATCTAACTTAATAGAAATTAACATGCAAATATACAAAAAATAGTAAACTTAAAAAGGGGAAGAAAGTACAACCTTTGTACCTTGTCAAAGCACAAACCGAACACAACTGGACCACCACTAGAGCTTTCCCGCTATCCTCTGGACTCAGAATCGGGTTGTGGGGTCCGGTGAATGAAGGATTCAAAAGGAAGGATGGGAGGTTCAAACTATTAAATGAGGAAAAGGAAAAGAAGTAAGTGTTGGTGAGACTTCTTTTTAAAAACTCAAACTTCAGCAAAAAAAGCCCTTTGTTTTCAAATCAATCCTATTTTGCAATTACATGCATCCAATGCATATCAAATATCACCAAAAGCAACACCTCACAAAACACTAACTAAAGTTGGCTATGTGTCATTCTATAATGTTTACACCTAGCCCACATAAGTTAGTGGGATTGTCCAACAAAAACTTGGATAATTCCGCTAATTCTAGTTAGGGGTAAAATAGCCTTTTCCATTTGGTCAAAGTCAAACTTTGACTTTTCCTAGCAAAAAAGTCAATCCTTTGACTTTTACGATTTTGACCCTCTTCACTAATTTTGACCTCCCGAACATGAATCCACATTCATATTTTTGCAATTCAATTCACATTTGAATATATTGTGTCATAAAAAATCGATAGTTATATCACATATACTAGTCGATTTAAGACTCCTTTCCTAATTCGAATAATTAGAATTAATCCATCATACTATTCTAAGTTTAATCCATATGATCTAGAAGGGGCACCTAATCGACCTACAGATCATGGGCTCCAACAATCCGAGATTAACCGGTCAAACTCTTTAACCTAATTAATCAACATTTGTTAACTAACGGGTCATTCCACTAAAGTCCCATATTTGCACTCCCCTCACTGTAGATATATTTTTGTCCACCTGATCTAACCTTACCCAGTAAGACAATCCTTCACAGGTTGTTCTTGGTCTCGGCTGGGTCAAAATACCGTTTTACCCCTGAGAACATTTCTTGTTCCATAAGTCCCACTGAAAATCTATAGAACAATTGATTCGTGGTCTAACCATAAAATCTAGTCCCCCTCAACCTAGTGAGAGGGTGGGGCCCCTTGTTTTAGTTTCGAAGTCAGCACTTAAGGGAACAACCTATCTACTATCCCTAGAGTCGGGTAGGAGTGAATTCCTTCTTGCACCTTATGTCCCAAGCTATCTACCCGGTCTTACCCCTGAAATGGGAGGCTTATTGAGCCAGCGCTGTTGAGCTGCTCTCACCCATGCAGATCTAAGCATAATCTCAAATAAACATTAGTTCATAGTTAGCTCAGGATTGAGATCGAGTTACCTAGGTCATCAAATTTGAATTAGTAAGTTGTATATAGTAAACGGTGTTATGAAGCAAAAGTGACTAAGTCATGGTCCAATCTTATACAAACTCATTGCATAGGATGCCCCCACTTACATATCTCTATATGAACGATTTAGGATCACATCCTTTGTACTAACTACAAAGTATGGTGCATCCATATTGTCCCCAGAATATGGCGCCCAACCTTATCCCTAAACTATAGACAATTTTAGGCTATATACTCGAACTTGATCCATGTTTTATGTCATCACATAAAGTTCAAGTCTACATTAAATAACCTCGGGACCTTAGTTTATTAGATTCAAGATGATGGTATACTACTTCAATAACAATTTTATCGAAGAAGAAACACGAAAAATGTTTATCAATTACAAACTACGAGTTTTAGGACATAAAATCCAACACGATTTACTGTATACCATTCGGGTCATTTACTCGAACGTGATCCTCCCTGTGTGTCCACTACACACCGATCAAGTTTTAGTTCTCTGATATATTCAATGACCCTGGAGTTTAGTTTATTGGTCAATGTTTGTATAAAATGCGAGACACAAAAATGGTGAAATGAATAACTCTTTATTAATTTTAAATGTATATTTACAAACATAATGAGATTAGGACAAACATCCCAACAAAACAGACCACCCCTTGTCTCTTTTGGGTAACCTACAAAGAGGCACAACTTTGAATGGGGTTCCAACTTCTTCGGGTTTGACACCAACACATGGGTCGGGCATCCCCAAATTCTAAAATGTTGTAAACTTGTTTTACGACAATGCCAGAGTTCGAAAGGTGTTTCATAAACACTCTTCGACAGAACTGTGTTCAAAATGTAAACCGAAGTCTCCACTTCGTAACCCAAAAAAAATCAGGGAGACGAGCATAGCTCATCATGGACCGAAGCATGTCCAAAAGGGTTCTGTTTCTCCTATCCGATACACCATTCTGTTGTGGCATACCAAGTGCTGAGAGTTGGGACATAATTCCATGTTCTATCAGATAGTTATGGCATTCAGTGTCCATATACACACCACCTCGATCCGATCGAAGTGTTTTTATAGTTTTACCTTACAGGTTTTCAACCTCAGTCTTGAACTCCTTGATCTTTTCAAGTGCTTCAGACTTCCTATGCATTAGGTAAATGTACTCATACCTCGAATAGTCATCTATAAAAGATACGAAGTATTCGTAACCTCCTCGTGCTTTAACATTCATCGGACCACAGAGGTCAGAATGTATAAGCTCAAAAGGCTCCTAGGCTCTATATCCTTTTCTACTAAAAGGACGTTTGGTCATTTTGCCTTCAAGGCATGACTCACAAACCGATAAAGAGTTCTCTTCCAACTCGCTTAGAAGTCCACTCTTCACTAGTCTCTCAATCCTATTGAGATTTATGTGGCCTAACCATAGATGCCAAAGATGGGCACTTTCTTTTGGAGAAACTTTTAATCTATTAGTTCGCGTTTCTGCTGTTTTAAACAATTCGGTATTCAAAACACTTTTGACTGAGTTAGGGTTCAAAACATATAAATTAGTCTCAAGTGAAGCAGAACAAAACAAATTTCCATTTCGAGAATAAACGTTTTATTACTCTTGAAAGAAACAAAAATATTTTGTTCTAATAGGCAAGATATAGAAACTAGGTATCCAGTAAACCCTAGAACTATGTACATATTATCCAATAATAAGTACTTCTCGCCAATAAACAACTTCACCGTGCCTATTGCTACAGTTGAGACAACTTCTCTAGATCCAACCCTGAGTGTTATCTCACCCTTTTGTAGCCGCTTCCAGGAACATAATCCTTGAAAAGAAGAGCAAACGTGGTTAGTGGCGCCTGAATCCAATATCCAGACAGAGTCATTACTCTCCACTAAGCAAGTTTCTGTAACAAGTAAATCACATTTACCTGTCTTCTCCTTTTTGTTAAGGAACTTGGGACAACTCATTTTCAGTTGTTCGTCCTCGTTGTAGTAGAAACATTTTCTAACAACTTCCTTGATCTCTTTGCCTTTTAGGGCGGCAGCTCGGTCAACCCTAACCTTCTTCAACTTCTTCTTCTTCCGTTTCCGGCCAGAAGAATCTACAAACTTTGTCCCAGAGGTCGAACCCCTGTGAAATGGTCTAAAGGCAACACTTGCCTCAGCTTCCTGTCTCTTGATTTGCACCAAAGACTGGAAGGTTTGTAGATCGTTGAATAGGACAGGTTGATCGAGCACCTGAGGAGCCTCCTCAGTGAGAGCGAACTCTTGGTCGTCATTTACCAAAATCGTGTCAATATTGTTTTTCCACGAAAAATTATCGTCGACTAACTTATCGGAAGCTAAGAGAGCGTTAAAAGCATTTGACATTTTCTTGCTGAAAAAAGAAAAAAAAATTGCATTAGTCTCAAAAAAACTTTTGAAAATCCAATAAGGTTTTAGAAAATTTTTATCCTATGATCCCTAGGTCATTTAACAGTTGCAATGATATCTCAAAGGTTTAGAATGACTGCCACCATAGGGTAGACAAAGCCACTCCTCCTCTAGGGCGAGACTTTCTCGACCAGACCCTAATACCAGAATAACTCTTATTCCATTAGGCATCAAGTTACCATTTTTCGGTCTGAATCCATTAACTCTTAATGAATCTTGTGACTGTCACCCTCAATCCTTAAATTTCCAAGTATTCGTCCAAACAATAGCCTCCCTAGGGAGGACTTCCCATTAAGGAATTCATGGTGTTTCGACTCCCATGATCAAGGCCTTCCGTAGGGATTGTTTGGTCCAGGCCAAACTAGTAGGTGGATCATAGCGTCTCACGATGTGTATCGAAAGAAGAGACCGTGGGTCCCGTTTTCACAGATCCCGCTCCCACTCACTATAAGTACTCTCTCCATTCACGTTGATATTGACCCATACAAATGCCACCCGTAGGGGGACGCTCCCATTTGTGCCACGAGGCCGAGTATGGATCTCACGGTGTGAACTTAACGGAGATTTGTGGATGGAAAAGTAAATATATCTCATACACTTTATTTCCTCTCACTCATCACTTTAAATTAAACATGATTGACCAAGATAAACCGGTTAAAATTTACCTAAGTCTACCAATATAACTCTTATTTTGGAATAACCTAAGTCTATAATCACATTATTAACTTAGGTCTATGTGAGTAAATTAATTAACTCTTAATTAACGACACTCACGAGAATATAACCTATGAATCTCCAGACCGAATTCACTCCCAGGTCAGTTCCCAGGTAGGGGTGTTCCGCAAAGCGTCAACTTAAATACTCTAGCCTTAGAGAGAACCTTCCTTAGACAGAGTTACTAATCAGTCTCCATTCAAAGGTCATATTTGATTTCCTAATTCTAATCTTATTAAAACTAGAAAACCTAAGTCTAATTATTCAAGTTCTAATCATTTTAAAACTAATAATTAACTTAGGTTACATGCATTTCTATTTTATAGTGCTTGATCATTCATCACATGAATAATAAACTATAACATATACATTCATCACATGAATTAAATGCATGAGCATGCATTTAATATAAAATTATAACACTTATATTTAAAAAAATTAAAACATGCATACTTTATATTATAAATCTTATAATATAAACCTATCATGCATACTATATATTATAACTCTTATAATATAAATATGATGCATGAAATGTTTAACCTAAGGTGATATTTTAAATCTATATGACATGCATTATGCACATAGAATAAATATTTTATACATCTCATGCATAAAATAAATAAATAGCATTATTTGACCGATTTTTGGCACCCTAGGGACATGAAATTAAATTAATTAACATAAATAAAATACATTTAATAAATACATTTTACATAAGAAAATAAATAAAATAAAAATGAGTTGCTGATGGGCTTGAACCGCCGCACAAAGTCCCAACTGCCAATTCCACGCACGTCTCGCATAGAATCAGCTTGAAAATTTCTCACGCGACAGTGATAACACACAAAATGTTTTATCCTTAGGTTTAGTTATTGCTAGTTTTATAATGATTTAATGGCTTTTACGTGTTTAAATCACTCAATTTCAGGTTAAGAACTTAAACATAACAATTGGAGACATTTTGGAACACTTGGGATCGAAACAAGGCTATTTAAAGCTAAAAATAACATCATTTGGAAGTGGAAGGATCAATCGAAGCATGAAGTCTCGAGGTGATGGCGTTGCAACGCCATGTAGAGCGTTACAACACCGAGCGTGTTGCGTTGATCCGCTGAAGGCCTATGCAGGTAGCGTTGCAACGTTGCCTTAGGTCGTTGCAACGCTATATCGATAAGGGAACAAGCATGAAGAATCGTTGCGAGGGCATTGCAACGCTGCCTTGCAGCGTCGAAACGCAAGATCGATAAGAAGCGCACTCGTTAGGGTAGCGGTGTTGCAAAGTTGCCCTCAGCGTTGCAACACCATCGATAGTTTCCATATATACCACGCGGTTAGTGTACAACGTTGCAATGATGTCCTTAGCGTTGCAACACTGTACCGATTGAGCCTATAAATACAACCTTATTTCTCCTTGTAAAGGGGGCCGAATTTGATAGACTTTTAACCCTAATTTCGAAATACCCTCCGTAAGAAGAGAAAATTAGAGAGATTGGATAAGTTAGAAGCTGAGGTGGTAGAGAGGTTGGTAAAGGGCTCCCAAGAATGCTCTATTTTTTCTTCTTACAGAGGGAAATCGAGTCTATAAATTCGTGTCTCCACGTGTTTGTTTGTCTTTAATTCTTTGTTTCACCACCTATCCATGTTATGTTTCTTTAGCTAAAATTTAGAAACTCATTCCCGAGGACGACACTTGGACTCTTAAATCACTATACCAAAACACTACCCGTACACTTGCGTTATTGCATTATCAAAATTATACGCAACAAGTTTTTGGCGCCGTTGTCGGGGAGTGGCGATTATTTAGATTAATTAATATTAGGAGAAAATTTGAGGTTTTAGACTAAAGCTTGTTTGTGTTGTCTTTCCTTATTTATTTTTGTTTGTTTATTTGTTTCCTTATTTGTTCTATTTTAGTTTTGTTTGTTTTTTAGTGTTTGTCCCCTGTTTTGGTTGTGTTGCTATTTTGCAAAAGTCTTGGTTTGAATTACTAATTTTTAAAGTATGACTTTGCATGAGTTTGATCTTCCACCATGGTACTATCCTGATGAGTAGAAATTAATTATACTTATGATATCTAATTTCCTTTTATTCTAAGTGAATAAAATGTTTAATTGTTGAAATTTTGTCCAATTTAGTTTAGGTGATAAATTATCATTATTTAGTGAAACTAGTCTAAAAAGTACATTTTAGTTCAAATTCGTAAATTAAAATAAAAATTGGAAAATTAAAAAACAAAAGAATGAGAGAATTGAAAATTAAAAAAAAATTTAAAGAAATTGGGAAAAATAACATAAAAAATGAAAAGGAAAAAGATGAAAGTTTATTATCTAATTATTTCTTTTATTTCTTTTTTTCTTTGTGTAGGTGGCATGCATGCATGGAGTCTTCCATGAGAAATGTAAGGGGGAAATACTTTTGTGGCTTGACACAAAATGTGGAGCAAGAAATGGCACATTTAAGGGACCTATTTTTTGTCATTTTTGAGTATAAAAAGAGGGCGATGCATTAAGCAAAGGGAGTGCAGAGTTTTCGTGTTCTCTACAAAAACAAAAGTTTAGAGAGTGTTCTAGTTTTTTTGTTTTTATCTTTTTTTATTTTATGTTTTCTCCCCTTTACAGTTATTCTTGCTTTTCCACCATGTTTGGCTATGCATTAATTTCTGATTCAAGGGTCATTTCATTTCCAATTGTAATTTAGTGAGGCTTTTGACCTAATTGAAATTTTGTTTCTAATTTAAGAATTCTTTGTTTCTTGTTTTATTTTTATGATTGGTCGTTACTAATTAAATTGACGCCTTAATTTAGTTTCAATCTATTTATTACTATCAATGATTTTGTGATCCGTAATTGTCACAAATGATTGAAAAAATGTAGCAAGGGGTTGGCTTATGTGTGTGTAATTAATGGTTTTTCCATTTTACATAGCTTGCATAATAGACTCTAGGAAAACAAAGAAACAAAATTAATTAATTTGTAGTTATCTCAATTAGTTAATTTTGGTTTTGTCCTCTAATTACTTTTAATGCTATTATTTAATCAATATGGAACGCTATCGTACCCAATGGATTAAATTATAAGTTTTGATTTTGATGTTTGGTTAAGATCAATTAAATTAGGAGAGTTTATATTTATTGCGGCTTTTCCGAATAAGTTGACTGAGTTCTTGAATTAGCAAAATTAAAATTGATTTTTTTTCCTTTGGAAGCCTATGATCAAGATTACAATGGATGAAAATTTACATCCTTGCACTGGAAGTTACATAAAATTATCTTTTTACCTTTTTTTTAATTTCAGTTTTTGTTCGACAATTCAAAATCCTCTTTATTTTTGTGATCATTATTATTTTAACTTTGAGAAATTAATTCGATTGGTTCCTTTGGGATTCGACCTGGTCCACTATTTCTACAAGTTAGATCTAGAAAACCAGTAAATATTTTGGAGGCCTTCGACAACCCGACCAAAATTTGGCGCCATTGCCGAGGAACCATGATTAGTTTCTCAATGTTAGATTTGTAATAAAAAAAAGAATTTTTTCTATTTATTATTTTTTCCCTATACCTATTCTTACATGGCAGAAAACCTTCATCATTATTATGCATTTGGTAGACCTGCATCGTTTGCTGATGCGATTAGTGAGCTCAAAACTCAAATTTCTAAATTAACTTTTGTTATTCTTCAAGTAGTTGTAGGGAAGCTACAAGCACTCGAGGCATGCAAATTATGCTTAGTTCAAGGACACCCCACAGAAGCATGCCCTCGACTGCAACGAAACTTTATTCCTAACTCCTGCATCTTGAGAGAATTTATTGGTCATCAAGTAAATTACGAGTTTTTGGATCACTACTATTCTGAATGGGATCAATCCAGCTATGGACGTGGATACCAGATGGAACAGAAAACCCTATGCCATCAGACTTCAGACTCAGGTATGTCTCTAGAGGCTATAGTATATGAACTTGCTAAAAGTACTCTTCAATTTCAAGAGGAGACTCGAGCTGGAATGCAGAGCTTGGATGACCAAATTACCCAAATTGCTAATTCAGTGAGAAGATTTGAGAGTCAACGAGAGCATCAATATATCAACACCAATGAGGTTGAAGTGGCGATGTACATAGATGACGACGATGTTGAGCTTGAGAATTCTGTGCCATGCAAGGTCCAGTTTTGGGAGAAAAAGAAAGAAAATGAGCCTTATCACGAAATGGAGATTCAAGTGATAGAGTTTAAGGCTGAAAAACCTTCGTCTATTCTATTCCCTTGCATTTTTCTTGATTCTGAATTGTTCTTCTTTTATTCTCATGAGTTTGTAGTGTCTCTTATTTCTTTCAAGTCAGTTAAGTCAGTTGAATCTTATTTTTTGTCCTTTATTCCTTATATAAAAAATTTGAAAAATAATGAATTTTCAGGTACCCTAGAAAAACAGGTGAGCCTTTTAGATTTCGAAATGCTACATTGATTCGAGCAAGAAGGGACCAAAGAAAACTGAAGAATTTTATGTTCCCTGACATGCACAAAAGTCTCGTCGAGCAAAATGACGTTAAATAATTGTGTTATTGGGAGGCAACTCAATGTTTTCTTTACTTTTTCTTCTCTTTACTGTTAGTTTTTTTCTTTCTTTCTTCTTTCAATTTTTCCTAATTCTATTTTTTTTTTTGCAAGGTATTAGTTTTTAATAAAGTATGGCCGCCCATTCTTTCAACACCCCAAACTATACCAATTCAAGTTGTTCACAAATATGATGAATTTAATTTTCTTTCTTTTCTTTTGTGAGCAATAATCTATTTATACATTGAGGACAATGTATAGTTTAGGTGTGGGGGAGGTTTTTATTATACAATTCATTTTTTTAAAAAAAAAATTATTATTTTTTGCTTTGAATTTAGCATGTTTTAATTCATACATATTAATTTTTCTTTTGAAACCTTCAATGTTTATTAATATCTTTTAATGCTTTGTAAGGCAAGGATGCATCTTTAGTTTGAATTTCAATGCATGAGAGAGATGAGCATGATTAGTGTTTTTCTTTAAAAATTATATGATAGTGTCTCACTGATTTATTGATTAAAAAGTGCAGAAGACTTAATGCAAATTACACAACCTAGTGAGTTTTTTGAGCCTATGAGCATTTCATTATATTTGGCTCAATTTATTTCTCATTGAGTGTTATCAAGCTTAGTATGCTTATTCTAGAACTTGCTTGTGAATTCATTTTGAGACTACATTTTTTGGATTGATGCTTTAATATGATAAGGGCAAATTAGGATTAACCGGCTTTTGGACCTCTAAAAATATCTACCTTTATGTTTTTCCCTCTAGTTAGCCATTTTGAATCTATTTCAATTTTTTTTTTCTTGATTCAAACACATTATATTAAACATAAGACCATTTTGTTTGTAAGCCTCAACATTTGTAGCTTTTGTAAAGACAAGAGAAAATATTGCATGGTAGTTAATGTTTGAGTGAAGAAAAAAAATAAGAATGAAAAAAAAAAGAGAGAAAAAATTTGTGAAAAAAAAATGAAGAAGAAGAAGAAGAGAAGAAAAAAAAGAAGAAAAAAAGAAGAAAAATTTTGGAGAAAAATTTGCCAAAAATATTGGAATTATTAAAATGTTATTTCTCCAACATTCTTAGTGCTTGAAATGAGATGTAGGAATAAGGTTCAATGTCTTGAGTAATGTGTGATTGTTATGTGACATTGATATCATGTATACAACTCTCGGTCTTCATTGTGAAACACCTAAAATTTTCCTCCTACCATACCTTTACCTAAGCCCCATTACAACCTTTATTAAGTCCCTTTGATTTTTGCATTCAATTCATCTAAGTGGTATTAATTTGATTCATTTGCAGGCCTATGGTAATAACATGTTAGGTTTTGATTTTGAGAGTAAAAGCACCCTAAATACTTTGAGTGTATTGAGTGAAACCGTGCGAGGGTGTTAACTCTTGTTGCATGTGATTTTGGTAAATTCATGAGATGCTTGAGTTTTTTACAAAATGTTTCCTATGAGTG
This sequence comes from Trichosanthes cucumerina, assembly GCA_036507285.1. Classification (NCBI taxonomy): domain Eukaryota; kingdom Viridiplantae; phylum Streptophyta; class Magnoliopsida; order Cucurbitales; family Cucurbitaceae; genus Trichosanthes; species Trichosanthes cucumerina. Next base: position 98,474 of record JAYKKG010000025.1, on the reverse strand, counting down.
CTCATTCTCTTGATTGTCACTTCAATTCAACATTGATGTGTAATTGGCTTTATTGGTACTTTTAATATTGAGAAATATGAAAAGGGAGTAAAGAGCAGGTTTATATGTTGAGTTAAGGCATGCTTGAGGACAAGCATGGATTAGGTGTGGGGGAATTTGATGAGTAGAAATTAATTATACTTATGATATCTAATTTCCTCACATTTTAAGTGAATAAAATGTTTAATTGTTGAAATTCTGTTCAATTTAGTTTAGGTGATAAATTATCATTATTTAGTGAAACTAGTCTAAAAGCACATTTTAGTTCAAATTAAGTAAATTAAAATAAAAATTAAAAATTAGAAAACAAAAGAATGAGAGAATTGAAAATAAAAAAATAAAGAAATTGAGAAAAAATAACATAAAAAATGAAAAGGAAAAAGATGAAAGTTTATTATCTAATTTTTTCTTTTGTTTCTTTTTTCTTTGTGTATGTGGCATGCATGGATGGAGTCTTCCATGAGAAATGCAAGGGAGAAATACTTTTGTGGCTTGGCACACACTGTGGAGCAAGAAATGGCACATTTAAGGGACCTATTTTTTGTCATTTTCAAGTATAAAAAGAGGGCAATGCATTGAGTAAAGGGAGTGCAGAGTTTTCGTGTTCTCTACAAAAACAAAAGTTTAGAGAGTGTTCTAGTTTTTTTATTTTTATCTTTTTTTTTATTTTATGTTTTCTCCCTTTCTGCTTATTCTTGCTTTTCCACCATGTGTGGCTAAGCTTTAATTTCTGATTCAAGGGTCATTTCATTTTCAATTGTAATTTTGTGAGGCTTTAGACGTAATAGAAATTTTGTTTCTAATTTAAGAATTCTTTGTTTCTTGTTTTATTTTTATGATTGGTCGTTACTAATTAAATTGACTCCTTAATTTAGTTTCAATCAATTTATTGCTATCCAAGATTTTGTGATCCGTAATTGTCACCAATGATTGAAAAAATGTAGCAAGGGGTTGGCTTATGTGTGTGTAATTAATGGCTTTTCCATTTTACATAGCTTGCATAATAGACTCTAGGGGAACAAAGAAACAAACTTAATTAATTTGTAGTTATCTCAATTAGTTAATTTTGGTTTTGTCCTCTCATTTCTTTTAATGCTATTATTTAATCAATATAGAACGTTATCGTACCCAATGGATTCAATTATAAGTTTTGATTTGGATGCTTGGTTAAGATCAATTAAATTAGGAGAGTTTATATTTATTGCGGCCTTTCCGAATAAATTGACTGAGTTCTTGAATTAGCAAAACTAAAATTGATTTTTTTTTTCCTTTTGAAGCCTATGATCAAGATTACAATTGAATGAAATTTACATTATTGTATTGGAAGTTACATAAAATTATCTTTTTACCTTTTTTTTTAATTTCAGTTTTTGTTCGACAATTCAAAACCCCCTTTATTTTTGTTATCATTATTATTTTTAACTTTGAGAAATTAATTCAATTGGTTCCCTTGGGATTCGACCTGGTCCACTATTTCTACAAGTGAGATCTAGAAAACCAGTAAATATTTTGGAGGGCTTCGACAACCCGACGAGTACTGTCCCCCACAGGATCTTAGTTATGTGCATCGGGTTTCATCTCAATACAATTTGTTTAATTTTTACCATTCTGTACCTGAAATTGATGAAAATTCATGTGATAGTAGTTATTTAGGCACTTGGAGCCATAATTTTTCATACCCTGACTAACCTATAGAAAAATCTTCTATTGTGGACAAATTAATGGAATATACCTTACAATTTAAAAATAAAAATTTGGTTCATAATGAATTAGAGAGGTTGGATAAGTTAGAAGCTGAGGTGGTAGGACTTTGGGAAATAGTACAGGATAGTGCTCATTATCTTAATCAACTAGTAATTTCCATTAAGGCCTTACAGGAACAATTTCTTATCCTTACCACTGAGGAGGTGTCACCGAGGATGACTTATCCATACGATAGTTAGGATGAGTTGGAGGAGGTTGAAACACACCAGAGACAGGTTTGTGGGGTAGACAATGGTGAGACACTCACTTCCACGAAGGAAGTTCAGGTGATAGAGTTGGAGACTGCGAAGTCCCTCCCCCTTTTATCTCTAGAAATTTCCTTTCATCTTGATAGCTATTTGTCCTACACTCATGATTCTTGCTTTCATTGTTGTTCTTTCATTTCATTAAACAAAAATACAAAAAATAATTCTCTCTCTGGTGCCCAGGAGAAACAGGATAGCCTTTTAGACATAGAAGGCTATATCGATTCAAGCAATAAGGGTCTAAAGAAATATGAGCAATTTTATGTGGCCTGATAAGTCACCATCTAGCTAAAGACGTTAAGGAAAGTGCTTCTTGGGAGGCAACCCAAACTAAAGACTTGCACCCTTTTGATCCTGAGATCGAGAGGACCTGTAGGAGACTCCTAAGTGAAGGAAGAGCAGAACCTCAGATTATGGCTGATCAAAAGTTAATCAATAACCCTAAATCCATCAGGGAGTCTTTCCAACCTGTTTTCAATTATGAGCAGGCTGGAATTGTCCAAGCCCCTATGAATGCTAACAATTTTAAACATAAAACAAGGCTGACACATATAGTTAGGGAAAGTTCTTTCAGAGGACTAGCCACAAAAGACCTTAATTCACACTTGCAAAATTTTTTAGAAATCTTTGGTTGTCACACCCCCTCCCGAACCACCTGCTAACTTAGCCCAGAAAGAGGCATGAAGCCAACAGACATTGCTCACCTCTAAACAATACACATATGACCTCGTTTCTACCCGATAAACATACTATGCTCAGATATGGTAAACTTTAACATAACACAACGGAAACATGATAACTACTAAACAAACATAGGGAGAAACATTTCTTAAGTCTCTCATTTGAAAACTTAAACGAGCAATAGCATCACAACTCAGAACATGCCAACCCACTGTTTATACAACCTATTATGCACAAACAACTATAACTACATAACGACTTGCTATACAACAGCTGCCACGTACAAACTATCAACTTATGAAACTTCCAGCAGACTATGGCAGGATGTCAGGTACCAGGAGCTCGATCTATACCTGAAAAGGTTTGAAAACATTGAAAGAATGAGCTAAAAAGCTCAGTGAGTGTCTATCTTTAAAACATTATAAGCTCACAGGTAAATCATAATAATGGCAGATTATAAGTAGAAAATAGCTTAACATCTATTTGTAAATATAAACAAACCATGCTTCCAATTTACAGGTTTAAGTCACCACTTGTGCATAGCACACAACTCGAAATGTACTATCATATCGAGGAAATATAGATCAATAATATAAAAGCTCATAACAATAAAACACATGACATGATACCACATCAAACCATAGAGGTGGTAGAGTTACATTTATACCAATAAGGTTCATATCTCTCTCTCTCTCACGTGCACGTGGAATACCTTTAGTCGTTTGGTTTCCTAATACCTTCTCTATGTCCTTCAAGATAAGGTAAAACCATTTACTACCCGAATACCTTCACATTGTCCTTCGAATTAAGGTAAAACCATTTACTACCCGAATACCTTCTCATTGTCCTTCATGTCGGGATATCATGATTCATTCCCCCCCTAAGTACCTTCTCGAATGTCCTTCAGTATTAGGGATTAACCACAAACAAGGGCATAATTTGTGTACCATGGAAATCATGTCTTTATTACACATACAACAATTTATTGACATTTTCACATTATCATGTAAACATGTTTCCAAGTGGATTTACACAAAACATTCTCTAAAGGAAAACATACTTTCATAATTTAGTTTCCATACTTGGATTTATAGGTACAACTAATTCAAAGCATGCTTAGGTTCCATCATGAACTTTATGTTAGAAACTCCATGAAGCTATACATAATTAGTTCAAACAAGATTCAATGATCAACAATTATGCTTTTGAAGAAAAACATAGGTCAAGCTTAATTCTAAAATAGAGTCACTCACAGTATTAGATTAGAACCTTGGCTTGTAAACTTGACCTATTTGCTCTTGGCCTGTCAAACAAACCAACTCAACCATTAGAACCTCAAGCTCATGATTTTTAACTTTAAAACTACAAGAAAACACACTTTCCCATTTCAAGCATTTTTCAGATTATCTGCCCTGTTTTCAGACAGCCATAACTTCTTCACTACCTATCCAAAAATAATGTAATTTATACCAACCTCTTCCTTTTGGAACCCTATAAAAATTATATGAAGACATGAAATTGAAATTCCAAATGGATTTGTTCAGAAATACCTCGAAAGCTACTTTCCTCAAAACAGACTTCTGCTGTTTCCAGATTCAAATTTCCTACTGCACAACAATTTTAACCTGATATTTAAAACATCTTCTAGACATGATCTACTCATGATTTCTTCATGAAAGTTGTAGGAAATTCAATAAGCTTTCGAACCATACCAATTAGAGCTTCTAACTCAAAGAACCCAGATTAAAACAACCAAAACATCAGAGACTTCCTAGATTTGACAGCGAATTATGTCTTCTGTCTTCCTCTTCACAAAACAGTAAGTTAGCTTCAGTATTAGCTCGAGCTTCCTTCACGAACATTGTTCCAAATTGAGTTAACTTTCATGTATTAAAAACGAAACTCTTACCTCTTCTTGTTGAGCTCGAAATGATCAAAATATCGAATCGGGGATGAAATGGTTTCCTTGTCGCTACTTTGAGTTCTTTCTCCTTTCTTCTACAACTTCAACCCCAAAACCAAAGTTCTTCTTCTTCCTTGAACTTCACCTCACGAGGCCTCAGCTTTCTTTTGTGAAAAATGATTTTTTAAAAATGGTTTTTAAAATAACTTAAAGAAAAGCAATCGGTGGAGGCAATCTTTGTCTTTTTCCCTTTTGCTTTTTCTTTTCTTTTTCCTTTTCTTTTTCCTTTCCTTTATCCCTTTCTTTCTTTTCTTTTCTTTTCTTTTCTTTTCTTAACAAAACAAAACTTAATATATTAAACATTTGTTTCATTTCCTTTTCTTCTTTTGTCTTTAAAGCAATCCAAACCAAAATGGTTTAAACTTTTCTTCCTTGTTTTCCTTTGTCTTTCACTTCATTTCTTTTCTTTTTAAAACATGGAAAACCAAGTTTTAAACATTCATTTCTTCTTTCTTTTTGTTGTTTGTTAATAAGGAAGTTCCAAAGAGATTGGGTTTACAACTTACCTCCCCTTAAGAAATTTCGTCCTCAAAATTGAGTAGTCTTTATGTGAAAATCATTAGGTACTTCCTCCTCATTAGGTCCTCTAACTCCCAGGTAGCCTTCACCACTCAGTGATGTCTCCAACTAACCTTCACGAGTGAGATCGTCTTGTTTTTCAAAACTTGTTCTTTCCTGTCGAGGATTTGAACGACATCCTCTATATAACTCATGTCTTCTTTCAACTCAACTGGTTGTGCTTGCAACACATGTGTTGGATCTGGAATATACTTCCTCAACATGGACACATGAAAAACATCATGTACTGAGGTAGTTCTGGCTGCAACTCCAATCACAGAGGTCAGTTGCCCAACTCATCTCGTTCATCGGATAAGGACCAATATATCTAGGGCTTAGTTTACCTTTCTTGCCAAAACGAAGGACACCTCTCAACGGAGATAACTTCAAGAATACTTGATCTCCGACCTGGAATTCTAAGTCCTTTCGTCGCTTATCTGCATAACTCTTCTGACGGTCTTGTGCTACCTTCCGATTCTCTCTAATTACCTTAATATTGCTCGTCGTAATTTGTACCAACTCAGGGGACCATTAGCTTCCGCTCTCCTACTTCATTCCAACATACGGGCGTTCTACACGACCTTCCATACAGAGCCTCAAATGGTGCCATGCCAATACTTGACTGATAGCTGTTATTATAAGTGAATTCCATAAGTGATAGGTGTGTATCACAACTACCCTTAAATTGAAGGACACATGCTTTCAACATATCCTCTAGGGTCCGGATGGTCCTCTCTAACCCGACCATCCGTCGAGAGGATGGAACGCTGTACTAAATTTCAACTTTGTCCCCATAGCCTTCAGTAAACTAAGCCAAAACTTAGAAGTAAATCTTGGATCCCTATCTCAAACTATGGACACCGGCACTCAGATTGACTTACAATTCTTTCGACATATAGCTCAACAAGCTGATCAAGTGTACACGTCGCTTAAATCGGTATAATCCGTGCTGTTTTAGTGAGTCTATCCACTATTACCCAAATACCATCATGTTCAATAGAAGTACGTGGTAATCCAAACGAGAAAATCCATAGTGATATGCTCCTTTTTCCATTCCAACACTGGCAATGGATTAAGGAGTCCTCCTGGTCTCTGTCTAACTTGTTTAACCTGTTGGCAGATCAAACATTATCAACATATTCAGCTACCTCCCGCTTCATCCTGTGCCACCAATACGCCCCTTTCAATGTCTTATACATCTTGGTGCTTCTGGGATGCATATCGTAAAGTCGAATCGTGAGCTTCTTCTAGAATAACATCTTTAAGCTCACTAACACTCTAACACATAGTCTTCCTTGCCTCTCTATGGCTCCATCTGGTCTCATCTTAAATTCTGCCTCTGGGCCCTGTTTGGACTTTCCAAACATTTTCTGCAAGTTACTATCATCTGGTTATCTTCTTACAATCTCTGCTACGAGCGAAGACTTGACTTGGAATTGAGCTAAAAGACTCCCAATTCTCTGCATTCACAATCGCCTTTAGAATTCCATAGAGTACTAAAAATGTCGCTCGAATACAACACAAGGCGTCCTTAGGAAGTCTTGACTTCCTACTCAATGCATCTGCTATCACATTCGCCTAACTTGGATGGTATTCTATGGTACAATCATAATCTTTAATCAGTACTAACCATCTTCTTTGTCTCATATTCAACTCCTTCTGATCGAAGATATATTTCAGACTCTTATGATCTGTATAAATGTGACACCTTCCACCAAACAAGTAATGTCTCCAGATCTTAAGTGCTAAAACAATCACTTTGCTAGCTCGAGATCATGGGTAGGGTAATTACATTCGTGCTTTTTCAATTGTCTTGGCGCATAAGCTATTACTTTTCCTCCTTGCATTAGAACACACCCTAAACCTTGTCTCGAGGCATCACAGTAAATCACATACTCTTTTCCCGTTATAGGAAGTGTCAGAATAGGTGTTGTAACTAATCTCTTTTTCAGCTCTTGAAAACTCTGTTCACACTTATCTGACCATTCAAACTTAGCATTCTTCCTTGTTAAAGTTGTTAAGGGTAATGCTAATCGTGAGAAATCCTCAACAAACAATCTGTAGTATCCTGCCAAGCCTAGGAAACTACGTGCCACTGTCATACTGGCTGGTCTCTCCTAGTTGACCACAACTTTCACTTTATGTGGATCCACACTAACTCCATTGCTGAAACAACATGCCCCAGAAACACTACCTGATTCAACAAAAACTCACATTTGGTGAATTTAGCATACAACTGCTTATCTCGTAGTGTTTGTAGAATAATCCTCAAATGTTCCTCATGAGCTTTCCTATCAATTGAGTAAACTAGTATATCATCAATAAATACTATCACAAAATGATCCAAATACTGGTGGAATATCCTATTCATGAGGTCCATGAAAACTGCTGGTGCATTCGTCAAACCGAACGACATTACTAAAAACTCATAATGCCCGTACCTGGTTCTGAATGCTGTCTTAGGAATATATGATTCCCTAACCTTTAACTGATGGTATCCTCATCTCAAATCAATCTTAGAAAACACTGATGCTCCTCTTAACTGGTCAAACAAGTCATCTATACGGGGTAAAGGATACTTATTACATATCGTGACTTGTTTAACTGTCTATAATCAATGCATAATCTAAGGGTACCATCTTTCTTCTTTACAAATAACACTGGAGCTCCTCAGGGTGATACACTAGGTCTGATGTATCCTTTATCAACTAGTTCTTGTAACTGCATCTTCAGCACTTTCAGCTCGCTTGGAGACATTCCAAACGACGCTTGCGAAATAGGTGTTGTTCCTGGTAGAAATTCAATAGTGAACTCAACTTTCCTATCAGGTGTGCAACCCCTATGAGATCTCATTGGAAAACATTAAGAAATTCGTTCACCACAAGAACATCTTCTGGTTTTAGATTTTCTTCTTGCACCTCTACTACGTGTGCAAGAAATGCCATGCAACCTTTCCTCAAGAACTTTTCACTTTTAATGCCGCAATCAAGCTCGTAGGGATAATCTTCCTTTCACCCCGAAAAACTACTTCACTAATCCTCGGTTTCTTGAAAACAACTTCCTTTCTATTTAGCACCACCGATGCCTCTCTCTGCAAATGCTTTTTGGAACTCTTGGTCGCTTTCAACTGTCTGGGACCTAACTCCCGGGTCCTCGTGTGTGGTCGCTCTAAGCCGTGGGCAATCCTCTTAAAATGTCCTGGTTGCCCACATTGGTAACACATATTGACACCAACAAAACATTAGGCTCGGTGATTCTTACCATAATTTGTACATGGAGTTCTCCTTGTTGCACTTGCAACAGACTCCTGTATTGTCGGTGGTCTTACTGTGGATCTGGTAGATTGACTAGGTGCTCTTTAGCTCGCCTCTAATAGGCACCACTAACATGCGTTTGCCTCGATGTCTGGCCGCCAACTCGACTTTTAAAGTCCTGACGACTCAAAACATTCACTCCAGTTGTGAATCGCCGCTGCTCACGACCATGGAAACTGCTCGTCGATGAACGCCCTCGAGTAGGTTTCACCACTTTGCTTGTGCCTCTCATATACTCGCTCAACACGTGAGCGCGCTCTACCAACAGAGGAAAAGTAAGCCCACTTTGCAATGCACGTGGATCAGTTCGTATCTCGGGACGTAACCCTCTTTCAAATCTCTGACACCTGTCACTCTCAGATGCCACAATCACATCAGCATACCGTGAAAGCTCGGTATACCTTCTCTCATACTCAACCACTGAAAGTGGCCCTTGCATCAATTCTAAAAATTCATCCCTCTTTGCCTCACGATACGTGCTAGGGTAATATTTATCTTCAAATATGCCTCTGAAAGTTTGCCAATCTAAAGTGCGTGCATCACTGCGCCTAGCTCGTATTGACTTCCTCCATCCCTCTGTTTCTTTCTCTAGTAGGAATGTGGCTAGCTTGGCTTTGCTCCTCAGAGCAACTCATCACATCAAAACATTTTGTAGCATATTCACCTAAACCTCGGCATCAGCTGGATCTATGGAACCCTCAAATACTGTGACTCCTAATTTCTTCATACGTTCTATTCTATACGCCTCTTTTTTTTTGGATAACTTGGCCCTGCTCTCTCTGGCCTACCTACCTCCTGTGAGGAACTAACATGTTGCTCTTCTCTGGCCTCAGTCTGGACTCTCAGGGCACTAGATCCCCTCTCAGATTGACCTTGGCTAGGATCCTGTGTCCTGCCCTGATCCTGCCTGCGTCGTCTGCTAGTACGTGGTGGCATGACTCCTATAAGACATCAACACATTAGACATGCTATGAATACTCAACTCAATAACACAATATTAGACTACTATTCACATTTTGGCCCTAACTGGACTTACTCTTATCCTGCCTTGGACCATACTCTACTAGTTTGATCTGAACTAACTCAATAACTTGTTATGACTTTTTAGTTTCCTCTTAGAGCTAACCTGCCCTGTCTCATTCCCCATGGAGCTAAGTGCTCTGATACCAAGTTGTCACACCCTCTCCCGAACCACCTGCTAACTTAGCCCGAAAAGAGGCATGAAGCCAACAGACATTGCTCACATCTTAACAATACCGATGACCCTTTTCTACCTGATAAACATACTATGCTCGTATATGGTAAACTTTAACATAACACAGCAGAAACTTGATAACTAATAAACATACATAGGGAGAAACATTTCTTAAGTCTCTCATTTGAAAACTTAAACGAGCAATAGCATCACAACTCGTAACATGCCAACCCACTTGTTTATACAACCTATTATGCACAAACAACTATAACTACATAACGACTTGCTATACAACAAACGCCACGCATAAACTATCAACTTATGAAACTTCCAAAGCAGACTATGGCGGGATGTCGTACAGTGAGCTCGATCTATACCTCGAAAGGTTTGAAAACATTGAAAGAATGAGCTAAAAAGCTCGAGTGAGTGTGTCTATCTTTAAAACATTATAAGCTCACGTGTAAATCCTAATAATGACAGATTATAAGTAGAAAATAGCTTAACATCCGCTTGTAAACATAAACAAACCATACTTCCAATTTACAAGTTTAAGTCACCACTTGTGCATAGCACACAACTCGAAATGTACTATCATATCGAGGGTATATAGATCAATAATATAAAAGCTCATAAAAATAAAATACATGACATGATACCACATCAAACCATAGAGGTGGTAGAGTTACATTTATACCAATAAGGTTCATACCTCTCTCTCTCACGTGCCACGTGGAATACCTTTTTAGTCGCTTGGTTTTCCCTAATACCTTTTCTATGTCCTTCAAAGATTAAGGTAAAACCATTTACTACCCGAATACCTTCTCATTGTCCTTCAAGATTAAGGTAAAACCATTTACTACCCGAATACCTTATCATTGTCCTTCAAAGATCGGGATATCATGATTCATTCCCCCCCTAAGTGCCTTCTCGAATATCCTTCAATATTAGGGGTTAACCACAAACAAGGGCATAATTTATGTACCATGGAAATCATGTCTATATAACACATACAACAATTTCATGACATTTTCACATTATCATCTAAACATGTTCCCAAGTGGATTTACACAAAACATTCTCTAAAGGAAAGCATACTTTCATAATTTAGTTTCCATACTTGGATTTATAGTTACAACAAATTCAAAGCATGCTTAGGTTCCATCATGAACTTTATGTTAGAAACTCCATGAAGCTATACATAATTAGTTCAAACAAGATTCAATGATCAACAATTATGTTTTGAAAGAAAAACATAGGTCAAACATAATTCTAAAATAGAGTCACTCACAATGTTAGAATTAGAACCTTGGCTTGTAAACTTGACCTATTTGCTCTTGGCCCATCAAACAAACAAACTCAACCATTAGAACCTCGAGCTCATGATCTTTAACCTTAAAACTACAAGAAAACACACTTTCCAATTTCAAGCATTTTCTGATTTTTTCTCACTTTGTTTTGAGACAACCATAACTTCTTTATTACTTATCCAAAAATAATGTAATTATACCAACTCTTCCTTTTTGAACCCTCGAAAAATTATATGAAGACATAAAATTGAAATTCCAAACGGATTTATTCAGAAATACCTCAAAGCTACTTTCCTCAAAAACAGACTTACTTTGTTTCAGATTCGATTTCTGTTGTACAACAAATTCAACCTGATATTTAAAACATCTTCTAGACATTTTCTACTCACGATTTCTTCACGAAAGTTGCATGAAATTTAATAAACTTTCGAACCATACCAATTAGAGCTTCTAACTCCAAGAATACAAATCAGAACAACTAAAACATCGAGACTTCCCAGATTTGACAAAGAAATTACATCTTCTCATCTTCCTCTAAACAAAACAGTAAGTTAACTTCAGTATTAGCTCGAGCTTCCTTCACGAACTTTGTTCCAAATTGAGTTAACTTTCATGTATCAAAACTCAACTCTTACCTCTTCTTGTTGAGCTCGAAAAGGTCAAAATATCAGAACTGGGATGAAATGGTTTCCTTGCCGCTACTTTGAGTTCTTCTCTCTTTCTTCTCGCAACTTCAACCCCAAAACCAGTTTCTTCTTCTTCCTTGAACTTCACCTCACGAGGCCTCAACTTTCTTTTGTAAAAAATGAGTTTTAAAAATGGGTTTTAAAATAACTTAAAGAAAAGCAATCGGTGCAGGCAATCTTTGTCTTTTTCCCTTTTGCTTTTTTTTTTCTTTTTCCTTTTCTTTTTCCTTTCCTTTATCCCTTTCTTTCTTTTCTTTTCTTTTATTTTCTTTTCTTAAAAAAACAAAACTTAATATGTTAAACATTTGTTTCATTTCCTTTTCTTCTTTTGTCTTTAAAGCAATCCAAACCAAAATGGTTTAAACTTTCCTTCCTTGTTTTCCTTTTGTCTTTCACTTCATTTCTTTTCTTTTTAAAACATGGAAAACCAAGTTTTAAACATTCATTTCTTCTTTCTTTTTGTTGTTTGTTAATAAGGAAGATCCAAAGAGATTGGGTTTACATTGGTTCACTTAAAATTAATGGTATCTCTGCTGATAGTATTCGCTTACGTCTCTTTTCTTTTTCTTTGTAGGGTAGGGCTAAAGAATGATTACGATCTCTCCCACCAAGCAGTATCACCTCTTGGGAGGAGCTGGCCCAAGCCTTCATTACCAAATTCTTTCCACCTGTGAAAGCTGCAAAGTTAAGGACAGAGATAGGAACATTCAGGCAGCAGGAGGGAGAGCAACTATTTGATGCATGGGAACGGTACAAGGACATGCTCAAGAGGTGCTCATAGCATGGCTATCCAGATTGCCTCCAAGTACAACTATTCTATAATTGTCTGGAAGGTAAGACCAGAACCATTCTAGATGCCACTCCTGGAGGGGCTTTCATGGCGAAGATTGTGCCAAAAGCACGTTCCCTCCTCAAGGATGTGTCAACTGCCAACTACCAGTGGCCTACAGACAATGACAAATCTAAGCCAGTAGCTGGATTGTATTAACTGGATGAGGTAACCTCCGTTAGATCTCATATGACATCCCTTTCTCATTCTCTGAATAATTTTGCAGGATCACCCCAGAAAATGGTTCCCTCTCAATGCTCCAAGTCTAATGGAGATTCTTTGGAGAACTACACTACCTGAACAATAGAAGCAACAACTATGGAGGAAACCAAACTCAGAATAACCTCCCAACACATTACAATCCAGGTTTGAGGTATCATGAAAATTTCTCTTATGCTAACAATAAAAATGTGTTCAATCCGCCTACAGGGTATGCTTCTACATCTGAGAGGAAATCATCTCTAGAAGAGATAGTGCAGTCCTTCATAGTTGAATCCAGAAGTAGGTCAAACCAACTGGAGAATGCAGTCACCAGTCTATCTGGTATAGTGACTAGTGATGGAGCTACAATAAAGAATAACGAGACTAAGATCAGCCAAATGAACACATCACTTCGAGCGCTGCAAGATAGAAAAGAAACACCTTGAGGGAGTATAGTCTAGCTAAAGACGTTTAAGAAAGCGCTTCTTGGGAGGCAACCCAAGCTTTACATTTTTGTCCTTTATGTTTTCTGTTTTTAGTTTGTTTTCGTTGTGTACTAACTAGTTTGTTTGTTTTGCTTTGTATGTTGTGATGATGTCTTCTTTCGTTGAAATCCATGCTCCCGTTCTGAGGAACTCCAACACACATGTTTTGGCTATCCATGGAATTCATAAAATATTAAAGATCTCCATAACTCATGACCGTATTGTTCACTCTTACCCTTATACTTGCTTTGTGCTTACATTTGCAAACATTGGGGACAATGTTTAGTTTAAGTTTGGGGGTGGGATGTTGTTTATCTGTTGTAACTGTTCTGAGTACGTGCTGAATTGCTTATTGATCTTTTGCATAAGTATGATTATAATAGCCTAGGATGAGAATTAATTGAAAATTTTTGTGATTTTGCTGACACTTGAGAGCATGATATGAAATTGAGTTAATTTCAAAATTTTCCTGAGTTTTTCCTGCACTATTATGCACAAAGCCTGTGTTCCTGTAGTTTTGAAATGCTTAGAACAAAGTTATTAGGCTTAGAAGTTTAATGTCACCTCGATAGGTCTAAGAGCTGATTTGAGAGCTAAACTGCAAGATAGAGTGAATGACAATATGAAGTGCATCATCTGTTCTGTATACTATGTGATGTAGTTTTTTTGTTGTTTGTTGGCTTAAGAAAAAAAAAAATTGTGAGGGCAAAAAGAGCTACCTTCACTGTGAGCAGTTAGGCCACTCATTGAGCAAGTGCTCAGGGTAAGGGTTCCTGCAGTGGATGTGTGAAAGTTCATTGCATGTGTTAATTAAGTTATCAACTTATGAAGTCAATTTCCTCTCAATCTATCAATTCGGGTCTCCACGTGTTTGTTTGTCTTTAATTCTTTGTTTTGCCACCTATCCATGTTATGTTTCTTTAGCTAAAATTGAGAATTAGTATCTTTGTAATTAATTAATCTAGAAATCCATTCCCGAGGACGATACTTGGACTCTTAAATCACTATAGTAAAACTTGACCCGTACACTTGCGATATTACATTATCAAAATTATACGCAACAGGTAGCGTTGCAACGCCGTGGCTAGCATTGCAACGCTGCAGCGTTCACCGTTGAACCTGCGTTCTCAACGCCCAAAGCGTTGCAACGCTTCGCCTGGCGTCGCAACGCTGCGCCTGCAGTGCTGCTGGATCAACATGGACAACGTTGAGACGCCGATGAACAACGTCTCAACGTCGTCGACAGAACAACAAACACCTTTGCTGTTCTTTGTCGCTTTTCGCCCGTTTCCGCTTCGATTTCTTTACAACATCTCATACCATGAACGTCACTGACATACAGACTCGATTTACATGCCCAAAACACCGGGCCTTTACATTGATCTCATCAACTATAATGCAAATCTAAACTAAGTGCCAAAAACCGAAAACATCCAAAACGCAAACCATTAACAATCATCTCATGAAAATTAATGCTACCCACCTAATTTTAAGAATTCAAAGAATACACAAGGAAGAGCAACGATTGGCTCTGATACCAATTGAAGGGATTTGGAATTCCTGCAGCGGAAGACATTGTGAAATGTCGTTGTTTCATTGTGTAAATCTTATCTTAAAATCGAACCTATCTCATAGATCCTAAGCTAAACATGAATATGGAGAAGAAAAATAGAGAAAACAGTAAGGTAACATGTTACTTACTTGTTGAAGAACTCTTCTTCAACGTTTTCCTCCTCTAGTCATGATCTCTCTCGAACAAACGATCTCCTTAATCTCGATCCTTGAACAGTGTTGCAAGACACTTCCAAAATGTATTCTCGATTGTTCTCGGGAGATTGAGGGAGAGTAGGTAAGACTCCCTTTTGTTTTTGGGTGAGGAGAGTTGAGAGAGAATTGCTTTGCTCTCTTTCGATCAAAATCCAAAAAAATGGCAAGAGCTTCACTAAAGGCTTCTTGCAAAGCTTTTAAATACCATTGTGTGATGGGGTTAAAACCTTCACCAAATTATAATTTTACCACAACCACATGATATGCAAATCATATTTGCATATCACATAATATAAGGTATCTCATACCTTATTATACAAATCTCATTTGCATAATTGTGATTTTTTAAATTGAATCACATTCAATTTAATTTCCCTCAATTCAATTTCTCCAATTAGCACTAATTAATCAATTAGGCTATACTATAGTTTATTATGAATCCCATTCACATCAAACTATATATTATGTCATCTATATCTCATATAAATGACATAAATACCCAAATAATGAATTTGAACACTTCAAATTCACACCAAACTATAAACCCTCAATTTGTCCAATTTGAGCCAACCGAGGGATCCAATGGACCTAAAGATGACGAGCTCCAATGATCGGAGACTAACCTGTCAAACTCTTTGACCAGGTTATTCAACATTCATTAACTACGATAACACTCCACTAAAGCCCGTAGCTGCACTCTCATCACTTTAGGAAAAGTTGTGTCCATCGATATAACTAATACCCATGAGTCGACCCTTCACAGGTTGTTCGTAGCCACTGTTGGGTCAAATTACCGTTTTACCCCTGTGTCCACCTCTTGCTCCTTAAGTCTCACTGCTCCTCTAATGAACAACTACGTTGCATGGTCCTACCATAAACAACAACCCTTTCATGCCAATGAGAGGGTGGGGCCCCATTGTCCAAGCCTTTGAGACAACACTTAAGGGAACAACCCCTCTAGTTTTCCTAAGTCGGGAACGAGTGATTTCCTTCGTACGTAGTCAACTTCCACGCTCCCCACGTGGTCCTGTCCCTTAGAAGATTTGCATATTGGGCGAGCATCAGTGGCCACCCTCACCCGTACTAGTCAAAGGACAGACCCCCGCAGACAAGAGTCCGTAATACACTCTGGATTAAGGTCGAGTCACTAATGGTCATCTACGAATTTATTAGTCCTATATTGTTAACGGTGTTACATCAGTACGTCTAATAATTCACGGTCAAGTCTTGTACAATTTCATTGCACAGGATGCCCCCATTCGCATGCCATCCACATGAACGAGGTGGATCACCTCGTTTGTATCTGTAGGATCATATGGCAACACTAGAGGGGGGTGAATAGGGTTGCTTAAAAATTTAAAAATCTTTTTTTTTTTGGAATTAAACTAGATTAATTCAATCTTAAATAATCAAAATAAGCACCCTAAAAATTCTAGAAATATAGAACACATTTTTTTAAGCATGCAATCTACTCAAATAAATAATTGAACAAAGCAAAGTAAAAGAGCATAGAGGAAGAAATGAAATCGAAGATTTTTATAGTGGTTCGGAAATCCCTACACCACTCCCAAGACGCCTTCTTGGGTATTTTATTGTGACAGATTCTCTTAAGGGTGATAACCAAACCGATTTCCCACTATTTTTAAAGGTTCAAGAGTAAACCCGCAACCGATCCTTTCGCAGGTTCAGGATCCAACCTATATCGATCTTTTTAACGGGTTCAAGATCAAACCACTATGATCCTTTTGAACGGGCTCAGGATCAAACCACTACAGATCCTTTTTCGGGTTCAGGATCAAACCACTACAAATCATTTTTCGCGTTCAGGATTAAACCACTACAAATCCTTTTTCGGGTTCAGGATTAAACCTCTGCAAATCCTTTTCCGGTTCAGGATTAAACCACTCACTCAAAATCCTAAGTTGTACCAACACCTTAATACAACACTCAATTTAAAAGATGAAATACAAATCTCACAAAAAAAGCTCTCTCACAAGAGTAGATACAATTTTAAGTTCTAAAGACACAATCTAATCTCTCATATAAGTTTCTCTCACCAGAAGAATAGAAAATGATGTAACTTTGAAGAATAATTAAGAATGGAGAATGTTGGAGAGAAAATTTTAGCAACTTGGAGATGAGAGTTCATCTGGAAATGAGAGGGAAAATGATGTTTAAATAAGGTTTAAATTTAGGGTAAAATTTGGGCCATTGGATCTAGGTTAAGATGGATCAAGGGTAGAGCTAATTTGGGATAAAAATGGAAAAAGAAGGATTAAAAGAATAATTTTAAATTATTTCCAACGGTCTTAAAAAGGGGCCACGTGTCGTCATGTAATTCGTTCACGTCACTGCAAAATACCAGTTTTTCACAATCTTCTTTTGGTCATAACTTTCTCGTTTGAAGTCCGATTTGAGCAATTCAAAATGCGTTGGAATCGTCTCTTCGAGCTCTACACTGTGGACACTTTAAAACACTGAAATCAGCAATAATTTAAATGTTTGTTATCATCAAAATATATGGTTGTATGATTGAAGCTCGTTAAGGTAACAATCTCCCCCTTTTTGATGATGACAAACTACTCAAGAAAAATATTCTCAAAGTAGAATGTGAACAATAATATTGAAAGAATTTAATTTGTAAACATCACATTCAATCACTGAACATCCATATATTTTTCTAAGCAAATTCTCCCCCTTTTGTTATCATCAAAAGATAACAAATAAAAACATAAACTCTCCCTCAAAATAATTATTAATAGATTTTTTTTTTCAAAACATTAATCAAGAGATTATAAATAATAAGTTAATTTAAACTTCTCAAATAAATGAAGTCAATCAATTTGAGTAAAAATGATCCAGAAATATAATCAACTTATCAAAACATATAAAACTCATTATCAAAGAGTAAGTAAATAAATCCATCAATATCACCATATAAAAATAACCAACATAATTTTTTTATATATAAGGAAATGACTCCCCCTAAACATGTGGGTGATGTAATAAATGAACAAATAAATAAGTACTCCAAAAGCAATCACTCTCCTCCAAAAATAAATAATAAGAACAAGAGTGTTACATTTCAATAAATCAATTTGGAGAATCAATATCATCAAATTAATTTACATATAAAGAGTATTACACCCCCCAAAAAATACATTCAAAGTGAATTCATCCAAGAATATAACTTTGTTTTGCACGATTTAATTCTAGAAAGATCACGATAATTCAATTTATCTCAAACAAATCATCAATATTTTTCAATGAAATACTCATTGAAGAAGAATATGACATAAGGCAAATTAATAAAATTCTATGAGAGTAATTTAATAATCATGAATATGTACTAAATTACCTTATCTGTAAAAGGTAGATTAAGCAAATTAATCTCAACGTAATCAACTTATCAAATCCAATTAAAATTCAAATATGAGATACCAAAATATTAAATTTTAGAAAATAAACATCAAGTCAAATATTGATATCAAATAATAGCAAAAATAACATCAACGTATATTAGACAATATATAAGGAGAATATTATCAAATAAATATAAGTATGGTAACATTTCAAAATGAATTATTATACAAAATTTGAGCAAAATGCTAAAGAAAATTTAATAGAATAAATTATTTCTATAAACATACTATCTCTTATAAAATAGAATTAAAAAAATCTTCTCAATCATAAATTGAGCACAACATTCTTAAAAGAACAACCAATATACACAAAATAATTATCATTCAACAACATATTTCATATAAATAAATATATTAAACAAAAAAATTAACAAGATATCAATATGAGAGATAAAATGAGATATTAATTAACAATCATAATTAAAGTAATTTTGTTGAATAAATGAAATATGTCAATAACTAATACAATCAAAACAAATTTCATTTATGGGCAAAATAAATTGAATTCACAACCAATGGGTATTAAGTGAAAAATAAACGATTTCAAGCACTTCCCTACTAAAAGGGATTTAACAACTCTTTTTCATGTCTCATAATCCTATTAAAGGAATCATCAAAACATAATGTTTTAAATGAGGAGTAAACTTTCAAGCTCATAAAGCATTTAAATAATTCAAAATATTTTCAAACTCAAAAGACTTAATACTAATTATAAGAGTGAGACTCAAACAAAAAAGTACCAAGTTAAGATAGTTAAAAAAAATTTTAAAACAATTTTTTTTTCAATTTAATACCAATAAACAAATTCAAATCAATTTCAATAATCATGCAATATGTAAATCACAAAAGTTTCCAAAAAAAATAAACATCAACAATTGAATTATGAAAATCAACATGCAAACTATAAAAAAATCAAATTGAACAAAGCAAAGTAAAAGAGCATAGAGGAAGAAATGAAATCGAAGATTTTTATAGTGGTTCTGAAATCCTACTCCACTCCCAAGACGCCTTCTTGGGTATTTTATCTGTGATGTGAGCTTCTCTTAAGGGTGAGAACCAAACCGATTTCTCACTATTTTTAAAGGTTCAAGAGTAAACCCTCAACCGATGCTTTTGCGAGTTCAGGATCCAACCTATATCCATCTTTTTAACGGGTTCAAGATCAAACCACTATGATCCTTTTGAACGCGCTCAGGATCAAACCACTACAAATCCTTTTTCGGGTTCAGGATCAAACCACTACAAATCCTTTTTTGGGTTCAGGATTGAACCATTACAGATCCTTTTTCGGGTTCAGGATTAAACCTCTAAAAATCCTTTTCTGGTTCAGGATTAAACCGCTCACTCAAAATCCTAAGGTGTACCAACACCTTAATACAACAGTCAATTTAAAAGATGAAATACAAATCTCACAAAGAAAGATCTCTCACAAGAGTAGATACACAATTTTAAGTTCTGAAGACACAATCTAATCTCTAATATAAGTTTCTCTCACAAGAAGAATAGAAAATGATGTAACTTTAAAGAATAATTAAGAATGGAGAATGTTGGAGAAAAGATTTTAGCAACTTGGAGATGAGAGTTCATCTTGAAATGAGAGGGAAAATGATGTTTAAATAAGGTTTAAATTTAGGGTAAAATTTGGGCCATTGCATCTAGGTTAAGATGGATCACGGGTAGAGCTAATTTGGGATAAAAATGGAAAAAGAAGCATTAAAAGAATAATTTTAAATTATTTCCAACGGTCTTGAAAAGGGGCCACGTGTCGTCATGTAATTCGTTCGCGTCACTGCAAAATAACAGTTTTTCACAATTTTCTTTTGGTCATAACTCTCTCGTTTGAAGTCCAATATGAGCAATTCAAAATGCATTGGAATCGTCTCTTCGAGCTCTACACTGTGGACACTTTAAAACACTGAAATCATTAGTAATTTAAATATTTGTTATCATCAAAATATATGATTGTATGATTGAAGCTCGTAAAGCTAACAGTATCTAATACAAAGCGGGTCACATCCACGATTAGTGTATCAAGGATTAGGTCTCCAACCCTATCGATATACTGTAGACCGTTCGGGTAATTAACTCGAACGTGATCCTCTCTATGTGTCCACTACACACCGTTCAAGTTCTTAGTTCTCTCATAATATGATGACCCTGGAGCTTACCTTATTGGATTAAGTTTATGAAATATGCGAGACACAAAGTTCAAATAAATAACTTTTATTTATTTACAACTTGGAATATTAAAATCTACACGAGATGAGGGCATACATCCCGACATGTACGGACTGAGAAATGTCCTCAGGTCCCTGCTCCAAACACTCCTCAATCTGTTAAGGATGCGTACGACCGCTGGATCAAGGCCAATGATAAGGCTAAGGTCAACATTTTGGCTAGTGTTTCTGAAGTTCTAACCAAAAAGCACGAGGGCATGGTCTCAGCTCGTGAGATCATGAGTTCGTTCGCTATGTAATATGTTTGGGCGACTCGTCCGGGCGCTTTAACACGAATCCGTCAAGTATGTTTATAACTCCCGTATGAAGGAGGGGTCATCGGTGAGAGAACACGTTCTCGATTTGAAGGTCCACTTCAACGTGGCTGAAATGAACGGTGCGATCATAGGAGAGCAAAGTCAGGTCTCGTTCATCCTTGATTCTCTTCCAAAGAGTTTCCTGCAATTCAACAACAATGTGGTGATGAACAAAATAAAGTATAACCTGACTACTCTCCTTAATGAACTACAAACTTTCCATTCTCTTATGAAGAATAAGAGACAGGCTGATGGAGAGACAAATCTTTTTGTCCATTCCAGAAGGTTCCAGATGGGTTCATTCTCTAGGACTAAGTCTTGTGGTTCATCTTCTAGGCTTAAAAAGACCCAAAAGAAGAATATAGGAGGGAAAGGGAAGGCACCTGTTGCTGATAAGAGCAAGGGAAAAGCCAAGGTTGTAGACAAAGGAAAGTATTTCCACTGTAACATGGATGGACACTGGAAGCGAAACTGCCCAAAGTACCTTGCTGAGCTCAAAGAGAAGATAGGTAAATCCGATTTACTAATTCTTGAATCTTGCTTAGTCTAAAATGATGATTTTACCTAGATACTTGATTCAGGAGCTACTAATACGTTTGATGTTCTTTTAAGGAAACTAGTTCATTCAAGGACCTCGAAGAGGGTTAGATGACGCTCAGGGTCGGAACGGGAGACGTCGTCTCAGCTCGTGCAATGGGAGATGCGAAGCTGTTTTTTAGAGATAGTTTTATCTTTTTAGAAAATCTGTATTTAGTTCCTAAGATTAAGAGGAACTTAATTTCTATCTCTTGTCTAATTGAACATGGATATTGTATTTCTTTTTCTATCAATGAACCGTTCATTTCGAAAAAGTGTGTCAATATTTGTTCTGCTAAGTTAGAAAACGGCTTGTATGTACTTAAACCGAATCAAACTAAATCAATTTTAAATCATGAGAAGTTTAAAACTGCAATTACTCAAAGTAAAAGGCAAAGAATTTCTCCAAAGAATAATACCTATCGTTGGCATCTTAGACTTGGTTATATAAATCTCAACAAGATTGAGAGACTATCTAAGAATGGACTTCTAAACAAGTTAGAAGATGATTCTTTACCTCCTTGTGAATCTTGCTTGGAAGGTAAAATGACTAAGCGGCCCTTTACTAGAAAAGCTTATAGAGGCATAGAGCCCTTAGAACTTATACATTCGAATCTTTGTGGTCCCGTGAATGTTAAAGCTTGAGGAGAGTACGAATATTTCATCTCTTTCATAGATGATTATTCGAGGTATGGTTATCTGTACCTAATGCATCACAAGTCAAAGACTCTTGAAAAGTTCGAGTATAAGGCTGAAGTAGAGAATGCGTTAGGGAAAACCGATCCTATCGAGGTGGAGAGTATATGGATTTGAGATTCCAAGACTATTTGATAGAATATGGAATTAAAACTCAACTCTCATCACCTAACACACCACAGTAAAATGGTCCGTCAGAAAGGAGAAATAGAACCTTGTTGGACATGGTTCGATCTATTATGTGTTATGCTCAATTGCCTGCCTCGTTTTGGAGATACGCAGTAGAGACTGCAGTTCAAATCTTGAACAGTGTTCCATCAAAGAGTGTTTCAGAAACACCTTTTGAATTGTGCAAGGGGCGTAAACCTAGTTTACAACACTTCAGGATTTGGAGGTTGTCCGGCGCACGTGCTGGTGACATACCCAAAGAAACTGGAACCTCGTTCAAGATTTTGCCAATTATTTGGCTATCCCAAAGAAACGAGATGTGGTCTTTTCTACGACCAAAAAGAAAACAAGGTGATTGTATCGACAAACGCAACTTTCTTAGAGGAAGATCACATGAGAAACCATAAACCACGTAGTAAACTAGTACTAACTGAAGCTACAACTAAACCAACAAGAGTTGTTGATCAAGTTGGAAATTCATCTAGATTGATGAAGAAGCCAACACATCAAGTTAGTCTCGTCCTTCTCAATCGTTGGGAATGCCTCCACGCAGTCGGAGGGTTATTACCCAATCTAACCGCTACTTGGATTTAGTTGAAACTCAAGTCGTCATACCTGATGACAACGTAGAAGATCCATTGTCTTATAGTCAGGCAATGAATGACGTAGACAAGGACTAATGGATAAAAGCCATGGACCTTGAAATGGAGTCAATGTACTTCAATTCAGTATGGGAACTTGTAGACCAACCTGAAGGGGTAAGACCCATAGGGTGCAAATGGATCTACAAGAGAAAGAGAGATGCAACCGGAAAGGTACAACCCTTTAAGGCTAGAGTTGTAGCAAAGGGTTTTACACAAAGGGAAGGGCTTGACTATAAGGAAACTTTTTCCCCTGTTGCTATGCTTATGTCTATAAGGATACTCTTGTCCATAGTTGCATTTGATGATTATGAGATTTGGCAAATTGACGTCAAGACTGCCTTTTTGAATGGTAATCTTGACGAGAGCATCTATATGTCTCGGCCCGAAGGGTTCATACCCAAAGGTTAGGAGCAAAAAGTTTGCAAGCCCAATCGATCCATTTATGAGTTGAAACAAGCATCCAGATCTTTAAACATAAGATTTGATAGTGCGATAAAGTCTTATGGCTTTGAACAAAACGTTGATGAGCCTTGTGTTTACAAGAGGATCATCAACGACAAAGTAGCTTTCTTACTACTTTATGTGGATGATATCCTACTCATTGGGAATGATGTAGGATACCTTACTGACGTAAAGAATTTGCTGGCGACCCAATTCCAAATGAAAGATTTGGGAGAGACTCAATATATTATTGGGATTCAGATTTTCAGGAATCATAAGAACATAACGCTAGTTCTGTCTCAAGCATCATATATCGACAAAATGTTGGCCCGATATTCGATGCAGAATTCCAAGAGGGGCTTATTACCCTTCAGGCATGGAGTTCATCTGTCAAAAGAATAGTGTCCTAAGACACCTCAAGAGGTTGAGGATATGAGACGTATTCCCTATGTCTCTGCAGTAGGTAGCTTAATGTATGTTATGTTGTGCACGAGGACTGACATTTGTTATGCAGTGGGAATAGTAAGTAGGTACCAATGCAATCAAGGGTTAGACCACTGTATCGCAGTTAAACATCCTCAAGTATCATAGGAGAACGAGGGACTATACACTTGTGTATGAGATTAAGGATTTGATCCTTACTGGATACACTGATTCTGATTTTCAGACCAATAAGGATTCTAGGAAATCCACATCGGGATACGTTTTCACCCTTAACGGTAGAGTTATAGTATGGTGAAGTATCAAGTAAGGATGCATCGCTGACTCCCACGATAGAGGCTGAGTATGTCGCTGCTTGTGAAGCAGCTAAAGAGGTTGTTTGGCTAAGGAAATTCCTTATTGATTTGGAAGTTGTTCCAAATATGGAATTTCCCATCACCTTATACTGTGATAATAGTGGTGCGGTAGCCAAATCGAAGGAACCTCGCAGCCATAAGCGAGTCAAGCACATCGAGAGGAAGTATCACCTGACATGAGAAATAGTGCAACGTTGAGATGTGACAGTCACGAATATCGCTTCGGAGCACAACATTGCTGATCCTTTTACAAAGACTCCCATGGCTAAAGTGTTCGAGGGTCATCTGGAAAGTGTAGATTATTGGGGGTATATGGATGTCCTAGTTTATTGTACATAGGCTAATCTAGGGCAAGTGGGAGATATGTAATGGGGGTATATGGATGCCCTAGTTTATTGTATTTGTATCTCTGTAACCACTGTTTTAGATTGTAATGTACTCCACTAGAGTCTTAGTTCAAGTGGGAGTTTTTTGGGGTTTGTGCCCGAAAACTCGTAGTTTGTAATTTTGTTCTAATTATTGTAATAAAGTGTTATTATTTCAATAAAGAGTTATTGTTCGATATTGCCATTATTTTAACCCGAAATCCAATAAACTAAACATCCAAGGCTGTAAAATATATCTTGAACTAAATGTAGTGTACATATAAAGGATCTCGGTTCGAGATACAACCTAAAGGGTTTATAGTAAGGGGATAAGGTTTGAGTACCTTACCCTGGTAAAACTATGGATGTGGCCCACTTTGTATATGATACAAACACTGTGATCCTAACGTGTTCGTGTAGATGACATGTTAGTCGGGATATCCTATGTAATGAGATTACATAAGACCAGACCGCGAAATAGTAACCACTAGATGTAACTCCGTTGATTAGTTAGGTTTCTATTTCACTAGGATGACTTAGGCAACTTGATCTTAATCCTGAGCGGGTTACGAACTCCTATTTGCGATGGATTGTCCTTTGACTAGTATGGGTGAGAGTGGACAGATTCGCCGACTAAATATGCCTACCTTATTGGGGACAAGACAGAGTGAGCAGGTAGGGACATAGCCTAGCAAAATGGAATTCGCTCCTTCCCGCCCACTAGGGTAAGTAGAGGGATGTTCCCTTAAGTGGTGTCTTCGGGACTTAAACAAAGGGCCCGACCCTCTCATTGGCCCGAGAGGCACACTTTTTGTTGGTAGGACCACAAACAAATTGTTCATTAGAGCGGCGTTGATACTTAAGGTACAAGATGTAACCCTGAGGGTAAACGGTAAGTTGACCCAAATGGTGTTACGAACATTCGTGAAGGATTTACTTGCTATTGTTGGTCAATATCCGTGGACACAGAAATATATCTGCAGTGAGAAGAGTGTTGTTGCGGGATTTTAGTGGAGTGTTAGTGCAGTTGCGGGACTTTAGTGGAGTGTTCCAGCAGTTAACGAATGTTGATTAGGAGGTTAATGAGATTAACCGAATAATCTTGTATCGTTGGAGCTTCTGATCAGTAGGTCCATTAGGTCCACCTTCTAGCTCGTAAAGGATTTTTAGATCGTTTGAATTTGAAATGTTCAAATTCATTAGGGAATAAATTTAAAGTATATAGATACGATATAATATATAGTTTTGGATAAAATATAAATTTAATGTGAATATGATTCGTATTAAATTATATGAGTGAATTAAATATTTGAAAGAGTACAAATATTAAATTTAAATGTGAATGTGATTCATATTTGAAAACTATAGGTTATAATTTAATGTGCATGACATGTAAATTAAAACTATAGGTTAGAGGGAATATTGAATCAATATGATTTAATCATAATTAAATATATGATATTAAATTTAATTTTGGTTAAATGTGATTTAATTAAAATTAATATTAATTTATAATAAAATATTATTTAATTATTAATTAAATTAATTAATTAAATTAATTAAAGGGAACGTGTCATGTGTAGGGAATGAAATCTCATGCAATGGAAGGGTGATTGAATCACCCCGTATCGCTATAAATTCGCTTTGCTTAAAATTGTTTCTATCACATAAAAACTATGCTAAACATGAAAATAACAAGAAAAACAACAAGTAATACTTACTTGTTGAAGAATCGTCTTCAAGTTTTCCTTCTCCGTTCACGAACCCTTCGTGGTCACGATCTCAACGTACTCGATCTCCTCGAACAGTGACTAATCCGGACACCTCCACACAGTTTCTCGGTTGTTCTACTTTTGGTACAAGGAGAGCTGTGGAACTCTTTTTTGGTGAGGGAATGAGAGATTGAGAGAAGAGATTTCAGAGAGAATGCTAGTTTCTTTAGTGTGAAAATCCAAAAAAATGAAACCAAAGCCTAAGAAATCCTTCTTGCAATGAGTTTATATAATGTTGATCGGTGGAGTTGAAATCTCCACCTATTTACCATTTCACCACAACCATAAGTTATGCAAATCATATTTGCATAACCACATGTAATAAGATATCTCATATCTCATTATATAAATAACATTTGTATAATTGTGGATTCTTAAATTGAATCACATTCAATTTAATTTCTCTCAATCTAATTTCTCCAAATTAGCCCTAATTAGACAATTAGGTTAACCTATAGTTTATTATGAATCTCATATAAATGATAAAATTATATCTCATATAATTAGGTTAACGTATAGTTTATTATGAATCACATTAAACTATATAATATGGCATTTATATCTCATATAAATGATAAAATTACCCTTTAGTGAACTTGAACACTTCAAATTCACACTAAAACTGTAAACCTTCTATTATTCCAGTTTGAGCCAGCCGAGGGACCTAATGGACCTACAATGATGAGCTCCAATGATTCGAGATTAACCTGTCAAACACTTTCACCTAGTTAATAAACATTCATTAGCTACGGTAACACTCCACTAAGGCCCGTAACTGCACTCTCGTTCGTGTAAGACAAGTTGTGTCCACTGATATAACCAATTCCCATGAGTCAACCATTCACAGGTTGTTCGTAGACACTGCAGGGTCAAATTACCACTTTACCCAGTGTCTACTTCTTGACCCTTAAGTCCCCACTGCTCCTCTAATAAACAACAACGTTGTAATGGTCCAACCATACACAACACCCTTCTCGGGCTAGTGAGAGGGTGGGTGCTCGTTGTCCAAGCCCTGGAGAAACACTTAAAGGAACAACCCCTCTAGTTTCACTAAAGGTGGGAACGAGTGAATTCTATCTCGCGTAGTTAAGTTTGCAGCTCCCCACGTGGTCCTGTATGTGAGAAGATAGGCATATTGGGTGAGTAACTATGACCCCCCTCACCCGTACTAGTCAAAGTACAGACCCCCGCAGAAAGGAGTCCGTAACACGCTCAGGATTCAGGTCGAGTAACTAATGGTCATCTACGAAGTTATTAGTCCCATACTTTTAATGGTGTTACATTAGTAGGTCTAATAATTCACTGGCCCGATCTTGTACAATCTAATTGCACATGATGCCCCCACTCGCATGTCAACCATATGAACGAGTCGTATCACCATGTTTGTATCTAATACAATGTGGGTCGCATCCATAACGTATCCAGGACTAGGTCTCCAATCCTATCCATATACTGTAGACCGTTCGGGTCATTAACTCGAACGTGATCCTCCCTGTGTCTCCACCACACACCGTTCAAGTTCTAGTTCTCTCATAAATTCAATGACCCTAGAGCTTAGTTTATTGGACAAAGTCTGTAAAATTGCGAGACACAAAGTGATGAAATAAATAACTCTTATTAATTTCAGATGACAATATTACAAACAAAATGAGATTAGGACATATATCCCAACAAACTCCCACTTTGACTAAGTTAGTGGCGCAAACATACATTTCTCAAATGTACAAAAGATTACAATAAAGTAATACAATAAACTAGGGCATTGAAAATCCTTTACGATACTCCCACTTGCCCTCGTCAGGAAGCACTCGAAGACCTAGACTCTATAGGTGACCCTCAAACACCTTAGTCGGGAGGGCCTTTGACAATGGATCAACAACATTGTGCTCCGCCGCTATCTGCGTGACTGTCACGTTGTCGCGGTGCACAATCTCCCATATCAGGTGATACTTCCGCTTAATGTGCTTGCCCCTCTTATGACTCCGAGGCTCTCTAGAGTTTGCTACAACACCATTGTTTCCACAAAACAACGTGATCGACAAGTTCTTATTTGGAACAACTTCCAAATCCGTCATGAACTTTCTAAGCTAAACAGCTTCCTTTGCAGCGTCACAAGCCGCAACGTACTCAGCTTCCATAGTTGAATTAGCGATGCATCCGTGCTTGATGCTTCTCCATACTACAACTCCTCCATTCAGAATGAAGGTTTACCCCGAAGTGGATTTCCTAGTATCCTTATCGGTCTGAATGTTAGAATATGTGTATCCCGTAAGGATCAAATCCCCACTCCCATACACTAGGCTATAGTTCCTCGTTCTCCTAAGATACTTGAGGATTGCCTTTACTGTTGTCCAGTGATCTAATCCTTGTTTGGGATTGATACCTACCGACAATCCCTCATCATATGGATGTCCGGCCTAGTACACGACATGACATACATGAGGCTCCCTACAACTGAAGCATAGAGGATTCGTCTCATATCCTCAACCTCTTGAGGAGTCTTAGGACATTGATCCTTAGACAAGTGAACCTCATGCCTGAAAGGCAGCAAGCCCTTCTTGGAGTTCTGCATCTTATATCTAGATCACATCTTGTCAATATAAGACGCTTGAGACATGGCCAACATTCCGTTATTCCAGTTCCAGACAATCTAGATACCTAGAACATACTGAGCTTCTCCCAAATCGTTCATTTGGAATTGTGAAGCTAGCCATTTCTTTACGTCAGTAACAAATCCTACCTCATTTTCAATGAGGAGGATATCATCCAAGTACAATACTAGAAACGCGACAGTTTTATCGACGATTTTCTTGTAGACACAAGGCTCGTCAACATTCTGATCAAGGCCATAAGATTTGATCGCCTCATGAAACCTTATATTCCAAGACCTCAAGGCTTGTTTCAGACCATAAATGGACCTATGAAGCCGACAAACCTTTTGCTCTTGGCCTTGGGTAATAAACCCTTTGGGTTTGTCCATGTAGATGGTTTCGTCAAGGTTGCCATTCAGAAAGGCGGTCTTGACATCCATCTGCCATACCTCATAGTCGTAATATGCGACAATGGCAAGAAGGATCCTGATCGACTTTACCATGGAAACAGGTGAAAAGGTTTACTCATAGTCAACCCCTTCAACCTGGGTAAAACCCTTTGCCACTAGTCGTGCTTTGAAGGTCTACACCTTCCAATCTACGCCACGTTTACGCTTGTAGATCCATTTGCATCCTATAGGTTTTACCCCATCTGGTTGATAAACAAGCTCCCAGATAGAATTGAAGTACATCAACTCCATTTTCGGGTCCATAGCTTTAATCCATTCGTCCTTGTCAACGTCTTCCATCGTCTGATCATAGGTCAATGGATCCTCGCAGTCATCAATAGGGGCGACGACTTGGGTTTCAGCTAAACCCATGTAATGTTCAGGCTGTCTCAGAACCCTCCCACTTCGTCGAGGCATTCCCAACCCTTGGGAACGAACATAACTAGACGTGCTAGGATCAACGACACTTGTTGATGTACTAGCCCCGTCAGCAACTTTTACTGATGTACTCTCCATTTCGTTCAACACGATTTTGCTTCTAGGCAAATGATCCCTGACGTTGTCTTTCTCAAGGAAAGTTGCGTTTGTCGATAGAAACACCTTATTTTCTTTATGATCGTAAAACAGACCACCCCTAGTCTCTTTTGGGTAACATACAAATAGGCACAATTTTGAATGGGGTTCCAACTTCTTCGAGTTTGACACCAACACGTGGGTCGGGCATCCCCAAATTCTGAAATGATGTAAACTGCCTTTACATCCATTCCAGAGTTCGAAAGGTGTTTCACAAACACTCTTCGACGGAACATTGTTCAAAATATACGCTGCAGTCTTCACAGCGTAACCCCAAAAAGAATCAGGGAGACGAGCATAGCTCATCATCGACCGAGCCATGTCCAAAAGGGTTCTGTTTCTCTTCTCCGATACACCATTTTGCTGTGACATACCAGGTGCTGAGAGTTGGGACGTAATTCTGTGTTCTATCATATAGTCCTTGAATTCAGTGTCCATATACTCTCTACCTCGATCCGATCAAAGTGTTTTTAACGTTTTACCTAAGAGGTTCTCAACCTCAGTCTTGTACTCCTTGAGCTTTTCAAGAGTTTCAGACTTCCTATGAATTAGGTAAATATACCCATACCTTGAATAGTCATCTATAAAAGATACAAAGTATTTGTAACCGCCTCGTGCTTCAACACTCATCAGACCACAGAGGTCAGAATGTATAAGCTCAAGCGGCTCTTTGGCTCTATATCATTTTCCACTAAACGGACATTTGGTCATTTTGCCTTCGATGCATGACTCAGTATTCAAAACACGCTTAGAAGTCCACTCTTCACTTCAGGCCAACATTTTGCCTCCACAAAGTTTCTCGGTTGTTCTACTTTTGGTAAAAGGAGAGTTGTGGAACTCCTTTTTGGTGAGGGAAGGAGAGATTGAGAGAAGAGATTTGAGAGAGAATGCTAGTTTCTTTGGTGTGAAAATCCCAAAAAAATTAAACCAAAGCCTATGAAATCCTTCTTGCAGAGGTTTTATATAATGGTGATAGGTGAAGTTGAAATCTCCACATATTTACCATTTAACCACAACCATAGGTTATGCAAATCAGATTTGCATAAACACATGTAATAAGATATCTCATATCTCATTATATAAATCACATTTGTATAATTGTGAATTTTTAAATTGAATCACATTCAATTTAAGTTCTCTCAATCTAATTTCTTCCAATTAGCCCTAATTAGACAATTAGGCTAACCTATAGTTTATTATGAATCTCATTCACATTAAACTATATAATATGTCATTCATATCTCATATAAATGACATAATTACCCTTTAGTGAACTTGAACACTTCAAATTCACACCAAAACTGTAAACCTTATATTATTCAAGTTTGAGCCAACCGAGAGACCTAATGTACTCACTGTGACGAGCTCCAATGATTTGAGATTAACCTGTCAAACTCTTTGACCTGGTTAATCAA
Source organism: Trichosanthes cucumerina (assembly GCA_036507285.1). NCBI lineage: Eukaryota > Viridiplantae > Streptophyta > Magnoliopsida > Cucurbitales > Cucurbitaceae > Trichosanthes > Trichosanthes cucumerina. Next base: position 66,998 of record JAYKKG010000025.1, on the reverse strand, counting down.
CATTCATTAGCTAGGTAACACTCCACTAAATCTTGTAGTTGCACTCCCGTCAGTGTAAGACAAGGTGTGTCCATTGATATAACCAATAGCCATGAGTCGACCCTTCACAGGTTGTTCGTAGACACTGTTGGGTCAAATTACCATTTTACCCCTATGTCTACTTCTTGCTCCTTAAGTCCCCACTGTTCCTCTAATGAACAACAACGTTGTAATGGTCCAACCATACACAAAACCCCTCTCGGGCTAGTGAGAGGGTGGGCACCCGTTGTCCAAGCCCTGGAGACAACACTTAAGGGAACACCCCCTCTAGTTTCCCTAAAGGCGGGAACGAGTTAATTCCATCTCGCGTAGTTATGTTCCCAGCTCCCCACGTGGTCCTGTCCCTGAGAAGATATGCATATTCGGTGAGTAACTGTGACCACCCTCACCCATACTAGTCATAGGATAGACCCCCGCAGACAGAGTCCGTAACACGCTCAGGATTCAGGTCGAGTCATTAATGGTCATCGACGAAGTTATTAGTCCCATACCGTTAACTGTGTTACATCAGTAGGTCTAATAATTCACGGACCGGTCTTGTACATTCTTATTGCACTAGATGCCCCTACTCGCATGTAAACCACATGAACGAGTTAGATCACCTCGTTTGTATCTAATACAAAGTGGATCGCATCCATAGTATATCCAGGATTAGGTCTCCAAGCCTATCCATATATTGTAGACCGTTCGGGTCATTAACGCGAACGTGATCCTCCCTATGTGTCCATGTTGCATAAATTTTATATTATTACAATACCGCAGTGTACGGGCAAGATTTAGTATAGTGATTTATGAGTCCAAGTATCGTCCTCGGAATGGGTTTCTAGATTAATTAATTACTAAGGTACTAATTCTCAATTTTAGCTAAAGAAACATAACATGGATAGTTGAATTGAAAGTAAAAACAAGCAATCAAAAAAACATGTGGAGACACGAATTGATAGAATGGTGGGAAGTGATTTTACAAGTTAAAGACCTAACTAACACATGCATTGAACCAATGAGAGGAAATTATAAACAAGAAGTAAAGTACTCAAGAAAATCTCTCGATTCTTAGAGAGTCTCACACATGCAATAAACTTCATAGTCTCCATATGAACCTATAACATGCATGACATTAAGCAACTTCTTTATGTGTTTCCCTAAGATTTCTAAGTCATTCTCATGACAGAATTCTAAAGATTTTGACAATTTTGCTCTAATTCAAGCTTTATCTCTCGAGTCCACTTAAATGAACAAATTAAGAAGTCAAGAACTAATTGTCAAAAATAAGAACAAGACATGCTTCAATACATTGTAATAAAGTCATAACAAGCAAATCAAATCCTAACTACAATGTTTAGCTACTCTAAATCACATGAAAACCAAACTAAACAAGTAGAAAACGTCTTAGAACGCTATTACAAATTAAAAGAAAAGGAAATTAAACTTAGGTGTCGATGCCGGTCCTTCGTCTCCGAACTCTCGTCTTCGATCTCGAACCTCCACGAATGCTTTAACTCCCAAAATCACTCTTTTCACTCTTCTTACAAAGTGTATTTCGAAATTAGGGCAAAACTCTACCAAATTCGGCTCCCTTGTAATGAAATCATAACGATATATGTATAGAAGGAATCGGTGCACCGTTGCAACGCTGTACCCTAAGCGGCTTGCAGATATGGAAACTCTCGATGGCGTTGCAACGCTGTACCCTAAGCGGCTGGCAGATATCAGTCCGCTACACACCGTTCAAGTTTTAGTTCTCTCATAAATTCAATGACCCTGGAGCTTAGTTTATTTGACAAAGTCTGTAAAATTGCGAGACACAAAGTGATAAAATAAATAACTCTTATTAATTTCAGATGGTAATATTACAAACAAAACGAGATTAGGACATACATCCCAACATCATGATGACACGTTCCCACCTTCCCTCTTCCTCTCCCTATCACAGTTAAACAAGGAGAGGACATCTGTGAATTGACTGATCGATCATTTAGTGGTGTGCAATTGTGAATTGCCTTTTTCTCAAAATTCTCTCACCAATTCCTCTCTCTCACTTCTGAAAGTTGGCTCCTTCCCACAAAGGAGAGATCGAAGTGGAACTTGAGCCATAGGAGGTTTACAAGGTGGTTGTGTCTTGTTGGAAAAACAAAGAAGTTCTCTTTGGTGTTCATGTGTTGCTGTATTCTTGGAGCAAGGAGTTGCTGTTGGAAAGACTACAAAGGTAATATTTCTAAGTCCCTTTTAGTTTAATTTTTTACACAACATGTTTGCATGATTAGTTTCATGCCTAATTAGATTAGGAAATGTATGCTTATTCTCTGTATTTTCTCTAATGTATTGGTATTTGTATTCAACAAAAATAAACTAGCAATTACGATTCTAAAACATGTTTCCACTGCTCAAGGGGATCCGATCTCCATAAGAGAGTGGCGTGTTGCCGACTCAATAAGCCTACCTTCTCAGGGACAAAACCTCGTAGGTAGCTGGGGACTTAACTAGGCACGATGGAATTCACTCATTCCTAAACTAAGGAATTAGATAGGTTGTCCGTTAAGAACTGAGTCCAGGTCTTGAAAAACTTGTCCCCACCCTCTAAACTAGTTTAAGAGGGGTTGAGTTTGTGGTAGAACCATAGACTTGTTGTTCATTAGAGGATCAATGGTGCTTAAGGAACAAAGAGGTAATCACAGGGGTCAAACGGTAATTTGACCTAATTGTGATTACGAACAACCTGTGAAGGGTGGACTCATGGGTAATTATTATATCAATGGTCATAATATAATCTACAGTGAGGAAAGTGCAATTACAAGTCTATAGTTGAGTAACTTGTAGTTAATGAATATTGATTAACCGAATCAAAGAGTTTGATAAGTTAATCTCACATCATTGGAGCTCATGAACTGTAGGTCCATTAGGTCCCTCCGTTGGCTCAACATGGTAATATTGAGGGTATAAAGTTAGGAATGAATATAAGTTTTCAATTTCATATATGAGGTGTTATATCAATTATATGTGATATAATAGATACAATATATAGTTTTAATGTGAATTAGATTCACATATTAACTATATACTAATGAGAGAATGAAGGAGCGATAGGATGGTAATTTCCATCCTATTTCCCTATAAATATTTGCATAAGATGCATCTTTGAGATAAGTTTTTTTTTTTTATGGTAACCTTAGTGTTCCAAATTGTGTGTTGTTGGAAAGATTTCCAAACACAATCTCTCTCAAATTCCACACCTCATCCTAAAGGAACCCACATTCCTCCCTCACCTAGAGAACAACGGAGAAGATCTAGTGGTAGATCTGCACACGTGTCGGGTTCGCGTTGTTGAGATCGTGATCGTTGGAGGAGGAGCTCGTGAAGAAAGTGTTCTTGAAAGGTAAATATCTTGTTCTCTTATCTTTAGAACTGCATGCTTAATCTTAGTTATTTGTTATTGTATGAGATCTATGTAACGAAATCATGAACACGCGATTAACAATCGCTTCCGCTGCGGGATTCGATCCCTTCAGCACTCCCATGTATCTTGAACGAACAAGTCGACATTGGGCTCCTTCTGATTGGCTTCGACCTTTCCATGCTGGTAAGCCTCACCTTCATTCTGATGTTGGTCGACCTCAACCTTTTTCTGGTTGGCCTCGAACAACAAACATAGGTCATCATCTTCACACGATCCTTCTTATTTGTGTCGCCATGTAGCTTGAACGGTCTCAACGATCTCGACCTTCTGCTGCTGGAAACAAGTCTATGGGTCGCGCGAGATCGATGCAAGGCCCGAAATATTGTCTTGCATAGGCCGAGGCTGGCCACGCCCAAGCCCAGACTCCTTTAATTGAGTTGTTGGGCGAGGGTAAAGCACAAATGGGGGTGCTACCCTAGTCGGCCTCAGCCTAGGCCAAGGTCGACCACGCGCTTGGACTTAAGTCCAAGCGCATCCTTTCGTCTCTTTTGGCCTTGGTTTTGTCCCCGTTTGATTTCGGCACGTTTTGACTTCGTATTGAGTTTCTTATTCCTTCTCGCCCTCTGACCTAGTCATTTGACTAACCCATTCTCGTTTGTCCAATTTAAGCCATAACAATATGTATATGATTTTATTCTATATGAAATTCATGAACATACATTGCTGATTGATTTAGATATTTATTAGTTGTAATGATAAAAATTCACTAGTTAAATTATATATTGGTTTAATTATAATCCATGAGAATCACTAACTAAATTATATATGGATTATTTTTCGTAATATTGTATTTTCATTTATATTGTATATGAAAGCTTTTAAACTATCATTTTTGTAAATTTGTAGGTAAAATATATTTTTGACATTTGAGATTTAAATGTTGTTTATATTTGGTTCTTAGCTTTTAAGAACTAACACTTATGCTCATCCAAACGTAACGGGTTTGGTCCCCAAATGTTATATTTGATTTTTAATAGTCGTTAAAGTTGGAAAATATAATTTCTAAAAGGTGTTTATTGGCTTCAAAAATATTATCAAAATTTTACTACCAAAGCATATTAATTATATGGGGTCGGCCCCTCTGTCACACCTTCAGCAAAATTACAATAAGAAAAAGAAAGTAGGCAATATTGTATGTTGTGCTATCAATAAAGTAGAAATCTCTAGCTTTTATATCTAGAATATGGATGTTCGGTTATTTCTTTGCAGAAAATTTTATGATGGGAAATAGTTGTTGATTTGTTTAATTCAAAGTTCAATGAACACCAGGTTTGTTTGTTGTTATATATAACCATTGTTATGAGTGGATAAATTTTTCGTACAAAACTTCTATAATGTGTATAGCTCATATTTTTCTATCTTAGCATTAATGATTTTTTTACATGTACAACTAGTTTGTGAAAACACGGAGTCCCACAAACTACAACGTGATTTGGACAATATTCATGCATCACCCTATCATTATCATCATGTTTCTTTCAATTTAATCTTAGTGAACACCCATGAGTACTAATAAAGATTCGGTGCCACAAGATTGCAATGATAATCCTCAGCTCATTGTGATGCTAATCCACAACTCATGCTAATCCACAAATCTATTATTAATAATAGTCATCTCATTATTTGTTTTCCATTATTATTCAACTGAATATGAAGCTGTGAATGCAACTGAAAGAGAGCATGAAGGAAGCAACACCTAAGAGAAAAGGTTGGTGACAATTTTTTGTTTCGTCTCTAAAATAACTCTGTTTTTTCAAGGTCTACATCTTAGAATTCTATTATGAAATTACAAGATAGATAGTAAAGAGGTTGGTTGCTGAAAAAGTCCATATTATGTATAGACATTCTTGGTTCTAGCATTATACTACGACAAGTTCATGAGTGTTTATTTGCAACAATGTTTAAATATTTTGCTAGTGACCACGATCATTGTTGATTATTCAATAGCTATATTTTTATTCATAAGTTGCAGCAACAAGTAAATCATTACAATAGCTATAGGACTATTTCATGTGGTCAAATTGCGATGGTACAAATGCTTCAAAAAGATAGTTATTCATTAACTTGGAATATTGTAGTTTTTATATCTGATTCTAGATGAAAAAAGTCGTTTTGATGTAGACTTTTGTTTTATTGTGATTTGATGTTGTTCGCTACCCTTGTGCTAATGCAAACTCTAGAATTGCTAGTTGTGTAATTGTTGGTTTGTAAGTGCTAGTTAATTTTATATAAGTGAGTTAGTGTTAGAATTGCTAGCTCTTTCTATGAATGTTGGTTTGAGTTTATTAGATACTTTTAGTAAAATGATTGTTGGTAATTGTTGGATAACTCGTGAAAATATAATGCAAATTTGAAATTACTAGCTAGTTTTAGTGTAAATACAGGTTGCAAAGAAGGGGTCAAAATGACCTACAATTTTTTTCCATTTTTATATAAGTATAGTTCACGACTAAAAAACGTCAATAAAACAATTATAATCAACGCCTAAAAAATGTCTATAAAAACGTCATAGTTTACGACTACAAAACACCAATATATGATTATATTGACAGTTTAGATCTAATATTTGACGGTCAAAAAGTGTCAACATTACCTTTCATTGATAGTTAAAAAATGTCAACAAATAATATAAAATTGACATTATTTGATACAGTTGACGGCTAAAAATGTCAATATAAACATTATTGATTGTCAAAAAATGTCAACAAATGCATATAAGTTGACGTTGATTAGCTGTCAACTAAAATGAAAAAGTTGACGTTTTTAATTGTTGACACTAACATTATTGATGGCCAAAAAACGTCAATTATAATGATAGTTGACATTTTTTAGCCGTCAATAAAGGTTCAATTTGTAGTAGTGTTCGTTTTGTAGTGGATACAAACGAGTTGATCCAGCTCGTTCATGTGATTGACATGTGACTGGGGGCATCCTCTGCAATGAGATTGTATAAGACCGGACCGCATTAGACCTACGAATGTAACACCGTTAACAGTAGGATTAATGATTTCGTAGATGACCATTATTGACTCGTCCTGAATCTTGAGCATGTCACGAACTCCTTTGACTAGTACGGGTGAGTGTGGTATGAATACACCCAATATGCCTATCTTCATGGGGACAAAACCTCGTGGGGAGCTGCCAACTTGACTACACAAGAAAGAATTCACTCGTTCCCGACCTAGGGAATCTAAAGAGATTGTTCCCTTAAGTGTTGTCTCCTAGGCTTGAATAACGGGCGCCCGCCCTCTCACTGGCCCGAGAGGGACATTGTTTATGGTTGGACCATACAACAAAGTTGTTCATTAGAGGAGCAGTGAGACTTAAGGAAGAAGAAATATACATAGGGGTAAAACGGTAATTTGACCCAATAGTGCCTACCAACGACCTGTGAAGGGACGACCCGCGGGCATTGGTTCTATCGTTGGACACAACTTGTCCTAGAGTGGTGGGAGTTCAGCTACGGGCTTTAGTGGAGTGTTACCGTAGCTAATGAATAGTGATTAACTGGATCAAAGAGTTTGACCTTCCAATCTCATGTCATTGGAGCTCATCAAGTGTAGGTCGATTAGGTCACTCGGTTGGCTTAATTAGACAAATTGAAGGTTTATAGTTTGGAGTTTATTTGAAGAGTTCAAATTCATTAATTGGGTAGCTATGTCAATTATATCTGATATATTGACATAATATATAGTTTGATGTGAATTATATTCATAATAAACTATAGAATAACTTAATTAATTAATGAGTGCTAAATTGGAGAAATTGAATTGAGAGAAATTAAATTGAATGTGATTCAATTAATTATTCCACAATTATGCAAATAGGATTTGTATAATAAGGTATGAGATACCTTACATTATGTGATATGCAAATATGATTTGCATATCATATGGTTGTTGTAAAATGGTGAATTGGTGGAGATTTTAACTCCACCACTAACCATTATAAATAGGTGTTTTGTGAAGCACTTGGTAAAATAAGGGTTCTCATTTTTTTAATTCCAACAAAAGAGATAGACCAAATTCTCTCTAGCGTCTCTCATTTCTCTAACACCTTTTCTCGCATCCCAAATTCCAAATGGAGTTCCACAACTCTCCCTCAACCTCCGGAGAACAACCGAAAAGAGCTTTTGGAAGTGTCTTTGTTCGTGAAGTTCGTTGGATCGAGAGTGATCGAGAAGAAAATGCAAGAAGTTGTCTACAAGAGGTTAGTAATATGTTTACTTTCTGTATTCCTTCTCAAATCAGGATGCTTAACTTAGGTTTTTATGAGATAAATTATGTTTTTTGAGAAATTAGATACACAACGAATCAACGACGTTTTACGACGTCTTCCGCTGCGGGAAATCGATTCCCTTCAATCTAGGTGACAAACAAACTTTATTACCTCACACCGCTCACGCATGCTCATAAAACCGATTTAACCTAACTCAAACGCCGGCTCGATCTTCAGGTAGAAGGTGTTCCATAAACCGTCAACTTAAAAACCTTTCAACCTTGGTCATCTTATCTCGACTTTTTGCCAAGATCTTGTTAGGTGGGTTTTCTTATAACTTCGGTTTTACAAGATATCCACCTAATTTCTATGAAAAAAGAGATTGTCGATGGTTAACCTAAGTGAGCATGCATGTTATCTTTGTTATAGATTTTAAAAAATCTAATTAATTTTATAACACTTATAAAAAGAATTGACAAGCCTATAACATACATTCCACATTCATTACATAACCATTATATAATGAAAATTTAATATGGATTTAATTTAGTAAATTTAATAAAATAAAATTAATTAATTAAACATTTAATTAATCAATTATCATTTTAAGTTACTGGAAGGAATCATGAATTATATATAACTTTTACATTAATCCATGAAATCCAACATATATACGATATATATTATAACCATTATAACATACTTTCAATGCATGTGCATGTTAACCTATGGTGGGAGTTTAAATCTACATGGCATACTTTATGCACAATAAAGATTTAAACAAATAAACACATTCATAATGCATAAAAAACATAAAATTGGATCGGCTTTGGCATCCTAAACAAGCAATAAACTAAATTATTACAATAATAATTCGAAAACAAGCTCCAAACCAATCTCGAATACTTGGAACCAGACCTGATAGCACACAAAATGCGTTATCCATAGTCTTATTTATTGCCAGTTTGATGATAATTTCAGGGATTTTATGTGTTTTAATCATTGAATTTCAGGTTAAGAGCTTAAACATAACATTTGGAGATATTTTGGATCACTCGGGATCAAATTGGGACATTTTGGAGCTTAAAATAACATCAAATGGAAGAATAATGGACAAATCTAGCCAATTGACCCGAGGACATTGCCCTGCAGAGCATTGCAACGTTGTCCGTGCTGCTTTTGTGCGTTGAAGGCCCATGCAAGTAGCATTGCAACGCTGCTTTGCAGCGTCACAACACTACTTCGATAAGGAGCGTGCACTTAAGGTAGCGACGTTGCAACGCTGGCCTTAGCGTTGCAATGTCGCCGAGTATTTCAATATCTACTACCCGCCTAGGGCAAAGCGTTGCAATGCCGCCCTTGCGTTGCAATGTTGTCGATTATTTCCATATTTGCTACCTGCCTAGGGCACAACGTTGCAACGTTGTGCCGAGAAGCCTTATAAATCGAACATGTTGTTTTCATTGCAAAGGGAGCGGAATTTAATAGTTGTTTCACCCTAATTTCAAAATACACTCTTTAAGAAGAGAAAAGAGAGCATTCCTTGGGAGCCAAAGCATTTCTGAAGGTTCGAAATCTTGACGGGAACTCGGGGACGAGGGACCGGCATCGAGACATAAGTTTAATTTCTCTTTCTTTTAGTCTGTAACACCGTTTGAAGACGTTTCTATAACTTTAGCTTGGTTTTATTGTGATTTAGAGTGGCTAAACGTTGTAGTTAGATTTGATTTGCATGTTCAAGACTTATTTGCTTATGTATTGAACTATGTTTTGATATTTATTTTTGGTAATTTGTTCTTCAATTCTTTTATCTTGTTGGTTTAAGTGGACTTGAGAGAAAGAAACTTAGATTAGAGCAAAGTTGTCAAAACTCTTAGAAGTCTGACATGAGAATAACCTAGAAGTCTAAGGGAAACACATAAATGAAGGGAATCGAGTCCCTACAACGGAAGCGATGGTGAATCGCGCGTTCTTAATTTCGTTACATGGATTACATTCAAGAACAATTTAACAAAAATTAAGCATATATTAACTAGATAGACAACAAGATTTGTACCTTTGAAGAACACTTTCTTCAAGTGTTCCTTCCCCCACGTTCACGATCTCAGCAACACGAACCCGAACAATCACCGACACTACCACCAGATCTTCTCCGTTGTTCTCTAGGTGAGCGAGGAAGGTGGGTTCCCTTTAGGTGAGATGAGATGTTTTTGTGAGATTCTAGTTGGAACTCTTTCCAACACAATGTGGGAGAATTCTCTAGGGTTTCTCAAAGAGATGGAATCACTTAACCTAGTTGCATCTCATGCAACTATATGTATAGGGAAATAGGATGAAAATTACCATCTTATCCCTCTTATAATCTCCCACTATTATATGGTTTATATGTGAATCTAATTCACATCAAAACCATATATTATATCAATTATATGATATATAATTGATATAACACCTCATGCACGGATTTGAACACTTCAATTTCATTCCTAACTTTATACCCTCAATATTACCATGTTGAGCCAACAGAGAGACCTAATAGACCTACAATTCATGAGCTCCAATGATGTGAGATTAACTGATCAAACTCTTTGATCTAGTTAATCAATATTCATTAACTACAAGTCACTCCACTATAGACTTGTAGCTGCACTCATCATCATCAGAGATTATATTGTGTCCACTGATATAATCATTACCCATGAGTCGACCCTTCACAGGTTGTTCGTAATAACGACTAGTCAAATTACCGTTTTACCCCTATGATTACCTCTTTGTTCCTTAAGCACCACTAATCCTCTAATGAACAACAAGTCTAAGGTCCTACCATAGACTCATACCCTCATAGAGGGTGGGGCCCCGTTGTTCAAGACACAGAGTCGATTCTTGGGGAACAAACTATCTAATTCCTTAGTGTAGGAATGAGTGAATTCCATCTTGCACAGCTTAAGTCCCAAGCTACCTACGAGGTTACCTCGTCACGAGAAGGTAGGCTTATTGAGTCGATTCTGAGTGCCACTCTCACCCATAATAGTCTAAGGTCAAACCCCATAAGCGGGGGAGTTCTTAACTTGCTCGGGATTCAAAGTCGAGTCACTAATGACCACCTATAAATTATCGGTCTTATCCTCATTAATGCATTATTATCTTGATTAGACTTAATAATTTGCATCCGGTCTTGTATGAACTCTTCATACAGAGATGCCCCCACTGCATGTCAACCACATGAATGAGTTGGATTACCTAATTTGTACTAATTACAAAGTGGGTCGCATCCATGGTGTTACAAGAATAAGGTTTCCAACCTTATTCCTATATCATAGACCATTTAGGTTATACTCTTGAACATAATCCAAATAGTGTCCACTACACTAATGTTCAAGATATATTATAATCTTGGAGCTTAATTTATTGGATTTATAAAGCAAGAATGTAATTTTATCAAAATAAATAACCCTTTATTTATTTGATCGAGAATTACACAAGTTTAGGACATAAATCCCAACAATAAAGAAGTTGCTTAATGTCGTGCATACATTTAAAATTTATAGGGAAACTTTAGAATTTATCGTGTGTGCGAGACTCATTATGAATCAAGAGATTGTCTTGAGTATCTTCACTTCTTCTTTTTAAATTAATTATATTAGTTCATTTCATGTGTTAAATAAGGTTTTAACTTGTGAAGTCAATTCCCTCAAATTCTATCATATTCGTGTCTCCAATTGTTTTTTATCTTTTTATCTTTATTATCATTATCTATCCACGTTTTGTTACTTTAGCTAAAATCGAGAGAATTAGTATCTTGGTAATTAATTAATCTAGAAACCCATTTCCTAAGACGATACTTGGAACTCTAAATGACTATACTAAAACTTGATCTGTACACTTGTGGTATTGCAATATAATTTTACGCAACAAGTTTTTGTGTCGTTGTCGGTGAATGGTGATTATTTAGATTAATTGATATTAGGAGAAAATTTAAAATTTTAGACTAAAGTGTTTGTGTGTCTTTTCCCTTATTTCTGATTTTCCTTATTTGTTTTCTTTCCTTTTTATGTTTTCTTTCATTTTCTAGTTTTTTGTATAATTCATGGTTGTTTTTGGTACCTCAAGGTGTATGCCCAAGGATAGAGTTGCAGACTTGCACCCTTTTGATCCTGAGATCGAAAGGACCTGTTGGAGACTCCACTAGAAGAAAAAAGGGTTTTAATGACGGTCATTGCTCGTCATTAAAGGGTTTTGATGACGGGCGCGCGTTAAATCATCTATGCGAAGTTTCATTGTATGTTACAATGACGGGGCGGTTTTAATGACGGGCATAGCCCGTCATTAAAAAGCGACCGTCATTGTAACATATAATGACAGACATTTTTAATGATGGGCAATGTCTGTCATTAAAGGTCTTTGACCAAATCATTAAAAGTGTTTGTCATTATAGCCTATAATGACAGCCACTTTTAATGATGAGCATTGCCCGTCATTGTTTTGTTAAGTAATTTAAGAAAAAATTGTTGTTTGCCTCAATGGCTCAAACAAAAATATTAATATTTCGCAAATTTTGTACAAAAAAATCTCAATACTAATATATTTTTACACAAGTAATCTTACCAACTTAAGTTTAATTAATAAAATATAAAGTATGTATTAAAAGAAGTGTATTACATATTAGAAAAATATATATACAAACTACATTTACTTTACAAAAATAAGAAAAATTGCTAAACAAAATAAAGAACCCAACTTCTACTTCATGCTTTTCTTCCTCTTATCATCAACCGATAAATCTTCAAGCCTGAAACTTTCCATATCGCAATAGCTACGATATTGACATAAAAATCAATTAAGATTGTCACCATTACCTTAAATGCTAGAAGTTTGTAAATACCAAAAATGTAAACCAGTTTTCAATTTTTCCCTCCAGGACTTTCAAATAAAATTAATTTGCAACAAAGTTCTTCCACAATCTAACCTTTTAGTACAGTCCAGTAATAAAAGACTAAAGAGCAGTGATCATGAATCTTTCAAACCCCTAGACTCCAAATGAACCACAAAAAGAGCAAACAGCTTGGTAATGTACCCAAACAATATAGCTAATAATATCATAAATTTCACAATCCTCTAGCTACATCAAAAAAAAAAATATCATCTAGAAACAAATAAGAATAACAAATTAGAATATATATTTCCCTATATATTAGCTTTGGAACTTCACAATTAGGAACCTTTAATAGCAAGCCATGAATATCTAGAAAATAGTTTGGGTTGGTTAGCAATGGGTGTAGCGACTTACATAGCCATTAAATATGAACATAAATTCTAACATCTCTAGTCTCGACTTCAATGGTCTAAAGCACTCGAAACTAAACTTATAAAATATGAAAGGGGAAAAAGTCAGCAAGGAAAAAAACACTTGTGGCCTGTGACATTATTATACCCATCGAAGCTTGAACTGAAATGAAACAACTGAAATAATCAAATCCTGTTTAATATTGAATATCAGCCACGTAGAACAAACTCCTGCTTAATTTTTGTATAAATTAAAGGTTTTGCAGTATGAACAGGGAGGAAACCGAAGTCCGAACTAAGGACAAAAATCTCTTCCATAACATTAAACAAGGACATAAATTATTAAACAAAATGCAAAAAATCAAGAAAGAGATCCAAGAGGCCCAATGTAGCAAATCAGGTACAAATAAAATTAATTGAGACCTCATAACTTGGAAAGTACACATTCGATGTAAAAGCTAAATTCAAAACATAGAGAATCATTAATGCTTACAGGTTCAATGGGATGCTTGAGATACCATTCATTGGCTATCATATCTTCTCTACAATAACTTCCATCTTCCTTGACAACATTGCTACAAAATAGATCATAAACTTTCAATTTTGTGTCTAATAAGTCTTTAATCCATCATTTTTCAAAATTTACAGTTTTAGAAATTTTGAATATATGTACAACCTATTAAACACAAAATGAAAGTTCATGAACTTATTAAGACTTTTTTTAAAACTTATGAACTTATTAAATATAAGATTGAAAGTTCAAAGGCTCGCATTAGTCACTTTTTAAAGCTAAAACGAAATAGAGATATACTTTAAAGTTCTAAATATCTAAGAGAAAGAAAAAATAAAAATACCAACTCGATCTGAAATATACGTTTTGATGTCATCCTCACTAATCTTGGAACCTTTACATCTAACAACAAATGCAATAGAGAAAAGAGTTGTGAATCGACGCCAGTATAATTTTACTTTCCTTTCTTTTTTATTTTCTTCTATTTTCTTTTCTTATTTAATGTATTATTTTTTTACTTTTCTCTGCAAATCTTTAAAAAAATATAAAAAAAAAAGAAGATAGTTTTGTATATAGAGAACCTTCTGCATATATTTACTTTCTTAAAATAGTTTTGTATGTAGGTTGGTTTTAAGGAACTAAATTCAATTTTTATGATGTATTTTCAGAGAGGAAATCCAAAGGATCAAGGAAAATAATCCTTAGAATAGCTATAGGGAAGCTTTCTGTACAACAACCAAAAGCGTAAGTTAATTGATAATTATAATAAAAAATTGTCGTCCAACATGGGTATGTCCTGCTGCTTCATTTTCCATATTGTGAAGAATAAAAGCTATTCCTTTTCAAACAAAAAGGAAAAAAAAACAATAAAATTATGTATGTTCTGCTATAGGCATGCTCATGGAAACTTACGGTATGAAAACAGTAGCAAAAAATGTTAGGGTTTGAAGTCAAGAAATATCAGATCTACCAAAAAAATCCAGATCTAGAAAAAAAATAACAAAATAAAAAAGGAAAAAGAAACCACGAACTATCACCTAATCGGTGACCTCGACGACGACAGACGCGACGGTGAAGCTTCGGTGGACTCGACAACGACAGTGCAGATCTGGTCGGCGAAGGATGCTCGATGGAAGGTCGACGACGGAACACTCGATGAAGGAAGCTCGGTGGAAGGTCGACGACGGTGGAGATCTGACCAACGAAGGACGTTCGATGTCGATATCACGACGAAGGACGTTAGTTGCGTTGACAACGAACGACAGACAGATGGTGGATGAAGGGGCGGCGCAAGTGAGATAGAAGAAACGATGGTAAGGGTTAGATGAGGGATGAGAGAGTGGCATATATATAGTATTTGTCAAAAATTAAATTAAAAATATCTTTAATGTCGGGCTTTGCCCGTCATTGAAGGTACTCTATAATGACGGGCAATGCCCGTCATTATAGATGAATTTCATTTTTTAAAAAAAATTTCAGCGCGATTTTTTATGTCCGTCATTGTATCCCAGGCGTGTTTTTTCATGTTCGTTATTGTATCCTAAATTTGTTCTAGTGATCCTAAGGCAAGGGAAAGTAGAAATTCACACAATGGCAGATCATAAGCTAATCAACAACCCTTAACCCATCAGGGAGTATTTCCAACCTGTGTTTAACTTTGAGCAGGCTGGAATTGTCCATGCCCCTATAAATGGTAATAATTTCGAACTAAAAACAGGGATTATCCAGATGGTTAGGGAAAGTGCCTTTAGAGCTCCTTCCACATAGGACCCTAATTCTCACCTACAAATTTTTTTAGAAATTTGTGGTATAACCAAATTAAATGGGATTTCTGCTGATAATAATCGCTTACATCTTTTTCCATTTTCTTTGCAGGGTAGGGCTAAGGAATGGCTAGGATCCCTCCCACCAAGAAGTATCACTTCCTAGGAGGAGCTGACCCAAGCCTTCATGACCAAATTCTTTCAACATGTGAAGGTTGCAAAGTTAAGGACAAAGATAGGAAGATTCAGGCAACACGATAGAGAGTAGCTATATGAGGCATGGGATCGTTATAAAGATATGCTCAGGAGGTGTCCACAACATGGTTACCCAGATTGGCTCCAGGTACAATTATTCTATAATGGAGTTGCAGGTTAGACTAGGACCATTCTGGATGTCACTGCTGGAGGGGCTTTCATGGCGAAGACTGTGCTAAAAGCGCGGGCCCACCTAAGGAAGTATCAACTGCCAGCTAGCAATGGCCCACAGACAATGACAGATCCAAACCAGTATCTGGACTTTATCAACTGGATGAGGTAACTACTTTTAAGTCTCATATGGCATCTCTTACTAACGCCTTAAATAAATTTGCAGGAACATCCCAAGTAGTGTTACCCTCTCAATGCTCCCAACTTGACGAGGAATCTACTATGGAGAAAGCACATTATCTGAACAATAGAAGCAATACTATGGAGGAAATCTGAATCAGAATACTACTCTAACACATTACTCTTCAGGTTTGAGGTATCATGAAAATTTTTCCTATGCTAATAATAAAAATGAGTTGAATTCTCCTACTGGTTATGCTTCTACCTCTGAGAGGAAGCCATCTCTAGAAGAAATACTGCACTCCTTTATTGCTCAATCCAGAAATATGTCTAACCAGCTGGGGAAGGTAGTCAACAGTGTAACTGGTGTTGTGACAAGTCATGGAGCTGCCCTGAAGAATATAGAGACTCAAATCAACCAGATGAGTATGACCATTTGTCCATTGCAGAAAGGTAAGTTTCCTAGTGACACAGAGGTAAATCCAAGTGAAACCTGCAATGGAATCAGACTTAAAAGTGGAAGGAACATAATAAGGAAAAAGGCTGAAAAGGAAGAGGCTCTTGAGATGGTAAAGGATAAGTCACAACCTGCCAGTGACAACAAACAGGAGAAACAAACTAAGTGATAACACATAAAATGTGTTATCCTTCGGCTTAATTATTGCATGTTTTATGTTTATTTCAGATCTTTGAATCACTAAATTTCAAGTAAAGAGCGTAAACACAACACTTGGAGACATTTTGGATCACTCGAGATCAAATAGGGGCTTTTTGGAGCTTAAAATAACATCAAATAGAAGAAGAATTGGCAAACCTAGCAAATTGACCCGAGGTGATGGCGTTGCAACGCCCTGCAGAGCGTTATAACATTGTCCGTGCAGATTTCTTGCGTTTAAGACACATGCAGAACTTCGATAAGAAACCAAGCAGAATGACCGTGGCGAGGCCGCTGCAACGCAGCTTTCTAGCGTTGCAACGCAAGTTCGATAGAGGAGGCGCGTGTTTAGGTAGCAACGTTTCAACACTGTCCCTAGCATTGCAACGTTGGCGACACTTTCCATATCTGATACCCACCTAGGGCACAACGTTGCAACGTTGTCCCCAGCGTTGCAACGCTATGCCGATTACCCTTATAAATACACAACTTTGACATCTTTCAAATGGAGCCAAATTTGATAGTTTTTGCACCCTAATTTCTAAATACACTCTTCAAGAAGAGAAAATAGAGCATTCCATTGGAGCCAAAGCATTTGTGGAGCTTCTGTTTGGATGTATGTCCTAATCTCGTCTTGTTTGTAATATTACCATTTGAAATAAATAGGAGTTATTTCTTTCATTGCTTTGTGTCTCGCAATTTTACAAACTTTGTCCAATAAACTAAGGTCTAGGGTCATTGATTTTATGATTTTAGGTGACCCTCAAGTACCTTAGTCGTGAGGGCCTTTGTAAATGGATCAGCAACGTTGTACTCCGGCGTTATCTGCGTGACTGCCACGTCTCCGCGGTGCACAATCTCCCTTATTAGGTGATACTTCCGCTCAATGTGCTTGCCCCTCTTATGATTCCGAGGTTCTCTCGAGTTGGCTACAGCACCACTATTGTCACAAAACAGGATAATCGACAAGTTCATATTTGGAACAACTTCCAAATCCATCATGAACTTCCTAAGCCAAACAACTTCCTTTGCAGCTTCACAAGCCACAATATACTCGGCTTCCATTGTGGAATCAGTGATGGATCCCTGTTTGATGCTTCGCCACACTACAGCTCCTCCATTCAGAATGAAGGTTGACCCCGAAGTGGAGTTCCTAGAATACTTATCGGTCTGAAAGTCAGAGTTTGTGTATCCCGTAAGGATCAAATCCCAACTTTCACACACAAGGATGTAGTTCCTCGTTCTCCTAAGATACTTGAGGATTGCCTTTACGGCTGTCCAGTGATCTAATCCTTGATTGGATTGATACCTACTGACAATCCCAACTGCATAACAGATGTCGGGCCTAATACACAACATGACATACATGAGGCTCCCTACAGCTGAAGCATAGGGGATTCTCCTCATATCCTCAACCTCTTGAGGTCTCTTAGGACATTGATCCTTAGACAGGTGAGCCCCATGCCTGAAAGGCAACAAGTCCTTCTTGGAGTTTTGCATCTTATATCTAGACAACGTCTTGTCAATATAAGACGCTTGAGATATGGCTAGCGTTATGTTCTTCCGGATCTAGACAATCTGGATACATAGAACATAATGGGCCTCTCCCAAATATTTCATTCGGAATTGCGAAGCAAGAAATTTCTTAATGACAGTAAAAAATCCTACCTCATTACCAATGAGAAGAATATCATCCACATATAATATCCGAAATCGACAGTGTTGTTGACGATTTTCTTGTAGACACAAGGCTCGTCAACATTCTGATCAAAGCCGTAAGATTTGATCGGCTTATCAAACATTATATTCCAAGACCTTGAGACTTGTTTCAGTCCATAAATAGACTTATAAAGCCGGCAAACCTTTTGCTCTTGGCCTTGGGCAATGAACCCTTTGGGTTGGTCCATGTAGATGGTTTCGTCAAGTTTGCCATTCAGAAAGGTTGTCTTGACATCCATCAGCCATACCTCATAGTCATAATATGCGACAATGGCCACAAGGATCCTGATCGACTTTACCATGACTACACGTGAAAAAGTTTCCTTGTAGTCAACCCCTTCAACCTGGGTAAAACCCTTTTCCACTTGTCGTGCTTTGAAGGTCTGCATCTTCCCATCTATGCCACGTTTACGCTTGTAGATCCATTTGCAACCTATAGGTTTTACCCCATCCAGTTGATCCACAAGCTCCCCGACAGAATTGAAGTACATCAACTCCATTTCCTTGTCCATAGCTTTAATCAATTCGTCTTTGTCAACGTATGTCATTGCTTGATCATAGGTCAATGGATCCTTGCAATCATCATCAGGGGTGACGACTTGAGTTTCAGCAAAACCTATGTAACGTTCAGGCTATCCCACAACCCTCCCGCTACGTCGAGGCATTCTCAACTCTTGAGAATTGACTTGACTAGAAAAGGTAGGATCAACAACACTTGTTGACGTACTAGCCCCATCAACAACTTTTGCTGATGTACTGTCCATTTCGTCTAACACAATTTTACTCCTAGGTAAATGATCCCTGATGTGGTCTTCCTCAAGTAATGTGGCGCTTGTCGACACAAGCACCCTATTTTCCTTAGGATCGTAAAACAGACCACCCCTAGTCTATTTTGGGTAACCTATAAAGAGGCACAATTTTGAACGGGGTTCAAACTTCTTCGAGTTTTACACCAACACATGGGTTGGGCATCCCCAAATCCTGAAATGGTGTAATCTGCCTTTACGTCCATTCCAGAGTTCAAAAGGTGTTACACAAACATTCTTCGACGGAACGTTGTTCAAAATATAAACTGCAGTCTCCACTACGTAACCCCAAAAAGAATCAAGGAGACGAGCATAGCCCATCATCGACCGAACATGTCCAACAGGATTTTGTTTCTCCTCTCCGATACACCATTCTGTTGTGGCATACCAGGTGCTGAGAGTTGGGACGTAATTCGATGTTCTATCATATATAGTCTTGGAATTCAGTGTCCATATACTCTCCACCTCGATCCGATTGAAGTGTTTTAATTGTTTTACCTAACAGGTTCTTAACCTTAGTCTTGTACTTCTTGAACTTTTCAAGAGTTTCAGACTTCTTATGCATTAGGTAAATATACCCATTCCTTGAATAGTCATATATAAAAGATACAAAGTATTCGTAACCTCCTCATGCTTCAACACTCATCGGACCACAGAGGTCAGAATGTATAAGCTCTAGAGGCACTTTGGCTATATATCATATTCCACTAAAAGGACGTTTGGTCATTTTGCCTTCAAAGCATGACTCACATACCGGTAAAGAGTTATCTTCCAACTCACTTAGAAGTCCACTCTTCACATTCTCTCAATCCTATTAAGATTAATGTGGCTTTACCTTAGATGCTAAAGATGGGCACTTTCTTTAAGAGAAACTTTCATTATTTTAGTTCGTGTTTCAACCGTTTTATACAATTCGATGATTCAAAACACTTTTGACCAAATTAGGTTTCAAAACGTACAAGTTATTCTCAAGTGAAGCAGAACAAATCAAATTTCCTTTGAAACAAATAAACGCTTTATTCAATTCAAAGTTAACTGAAATACAATGTTCAATATGAAAGAGTGTAGATTAAGAAAGCGGAAGCAATTTTGGATCATGAACACTCTAAGTTGATCAATTTTTCAAAACAAAAAATATGCTCAAAACTTGAAAAACAGAGAATAAGAACTCATACCTTTGTAGCTCAAAATTCTACTAATCCGTGGTCAATTTCTTGTCACAAACACATTGTGGGCAACCTCTAGTGTCTTCCCTACTATCCTCATGCCTTAGAACAGATTGTGGGATCTTAAGTTGAGAGAATTTAGAAGAAGAGTGAGAATGGTTCAAAACCGAGAATTCTATGAATTTCATCAAAAATTCTCTTTTTCCTCTTCAATTTATCTTCAATTAAAACTTCAACAACCTTTGTGAAGATGCCAACATATGAATGATGAGGATTAATTAAGAAGGAGGTGTTGATTTATGGTGAATTTCAAAAGCAAAGTAGCTTGTTCACCATTTAAAGTTTGGTCCAATTGAAATTTCAAGTTCAATTTTGAATTTTTATTTAATTTTAATTCAAAATTACTATAAAATTAATTTTAAATTAAAATCAATTTATTAATTTAATTAATTAAATATTTTAATTAATTAATTTTAAATAATTTATTTAATTTAATATCAAATATCAAATTAAATAATTGGACCAATCCCGATTACTTAAATCGACCGTTCGAACATGAATCCTTTATTCATGTTATAAACCGAACCAAAATGTAAATAATATTTAAATATTTCCACCTTTTCTTTATCATATTTAATTCATAATTCATATATTACACGTTAAGTATATCACATATAATTAACGTTTTCTCCCAAAATCGAATTTGAACAATTCAAATTCTTTTCTCTCAAATGTTACAAGGCTTAGTCTGAGCTAGTAAGGGGGACCTAATGGACCTACAGATCATGAGATCCAATGATACGAGAATAACCGACCAAACTCTATAGCCTAACTAATCAACATTCGTTAACCACTGGGACACTCCCCTAAATCCCAGTGGTTGCACTCTTCTCACTGTAGATATATTTCTGTCTACTCGATATAACCATGATTAGTAAGTCGATCCTTCACAGGTCGTTCGTAATTACAACTGGGTCAAAATTACCGTTTTACCCCTGTAATTACATCTTGTTCCTTAAGTCTCATTGATCCTATAATGAACAATTGGTTTCTGGTCCAACCAAGAAACTGAATCCCTCTCGAGCCAATGAGAGGGGTGACCCCTTTGTTCAAGACCCAGAGTCAGCACTTAACGGAACAACCACTATACTAATCCCTTAAGTGGCTAGGAGTCAATTCCATCTTGCAGAACTATGTTCTCAGCTATCTACCCGGTCTTATCATTGAAATGGGAGGCTTATTGAGTCGGCAATCTCAGGCCACTCTAACCCATGCAAATTGTTGCGTAAAATTATAGATATGCAATACCGCAGTGTACGGGTCAAGTTTTAGTATAGTGATTTATGAGTCAAAGTATCGTCCTCGGGAATGGGTTTCAAGATTAATTAATTACTAAGATACTAATTCTCAATTTTAGCTAAAGAAGCATAACATAGATAGTTGATTGAAAGTAAAGACAAGCAAACAAACAAACATGTGGAGACACGAAGTGATAGATTTGAGGGAAGTGATTATACAAGTTAATGACTCAATTAACACATGCAATGAACCAATGAGATGAATTTATGAACATGAAGTAAAATACTCAAGATAATCTCTCGATTCTTAGTCAGCCTCACACATGCAATAAACTCCATAGTCTCCATATGAACCTACGACATGCATGGTATTAAGCAACTTCTTTATGCATTTCCCTAAGATTTCTAGGTCATTCTCATGCCCGATTTCTAAGGGTTTTGACAATTTTGCTCTAATTCAAGTCTTATCTGTCACACCCCCTCCCGAACTACTGCCCTAACTTAGCGAGCAGACACGCGTGAAGCCAACATCATCTTTCACCTCTAACGATACACATGACCTGCTTTACACGATAAGCATACTATACTTGTATAAGAAACACTTTAAACATAACACACGAGAATATTGACAAATCACGTAGCCTACATAAGGAGTAACCCTACTTAAGACTCTCTGAAAAACTGAAATGTATGTGAACATCACAACCATAAACACACCCAACCATGGTTTACACAACCATAACCTAGAATGTACACATAAACATAACTTCATATTCCTTCTTCTATACATAGAGACTTTCTATACAACTCCACCCACGTACAACATATCAAACTTGTGAAGCTTCCAGTGATATGGCGAGTTATCGAGGCACTTTGGGAGCTCGATCTCTACCGAAAAGTGGGAAAAACAACTTGAAAGAATGAGTTTGTGAAGCTCGGTGAGTGACTTGAGTTTAAAAGAAAACTATTAACTCGTAAATCATATCACCTGCCATCTATGATCATATGCATCTGTAATCAAGCGTTAAAAATAATCGTAGTAATCATAATAGCTTTTCATGAAAACCAAAGTATATCGTTAAAATCTCGTAAGGCATGTAAATGATATAAACTATTTTTAAAACATGTCACAATCTACGTTGTGTAGGGCACGCCCAGTACAATCAACGTTTATTCTACGATGTAGTGGGGCCCGTCCAGCACTCCCATTGTCTTTGTCGCAGTGGGGCCCGCCCAACACTCACGACAGCGCTGTTGTCACGGAGTACACTCAACGTCGACAACAGAATAACACTTGTGTGCACACGGTACCATAAAGCCTCGGCCTTAATATCTCAGAAAATCACATGAAAACATTTGAACATGCCTGCTTATCTTTTCTTTCATAAAACTCAAGCTTACTCAGCTTGTTCATAAAACAAGAAATCTTAAATCATACTTGCTCGAAATCATAGCATTTCCATAAACTTTGGAAGTTCAATAAACATATGCTCATGTATAAATTTATCAAGACATTTAGGCTCACAATGGATACTTGAAAACATTTCTAGGAAAACATGAATACTCATAAACATGTGTTCAAAAGAAAACGTAAAGCATTGTAACCATTTCATTCTAGCAAAAACTTGTTTTCTTAAAACATATCTCAAGCATATAGTTCATTTTGTCACTCACAGTATTAAAACTAGAACCTTGGCTCGTACACTCGACCTATTTGCTCTTGGCCTGTCAAACAAACCAAATTCAACCATTAGAACCTCAAGCTCATGCTTTTTAACCTTAAACTTACAAGAAAACACACTTTCAAAATTTCTAGCATTTTCAGATTTTATGCCCTGTTTTCAGACAGCCATAACTTCTTCATTACTTATCCAACAATAATGTACTTTATACCACATTCATCCTTTTGGAATCCTCTAAAATTCTTATGAAGACATGAAACTGATATTCCTAACAGATTTGTTCAAAAATACCTCGAAAGCTTCTTTCCCAGGAACTAACTTCTGTTGTTTCCAGATTCGGATTTCCTGCTGCACAACAAATTTAACCTGATACTTAAAACATCTTCTAAACAATTTCTACTCACAATTTCCTCATGAACATTGTAGTAAATTCAATAAGCTTTCGAACCATACCAATTACAGCTTCTAACTCCAAGTATACAGATCAGAACAACCAAAAAACCACAGACTTCTCAGTTTACTGACAAATTTACTGTCTTCGCGCCTTCCTCTCTTCAAATAAAGCAGACTTACGGTCAGAATTTGCTCGAGCTTCCTTCACGAATTTTGTTCAAAAATGAATTAACTTTCAAGAAACAAAATCTCAACTCTTACCACATCTTGTTAAGCTCGAAATGATTAAAACATCCGAATCAAGCTAGATTATTCATCTTGTTTGCCATACTAACATGACTTGGTTTCTCTTCCCTTCTTCTGCAACTTCAACTCCAAAACAAAAGAAAAACACCTTCTTCCTCTTCCTTCATCCTTATCCCACGAGCACCTGTTTTATTTTTTTAAAATGAGAAGCAAAAGGAGAGAAGATGGTTAAAGTAATTCAAGCGGTGGGGTTTGTCCTTTTGTCTTTTGCTTTTCTTTTCTTTTTCTTTTCATTTCTTTCCTTTATCCCTTTCTTTCTTTTCTTTTCTTTTCTTTTCTTAACAAAACAAAACTTAATATATTAAACATTTGTTTCATTTCCTTTTCTTCTTTTGTCTTTAAAGCAAGCCAAACCAAAATGGTTTAAACTTCCCTTCCTTGTTTTCCTTTTGTCTTTCACTTCATTTCTTTTCTTTTTTGTAACATTGAAAACCAAGTTTTAAACATTCATTTCTTCTTTCCTTTTGTTTTTTTTTTAAATAAGGAAGTTCCAAAGAAAGATCTCGGGTTTACAACTTACCTCCCCCTTAAGAAATTTCGTCCTCGGATACTTCCTCCTCATTTTGTCTTCTAATTACCAGGTTGCCTCCTCCACTCCGTGATGTCTCCAACGAACCTTCACGAGTGGGATTGTCTTGTTTTCTCAAGACTTGTTCTTTCCTGTCGAGGATTTTAACTGCATTCTCTATGTAACTCATGTCTTCTTCCAGTTCAACTGGTTGTGCTTGCAACACATGTGTCGGATCTGGAATATACTTCCTCAATATGGACACATGGAAAACATCATGTACTCGAGATAGTTCCGTTGGCAACTCCAGTTTGTAGGCTGCTGGCCCAACTCGTCCCGTTACTTGATAAGGATCAATATATCTGGGTTTTAGCTTACCTTTCTGTCCAAACCGAAAAATACCTCTCCACGGAGATAATTTCAAGAAAACTTGATCTCCGACTTGGAATTCTAAGTCCTTTTTGTCGCTTATCTGCATAACTCTTCTGACGGTCTTGAGCTACCCTCAAATTCTCCTTGATTACCTTAATATTATCGGTCGTAACTTGCACCAACTCAGGACCGATTAGCTTCCGCTCTCCTAGTTCATTCCAATATACGAGCGTTCTATCTCAGTATTTTATCCAGCCTCAAATGGTGCCATGCCAATACTTGACCGATAATCATTAGTGTAAGTGAACACCATAAGTGATAGGTGTGTATCCCAACTTCCCTTAACTGGATGAATACATGCTCTCAACATGTTATCTAGGGTCTGAATGGTCCTTTTTTACTGACCATTTATCTGAGGATGGAGCGCTGTACTAAAGTTCAATTTTGTTCCCATAGCCTTCTGTAAGCTAGGCCAAAACTTAGAAGTAAATCTTGGATTTCTATCTGAAACTATGGACACTGGCACTCCGTACTGACTCACAATTTTGTCGACGTATAGCTTAGCTAGCTGATCAAGCGTAGACGTCGCTTTAATCGGTATAAACCGTGTTGTCTTAGTGAGTCCATCAATAATTACCACATACCATCATGTCCCCTTGAAGTATGTGGTAATCTAAACAGGAAAATCCATAGTGATATGCTCCCATTTCCATTCCGGCACTGGCAATGGATTAAGGAGTCCTCCTTGTCTCTGTCTAACTGGTTTAACCTGCAGGAAGATCAAACATCTATCAATATAGTCAGCTAACTCCCGCTTCATCCCAGGCCACCAATAAGTCCCCTTCACAGTTTTACACATCTTGGTGCTTCCTGGATGCATAGCGTAGCTGAATTGTGAGCTTCCTCTAGAATAGCATCTTTAAGCTCACTAATACTCGGGACACATAGTTTTCTCTGCTTAACTATGGTTTCATCTGTTCTCATTCTAGATTATACCTCTGGGCCCTGTTTGGACATTTGAAACATTTTCTTCAAGTTACTATTCTATGGTTGTCTTTTAACAATCCCTGCTACGAGTGAAGACTTGATATGGAATTGAGCTAAAAGACTCCCTAAACTCTTTGCAGTCACTACTGCCTTAGAACCCCTTAGAGTACTTGAAAATGTTGCTCGAATACCACACAAGGCATTCCTAGCTAGGAAGTCTTGACTTCCTGCTTAATGCATCTGTTACCTCATTCGCCTTACCATGATGGTATTCTATGGTACAATCATAATCTGTAATCAATTCTAACTATCTTCTCTATCTCATATTCAACTCCTTCTGATCAAAGATATATTTTAGACTCTTATGATTTGTAAAAAATAACACCTCTCGCCAAACGAGTAATGTCTCCAGATCATCACTGCTAAAACAACTGCTGCTAACTAAAGATCGTGGGTAGGGTAATTACACTCGTGCTTTTCAAATGCTTTAACGCATAAGCTATTACTTTTCCTTCTTGCAGAACACACACCCTAATCCTTGTCACCAAGTATAATAGTAAATCACATATTCTTTTCCCGCTACTGGGAAGTGTTAGAATAAGATCTTGTCATCAACCTTGTATTCAACTCCTGAAAAACTCTGTTCACACTTATCTGACCATTAAAACTTAACATTCTTTCTCGTTAAAGTTGTTAAGGGTAATGCTAATCGTGAGAAATTCTCAACAAACCATTTGTAGTATCCTCGCTAAGCCTAGGAAACTACGTTACCTCTGTCTGTCGCATTAGCTGGTCTCTCTAAGTTGACCATAGCTTTTACTTTATTCGGATCCACACTAACTCCATTTGTTGAAACAACTTACCTCAAACACTACAGTTCAACCAAAACTCACATTTGGTGAATTTAGCGTACATTTGCTTATCGCAGTAGTGTTTATAGAATAATACTCATGTGTTCCTCGTGGGCTTTCCTGTCAACCGAAAAAAAAAGTAGTATATCATCAGTGAATACTATCACAAACTTATCCAAATACTGGTGGAAAATCTGTCCATGAGGTCTATGAAAACTACTAGTGCATTGTTAAACCGAATGACATTACTAAACACTCATAATGCTCGTACCTCATTCTGAATAATGTCTTAGGAATGTCTGATTCTCTGACCTTAAACTGATGATATCCTGATCTTAAATCAATCTTAGAAAACATTGATGCTCCTCGTAACTGGTCAAACAAGTCATCTATACGGGACAAAGGATACTTATTACGTATTGTGACTTTGTTTAACTGTCTATAATCAATGCATAATCTACGACTACCATCTTTCTTTTTCACAGATAACACTGGAGCTCTCCAAGGCGATACACTAGGTCTGATGTGTCCCTTATCAACTAGTCCTTGTAACTGCATCTTTATCTCCATGATCTCACTTGGAGCCATTCTATACGGCGCTTGCGAAATAGGTGTTGTTTCTAGTAGCAATTCAATAGTGAACTCTACTTCCCTATCAGGTGGCAACCCCTGATAGATCTGTTGGAAAAACATCAAGAAATTCGTTCACAACAAGAACATTGTCTGGTTTTATCTTTTCTTCCTGCACCTCTACTACATGTGCAAGGAACGCCGTGCAACCTTTCCTCAATAACTTCTCAGCTTTTAATGCTGAAATCAAACTCGTAGGGATAATCTTTCTTTCATTCCATAATACTACTTCAGCTAATCCTGGTTTCTTGAAAATAACTTCCTTTATATGGCGATCTCTGGAAACATAATTAGTAAATATGAAATCCATCCTTAAGATTGCATCTCACACCTCCAAGTCTAGTGGAAGAAGATCCACTAACATATTGAGACCTTCTACTAAGACCTCACAGTTCCGCAACACTGCATTGACTAGTACATATCACTAACTAGAGTGTATATAACTAACCTTTTACATAAAGGTTCTAGTTTCCCATTCAACTTAGTCAAGAACATACTAAAAACAAAGAAATGTGTAGCACCTGGTTCTATTAAAACACGTGCAGGTGCATTACAAATAGTGATCGTACCAGCAATGACATCTGGTGCATCTTTTGCTTCTTACTGAGTCATAGCGTAGAGCTTTTCCGTGTTGCTTAGGTCTCCCTACAACTCTCTTTAGTCTAACACCGTTGGTGCCCTCTCTGCAATCTTGCTGTTAATCAAACAAACTAACTAGGTCTTCTTTAACTCTGCCTCTAATAGGCACTACCCACATTCCTCTGCCTCGATGCCCGACTGATAGCTCGATTCTTAAAGTCTTATTGACTTGAAAACATTTACTCTGGGTGTGAACCTCCTCGGTTCACGACCTCGGTAACTGCTTGTTGTCGAAGCCCCGCAACTAGGCTCCACTATTAATTTAACCTTTGCTATACTCTGCTCAACATGTAGAGCAGGCACTATTAGCTAAGAAAAGTCAGTCCACTTAGAAATAGCTATAACTGGGTACGTATCTCAAGATGTAATCCTCTTTCAAACCTTCGACACTTGTCACTCTCAGATGCCATATTCACATCAGCATACCGTGATAGTTCGATATACCTTCTCCCGTACTCAGCCACTGAAAGTTACCCTTGCTTCAATTCTAAAAGTTCATCCCTCTTTGCCTCGCGGTACGTGTTAGGGTAATACTTGTCTTCGAATATGCTTTTAAAAGTTTGCCAGTCTAAAGTACGTGCATTACTACAACTTGCTAACATCGATTCCCATCATCGTTCTGCCTTCTTTAGCAGCAAAAATGTGGTCAACTTAACATTTCGCTCCTTAGAGCAACTCATCACATCAAAACATTTATCAAGCTTTTTCAGCCAAACCTCAGCTT
Organism: Trichosanthes cucumerina; assembly: GCA_036507285.1. Taxonomy (NCBI): domain Eukaryota; kingdom Viridiplantae; phylum Streptophyta; class Magnoliopsida; order Cucurbitales; family Cucurbitaceae; genus Trichosanthes; species Trichosanthes cucumerina. The sequence goes on along the minus strand of JAYKKG010000025.1, from coordinate 38,448 downwards.
CAGCTGGATCTTTGGAACCCTCAAACACTGTGGCTCCTAATTCTTTTAGGTGATCTATTCAATATGTCTTGTCAAGATTACTTAGCCCTGCTCTCTCTATGGCTTACCTAGCTCCTGTGAGGAATTAACATGCTGCTGAAATCTGGCCCCTATCTGGACTCTCAGGGCACTAGATCCCCTCTCAGAATGGCCTTGGATAGGATCCTGCGTCCCGTCCTGATCCCCGCCTCGCTCGCATCGTCTCAAGTGCGTGATGGCACGACCTCTCTAACATATCAACATACTAGACATGTAATGAATACTCTCAAATGCACAACTCTAGACTTGTGTTCACATTCTAGTCCTGATTGGACTTACTATTATCCTTACTTAGATCATGCTATGCTAGTTTTATTGAACTAACTTAATAACTTTCTATGACTTTTTAATTTATTCTCAGAGCTAACTTGCCCTGTCTCAATTCCATGGAGCTAACTGCTCTGATACCAAGTTGTCACACCCTCTCCCGAACTACCTGCTAACTTAGCCCGGCAGACGGCGTGAAGCCAACAGTCATCGTTCACCTCACTAACGATACCTGTTGACCCTGCTTTACCTGATAAGCATACTATACTTGTATAAGAAACACTTTAAACATAACACAGTGGAATATTGACAAATACGTAACCTAAGTAAGGAGTAACCCTACTTAAGACTCTCTGAAAAACTGAAATGTATGTGAACATCACAACCATAAACACACCCAACCATGGTTTAAACAACCATAACCTAGAATGTACACATAAACATAACTTCATAGTCCTTCTTCTATACATAGAGACTTTCTATACAACTCCACCCACGTACAACATATCAAACTTGTGAAGCTTCCAGCAGACTATGGCAGGTTATCAGGCACTGGGAGCTCAATCTCTACCTGAAAAGTGGGAAAAAAACTGAAAGAATGAGCTATGAAGCTCAGTGAGTGACTTGAGTTTAAAAGAAAACTATTAACTCGTAAATCATATCACCTGGCCATCTATGAGCATATGCATCTGTAATCAAACGTTAAAAGTAACTATGTAATCATAATAGCTTTTCATGAAAACCAGCAAGTATATCGTTAAAATCTCGTAAGGCATCTAAATGATATAAACTCTTTTTAAAACATGTCACAATCTCACGTTGTGTAGGGCACACCGAGTACGACCAACGTTTATTCTACGATGTAGTGGGGCCCGCCCGAAAGACTCCCATCGTCTTTGTCGCGATGATGGGCCACGCCCGAAGACTCACGGCAACACGTTGTTGTCACGAGTACACTCAACGTCGACAACAGACTAAGACACGTGTGCACACGGTACCATAAAGCCTCGAGCTTAATATCTCGAGAAAATCACATGAAAACATTTGAACATGCCACTTATCTTTCTTTCATAAAACTCAAGCTTACTCGACATTGTTCATAAAACCAAAATCTTTAAATCATACTTGCTAGAAATCATAGCATTTCCATAAACTTTGGAAGTTCAATAAACATATGCTCATGTATAAATTTATCAAGACATTTAGGCTCATGATGGATACTTGAAAACATTTCTAGGAAAACATGAATACTCATAAACATGTGTTCAAAAGAAAACGTAAAGCATTGTAACCATTTCATTCTAGCAAAACTTGTTTTTTTAAAACATATCTCAAGCATATAGTTCATTTTGTCACTCACGGATTAAAACTAGAACCTTGGCTCGTACACTCGACCTATTTGCTTTTGGCCTGTCAAACAAACCAAATTCAACCATTAGAACCTCAAGCTCATGCTTTTTAACCTTAAACTTACAAGAAAACACACTCTCAAAATTCCAGCATTTTTAGATTTTATGCCCTGTTTTCAGACAACCATAACGTCTTCATTACTTATCCAAAAATAATGTACTTTATACCAAATTCTTCCTTTTGGAATCCTCTAAAAATCATATGAAGATATGAAAGTGAGATTCCTAACGGATTTATTCAAAAGTACCTCGAAAGCTTCTTTCCCACGACTTAACTTCTGCTGTTTTCAGATTCGGATTTCCTGCTGCACAAGAAATTTAACCTGATATTTAAAAGATCTTCTAGACATTTTCTACTCACAATATTTTCATGAAAGTTGTAGTAAATTCAATAATCTTTCGAACCATACCTATTAGAGCTTCTAACTTTAAGTATACAGATCAGAACAACCAAAAAACCAGAGACTTCTCGGATTTGACAGCAAATTTCTGTCTTCTGCCTTCCTCTTCATAAAACAGAAACTTATGGTCAGAATTTGCTCGAGTTTCCTTCCCGAGTTTTGTTAAAAAATGAATTAACTCTAAAGAAACAAAATCTCAACTCTTACCTCTTCTTGTTGAGCTCGAAATGATTAAAACATCAGAACTGGACTAGATTATTCATCTTGCTGCCATACTAGCATGACTTGGTTTCTCTTCCCTTCTTCTGCAACTTCAACTCCAAAAACAAATGAAAAACACCTTCTTCCTCTTCCTACATCCTTCTCCCACGAGCACCCAGATTTATTTTTTTAAAATGAGAAGCAAAAGGAGAGAAGATGGTTAAAGTAATTCAAACGGTGGGGTTTGTCCTTTTGTCTTTTTGCTTTTTCTTTTTCATTTCTTTCCTTTATCCCTTTCTTTCTTTTCTTTTCTTTTCTTTTCTTTTCTTAACAAAACAAAACTTAATATATTAAACATTTGTTTCATTTCCTTTTCTTCTTTTGTCTTTAAAGCAAGCCAAACCAAAATGGTTTAAACTTTCCTTCCTTGTTTTCCTTTTGTATTTCACTTCATTTCTTTTCTTTTTTTAACATGGAAAACCAGGTTTTAAACATTCATTTCTTCTTTCCTTTTGTTATTTTTTTTAATAAGGAAGTTCCAAAGAAATAACTCGTGTTTACATTATCTCTCGAGTCCACTTAAACCAACAAATTATGAAGTAAAGAACAAATTGACAAAAATAAGGACAAAACATGCTTCAATACGTAGCAAGAATGTCATAACAAGTAAATCAAATCCTAACTACAATGTCTAGCTACTCTAAATCACATGAAAATTAGACTAAACATGTAGAAAACGTTTTAGAACGCTATTACGATTTGAAAGAAAAGGAAATTAAACTTATGTGTCGATGCCGGTCCTTCGTCTCCGAGCTCCTGTCTTCGATCTCGAACCTCCATAGATGCTTTGGCTCCCAAAAACGTTATTTTCTCTTTTCTTACAAAGTGTATTTCAAAATTAGGGTAGAAAATCTACCAAATTCGGCTCTCTTTGCACAATTGCATAATGTTGTATTGATAGGCATAATCGCACGTTAGCGTTGCGCTTGTACCCAAAGCGGCCGTAAATAAGGAAATCGCCGGCGTTACAACGCCGGGGGACAGCGGCGTTACAACGCCGCTACCTTAACGCACGCCTCCTTATCGAAATGGCGTTGCGGCGCAGCGCAAGCGCTGCTGCAACGCCCCGATATGCGGATCCTTCATGTGCGCTTCCTTATCGAGATAGCGTTGCGCGGCGCTGCTGGGTAGCGTTGCGACGCTATCGCCTGGAGTCTTTAAAGCCTCTAAGCAGCAATCACGGCGTTGCAACGCCATCACCTCGGGTCTACTAGCTTGGGGTCTACGAGCTTGGATTGACCTTTCTACTTCCAATTGATCTTATTTTTAGCTCCAAAAGCCTCGTTTCGATCCCGAGTGATCTAAAATGTCTCCAAATGTCTGTTTAAGCTCTTAACTTTGAAATTGAGTGATTAAACCAAATAAAAGTTCAAATTATCATAAAACTAGAAATTATTAAGCATAAGGATAGCACATTTTGTGTGCTATTACAAATCTTAGGATAATCCAAATAAACAGGAGTTCATGGCACGCTTCGAGATTAAGATCGAGTTACCAAGGTTATCGTATGAATATAGTCGATTAAGACAATGCAACAGGTTATAAAGTCTAAGTGACTATTTCTGGAATCGATCTTATGCAAACTCATTGCATAGGGCCCCCTTCTGCATGTCTCCACATGAGCGATTTAGATCACATCGTTTGTACATTACAAAGTGGGTCGCGTCCATAGTGTCCCAAGGATAAGGTACCCAGTCCTATCACTATACTATAGACTGTTTTTGCTATAACATGAACCTAATCCAATTTTATGTCACACATAAAGTTCAAGTATACATCCTATAGCCATGGGTTCTTTATTGGATTAGGGTTTCAAAATATACAATTCACTTTATTTAATAACACCTTTGCTGAATAAATCTCAATAAGAACTTTATTGCAAAATGGAATATACATTCAGTTTACAACACCACGAGTTTTAGGACATAAAACCCAACAAACTCCCACTTGGACTAAAACGTCGGTGGAGTCAAACATGCTTGAGAAGAAAATGCAGTCCTCTTTGTACAACCTGTAGTCCTAGGCTCTCTAGGTGTCCCTCAAACACTTTAGCCGTGAGGGGCTTTGTAAACGGATCAACAATGTTGTGCTCCGAAGCGATATGTGTGACGATCATGTCTCCTCGTTGCACAATCTCCCTACTGTACAACCTGTAGTCCTAGACTCTCTAGGTGACCCTCAAACATTTTTGTCGTGAGGGGCTTTGTAAACGGATCAACAATGTTCTGCTCCGAAGCGATCTGTGTGACGATCACGTCTCCTCGTTGCACAATCTCCTCGATGAGATGATATTTGCGCTCAATATGCTTTCCGCGCTTATGGCTTCTAGGTTCTTCAGAATTTTCCATATTTGGAACAACTTCCAAATCAACCAAGAACTTCCTAAGCCATACAACTGCCTTCGTTGTTTCGCAAGTTGCGACATACTCAACCTCCATGGTGGAGTCAGCAATAGAACATTGCTTTATACTCCTCCATACTTAGCTCCCCCGTTAAGAGTGAACACTGATCCCGATGTGGATTTCCTCGACTCTACATTAGTCTGAAAACCAGAGTCAGTGTATCCTACAAGGATCAAATCCTTTGCGCCATACACAAGCATATAGTCCCTCATTCTGTTCAGATACATGAGGATATTCTTAACGATAGTGCAATGATCATATCTAGGATTGGACTGATACCTGCTAACAATTCCCACTGCATAGCATATGTCGGGTCAAGTACATACCATGGCATACATCAGACTACCGACAGCTGATGCATAGGGAATGCGTCTCATATCCTCAACTTCTTGAGGTGTCTTAGGACACTGTTCCTTAGACAGATGAATTCCATGCTTCAAAGGTAATTAACCCTTCTTGGAATTCAGCATCTTATATGTAATCAACATCTTTTCAATATAGGATGCCTGAGACAGCGCTAGCGTTTTGTTCTTACGATTCCGAACAATTTAGATTCCAAGGACAAACTGAGCCTCTGCCAATTCTTTCATTTGGAATTGGGTCGCTAGCCATTGCTTAACGCTAGTCAGGAATCCTGCATCATTTCCAATGAGCAAGATATGGTCTACGTATACAACTAAGAAGGCTACAGTAGTATTGCCTATCTTTTTGTAGATACAAGGCTCGTCAATATTCTGTTCAAAGTAATAAGATTTAATCGCAGTATCAAATCTTATATTCCAAGATCTAGATGCTTGTTTCAATCCATAAATGGATTGTTTCAGCTTGCAAACCTTTTGCTCTTGACCCTGAACTTTGAACCCCTCTGGTTCATCCATATAGATACTCTCTTCAAGATTCCCATTCAAAAAGGTTGTCTTGACATCCATTTGCAAAATTTCATCGTCATAAAACGTGGCAATGGACACGAGTATTCTAATCGCATTAAGCATGGCAACGGGAGAGAAGGTTTCTTCATAGTCCACCCCTTCTCGCTGGGTATAACACTTTGCCACAAGTCGAGCCTTAAAGGTTTGCACCTTACCGGCTTGATCTCGTTTTCTCTTGTAGATCCACTTTAAATCGATAGGTCTTTAACCATTTGATTGATCTACAGGTTCCCAGACTGAATTGAAGTACATTGACTTCATTTCGAGGTCCATGGCTTTAATCCACTGGTCCCTATCTATATCATTCATTGCCTGTTTATAGGTCAATTGGATCCTCTATGCCATCATCAGGCATGACGACCTGGGTTTCAGTTAAACTCATGTAACGGTCGGGTTGTCTAACATCCCTCCCACTACGTCGAGACATTCTCAACTCTTGAAAAGGACCAGCTTGATCAACAACTTTTGTTGATTTATCTGAAGCTTCCTTGGAAATTTCGCTCAAGACAATTCTGCTACGAGGTTGATGATCTCCCATGTGGTCTTCCTCTAAGAACGTGGCATTTGTTGACACAAACACCTTGTCCTCCTGTGGATCATAAAACAGACCACCTTTCGTTTCCTTTGAGTATCCTACGAATAGGCATAATTTGAACGATGTTCCAGTTTCTTTGGATTGGACACTAGCACATGTGTCAGACATCCCCAAATCCTGAATTGACATAAACAACCTTTACGTTTTTTCCATAACTCATAGGGTGTTTCTAAAAACACTCTTAGAGGGAACCGTGTTCAAAATCTATGTAGCAGCTTCTACTGCATATCCCCAAAACGAACTAGGCAGCTGAGCGTAGCTCATCATGGATCGAACCATGTCTAACAGGGTTCTGTTTCCCCTTTCAGATACACCGTTTTGCTGAGGTGTACCAGGCGCTGAGAGTTGGGATACGATTCCATGTTCTATCATATAGTCTTGAAATCTTAGATGCATATACTCTTCACCTCAATCTGATTGAAGTGTTTTAATCGTTTTACCTAACGAGTTCTCAACCTCTGCCTTATACTCCTTGAACTTTTCAAGGGTTTCGGACTTATGATGCATTACGTAAAGATAGCCATACCTAGAATAATCATCAATGAAATTGATGAAATATTCACACCCTCCCCGTGCCTTGACATTCATTGGACCACAGTGATCCGAATGCACGAGTTCCAAGGGTTCTTTCGCCCTATAACCTTTTTCAGAAAAAGGTCGTTTAGTCATTTTCCCTAGAGACAAGACTCACATGGTGGTAAAGATTTGTCCTCTAACTCACTTAGGAGACCACTCTTAACTAATCTCCCAATCCTATTGAGATTAATGTGACCTAGTCTATAGTGCCAAAGATAGGTATTTGGAGAAAGCTTCTGCCTTTTATTTTGAGTACCAACTGTTTAAAACATCTCGGTGTTCAAAATAGTTTTTATCTCTGTTGGTCTTAACACATATAAGTTGTTTTCATGTTTGGGAGAACATATTCGTACACCTCTTTTGCAAAAGTACATTTTCTAATAAAACGAATCTATCTCTAAATAAAAACTTTACTGCTCCCACTGCTCTAGCTGAGACAACCTCTCTTGTTCCAACCTTGAGAGTTATCTCACTATCAGCAATCTGCCTCCAGGAACTAGTTTCCTGAAAAGAAGAACACACATGGTTAGTGTCTCCTGAATCTAGTATCTAGGCACAATCATCGTGTTCCACTAAACATGTTTCAACAACGAGTAAATCATATTTACCTTGTTTTTCTTTCTCAGCTTTCTTTTTATCAAGGTACTTCAGGCAGTTCCTCTTCCAGTGCCCGTCTTCACCACAATAGAAACATTTTCCTGTGGCTTTAACCTTGCGAATGAGATCTTTTTCCTTCCCTTTATCCTTCTTCTTCTTCTGAATACCCTTATTCATAGAAAAAGAAGGACCAGACTTAGTCCTTGAGGATGACCCTATTAGGAACTTCCTCGAAGTTACAATGATTGCCTCCTTCTCTTTTCCCTTTGATTTCATCAGGGACTCAAATTTCTAGAGCTCGATGAGTAGAGTAGTCAGGTTATACTCTTTCTTGTTCATCACCGAATTGGTGTGAAACTGTAGGAAACTATTCAGAAGAGATTCCATTTTAAAAGTGATCTGACTGTTGTCATCAATGACAACCCCGTTTACCTCTGCCACGTTGAAATGGACCACCATATTATGGACATGCTCCCTAACAAGTTCCCTCCTTCATTCCAGAGTTGTAAACGTACTTGAGAGCATCATAACGGATCGACGAGGACGGTTGTCCAAACGTGGCCTGTAATGATCCCATGATTTCCTTTGAGGTGATCATCCCCTCATGTTTCTTAGACAACACATCAGATTTGATGTCTAAGATGTAGACCCGGGCTTTATCATTAGCACTAGTCCATTTGTCAAATGCATCTCAAACAGTTCGGGTTCCTGACGAACTGGGAGGGGGAGCACATTCCTCCGTCAAGACGAACCTTAGATCATGAATCACAAGAATCGTATTCAAGTTCGATTTCCAAGTTCCAAAGTTATCACTGTTAAGTTTGTCGGAGGCGAGTAATTGAATAAAAGAGCTCGACATGCTGAAAATAGAACATATTCTATTAGTGAATTTCTTTTAATCCATAACATGCATCCAATTAAGAATTTAGAAAAAGTAATAATGTACCCATAACATCATTTTTATTTTAGCAACGATACTTCAGTGAGTCAGAGCAACCGCTACCGAGGGGTAGTCAATCACAACTTCACCAAACCAAGACATTCTTGACTAAATGCTAATACCAGAATAACTCTTATTCCTATAGCATTCTAGTTATCGCTACTTTGGTCAAGAATTCACTAACACTTGCTTGAAAGTTAATTCATATCTCAACACAAAATTTGTGAAGGATGCTCGAGCAAATTCTTAATCTAAGTTACTTATTTGTTAAGAGGAAGGCAGAGGAAAGATTTTGCTGTCAAATCTGAGAACCCTCTGGTTTTTGGGTCGTGCTAATCCGTAGCATTCGAATTAGAGGTTGTAAAAGGTATGGTTGGAAAGTTTATGAAATTTCCTATAACATTCATGAAGAACTCGTGAGTAGAAAACGACTGGCAGATCTTTTAAATTTCAGGTCAATTTATGTGTGCAGAAGCGGAACGAATCAAGAAATAGCAGAAGTTTATTTTTAGGGAAGAGGCTTTTGAGGTATTTTCGAGAAAATCTGTAAGGAATTTGAATTTCATTCCTTCAAATGCATTTTAGAGGGTTCAAAAAGGATGAGTTTGGTATAAAGTACATCCTTTTTGGCTATATAATGAAGAAGTTATGAGAGTATGAAGTCAGGGCATGAAATCTGTAAAATGTTGGAAAATTAAATGGTGTGCTTTTTGTAATTCCTAAGTTGAAATTCATGAGCTCGAGGTTCTAATGCTTAGTTTTGGTTTGTTTGACAGGCCAAAAGGAAATAGGTTGAGTGTATAGGCCAAGGTTATAGTTCTAACGCTGTGAGTGACAAAACAATTTATATGTTTGTATTATGCTTATGAAAATACAAGATTTTGCTAGAACGAAATGGTTTGAATGCTTATTGTTCCCCTTTGAACACATATTTATGAGTATACATGTTTTCCTAAAAATGATTTCAAGGGCTCGTTGTGAGCCTAGATTTCCCAATGAAAATTATATGTGAGCAGATGTTTGTTCGTTACCTGAAAAATGTTATGATTTCAAGTAAGCATGTACTAGGAAGAATGATTTAAAGATTTTGAGTTTTTATGAACAAGCTGAGTAAGCTTGAGTTTTACGAAAGAAATGATAACTAGGCATGTTCAAATATTTTTATGTGTTTTTCTGAGACTCGAATGAGTAAATGACTAAGATATTCAGCCTGAGGTTGTATAGTACCGTGTGCACACAAGTCCTTTTCTGTTGTCGACGTTGAGTGTACTCCGTGACAACAATGTTGTCGTGAGTGTTGGGCGGGCCCCACTACGACTAAGACGATGAGAGTGTTGGGTGGGCCCCACTACATCGTAGAGTAAACGCTGGTTGTACTGGGTGTGTCCTACACAACGTTGATTGTCATACGTTTTTAAATGGTTAGTAGTATCGATATGCCTTGTGAGATTTGAATGACGTACTTGTTGGATTTCTGAAAAGCTATTATGATTACACGTGTATTTTTAACGCTTGATTATAGATGCCTATGCTCATAGGTTTCCAGGTGATATGAATTATGAGTTATTAGATCTTAAACTCAGTCACTCATTGTGCTTCATAGCTCATTCTTTCAAATGTTTTCAAACTATTCAAGTAGAGATCGAGCTCTCGGTGCCTTATATCCTGGTATAGTCTGCCGAAAGCTCCACGAGTTTGATATTTTGTACGTGGGTGGAGTTGTATAGAAAGTCTATATGTATTGTAGGAGGACTATGAAGTTATGTTTGTGTGTACATTCTAGGTGGTGGTTGTGTAAACCATGGTTGTGTATTATTTTGGTTGTGATGCTCACACCCGTTTCAGTTTTCAAGAGAGTCTTAAGTAGAGTTACTCCTTACGTAGGTTTCGTAATTGTCAATATTCCATCGTGTTTATGGTTATTGTGTTCCATATGAAGGTATAGTATGTTTATCACATAAAACAGGGTCAACAGGTATTGTTAAGAGGTAAACAGTGTCTGTTGGCTTCACGCCGTCTTCCGGGATAAGTTAGCATGTATTTCGGGAGGGGTGTGACAACTTGGTATCAGAACCAAGTTAGATCCATGGGAAATGAGACAGAGAAAGTTAGCTCTAGAAGAAACTAACAAGTAAATAGCAAGTTATTGAGTTAATTCAATAGAATTAGCAAAGCATGGTCCAAGTAAGGATAAGAGTATGTCCAGTCAGGACTAAAATGTGAACACAAGTCTAGAATTGTGCATTTGAGTTAAGTATTCATTACATGTCTAGTATGTTGATATGTTATAGAAGTCATGCCACCATGTACTAGCAGACGATGCAGGCAGGATCAGGACGGGATGCATGATCCTACCCAAGCCCAATCTGAGAGGGGATCTAGTGCCCCGAGAGCCCAGGTAGGGGTAAGAATTAAGCAGCATGCTAGTTCCTCAAAGGAGGTAGGTAAGCCATAGAGAGTAGGGTCAAGTGATCCATACAAGATATATTGAATAGAACGCATAAAAGAATTAAGAGCCACATTGTTTGAGGGTTCCACAGATCCAGCTGATGCTGAGGGTTGGTTGGATATGCTTGAGATATGTTTTGATGTGATGATTTGTCCTGAGGAGCGGAAAGTCAAGTTGGCCACATTCTACTTCAGAAGGAGGCAAAAGGATGATGGAAATCAATATTAGCCAGGTGTAATGATGCACATACTTTAGATTGACAAACTTTCAGAAGCAAATTTCGAGGACAAGTATTACCCTAGTACATGCCACGAGGACAAGAGGGATGAATTTTTAGAAATTAAAGGAAGGGTCACTTTCAGTGGTTGAATACGAGAGAAGGGATACGAGTTGTCGTGATATGCTGATGTGATTGTGGCATCTGAGAGTGACAGGTGTCGAAGGTTTAAAAGAGGATTATGTCCTGAGATACGTACCCAAGTCATAGCTATTTCTAAGCAGACTGGCTTTTCTCAGCTAGTCGAGACTGCCCTACGTGTTGAGCAGACTATAGCAGAGGAGAAGGTAGTAGTGGAGCCTAGTTGTGGGACTTCGACAACAAGCAGTTTTGGAGGTCATGAGCGTGAAGGTTCACACCTGGATTAAATGTTTCCAAGTCGATAAGACTTTTAAAAAAACCGAGCTAGTAGCCAGACATCGACAAAGATGAATGTGGGTAGTGCCTATAAGAGGCAAAGTTAGATCAGCAACAAAACCGCAGACAGGGCAAGAGTTTATTGCCAGTGTAGCAAGGAGAACTCCATATGCGATTTGTGGCAAGAATCATCGAGGTCATTGTCTTGTGGGTGTTGGTACGTGCTACTAGTGCGGACAACCAGGACATGTCAAGAGGGATTGTCCAGAGCTGAGGACAGCCGAACCGAGGGACCAGGGAGTTGAGTCCCAGACAGTTCAGCAACCGAGAGTTTCAATAGCTGCAGGAGAGGGCACCAACGGTGCTAGACAAAAGGGAGTTGTAGGGAGACCTAAGCAACAGGGGAAGGTCTACGCTATGACTCCGCAAGAAACGAACGATGCACCATATGTGATTACTGGTACAATTGCTATTTGTAATGTACCTGTACGTGTTTTAATAGATCCAGGTGCTAACATTCCTTTGTTTTTAGTATGTTCTTAACTAAGTAGAATGGGAAGCTAGAACCTTTATGTGAAAGGTTAGTTATATATACTGCAGTTGGTGATGTTTTACTAGTCGATGCAGTGTTGCGGGACTGTGAGGTTTTAGTAGAAGGTCTCAATATGTTAGTGGATCTTCTTCCACTAGAGTTGCAGGTGTGAGATGCAATCTTAGGGATTGATTTCTTATTTACTCATTATGCTTCCATTGATTGACATGGAAAGGAAGTGATATTCAGGAAACCAGGGTTGGCTGAAGTGGTTTCCAATGGTGAAAGAAAGATTATTCCTACAAATTTAATTTTAGGATTAAAAGCTGAGAGGTTGTTGAGGAAAGGTTACATGGTGTTTCTTGATGTTTTCCAGTCGATCTATCAGGGTTGCCACCTGATAGGGAAGTTGAGATCACTATTAGATTTCTGCCAGAAACAACACCTATTTCGTAAGCGCCGTATAGAATGGCTCCAAGCGAGCTCAAAGAGCTGATGATGCAGTTACAATAACTAGTTGATAAGGGATACATAAGACCTAGTGTATCGCCTTAGGGAGCTCCAGTATTATTTGTGAAGAAGAAAGATGGTACCCTTAGATTATGCATTGATTACAGATAGTTAAACAAGGTCACGATACGTAACAAGTATCCTTTACCCCGAATAGATGACTTGTTTTTCCCATTACGAGGAACATCATTGTTTTCTAAGATTGATTTAAGATCAGGATACCATCAGTTAAAGGTAAGAGAAATAGATATTCCTGAGACAACATTCAGAACTAGGTACAGGCAGTATGAGTTTTTAGTAATGCCATTTGATTTAACAAATGCACCAACAGTTTTCATGGACGTCATGAACAGGATTTTCCACCAGTATTTGGATCAGTTTGTGATAGTATTCATTGATGACATACTAGTTTATTCGGTTGACAGGAAAGCCCATGAGAAACATTTATGGATTATTCTGTAAATACTGCGTGATAAACAGTTGTACGCTAAATTCACCAAATGTGAGTTTTTGTTGAATCAGGGAGTGTTTTGGGGGCATGTTGTTTTAGTAAATGAAGTTATTGTGGATCCGTATAAAGTGGAAGTTGTAGTCAACTGGGAGAGACCAGCTAGTGTGACAGAGGTATGTAGTTTCCTAGGCTTGGCAGGATACTACAGAAGGTTTGTTGAGGATTTCTCACGATTAGCATTACCCTTAACAGTTTTGACAAGGAAGAATGCTAAGTTTGAATGGTCAGATAACTGTGAACAGAGTTTTCAGGAACTGAAAAAGAGATTGGTGACAACACCTATTCTAACACTCCCTGTAGCGGAAAAAGAGTATGTGATTTTCTGTGACGCTTCGAGGCAAGGATTAGGGTGTGTGCTTATGCAAGAAAGAAAAGTAATAGCTTATGCGCCAAGGCAATTGAAAAATCACGAGTATAATTACCCTACCCATGATCTTGAGCTAGCAGCAGTTATTTTAACATTAAAGATTTAGAGGCATTATTTGTTCAGTGAGAGGTGTCACATTTACACAAATCATAAGAGTCTGAAATATATCTTTGATCAGAGAGAATTGAATATGAGACAAAGAAGATGGTTATAACTAATTAAAGATTATGAGTGTACCATAGAATATCATCTAGGTAAGGCGAACGTAGTAGAAGATGCTTTAAGCAAGAAGTCGAGACTTCCTAGGGACGCCTTGGATGGTATTCGAGCAACCTTTTTAAGTACTCTGAGGAGTTCTAAGGCAGTTGTGACTGCAGAGGATTCAGGGGGTCTTTTAGCTCAATTCCATATCAGGTCTTCACTCGTAGTAGAGATTGTGAGAAGACAACCAGAGAATAGTAACCTGCAGAAGATGTTTGGAATGTCCAAACAGGGCCCAAAGACAAAATTTAAGTAGAGAAAACTATGCGTCCCGAGTATTAGGGAGCTTAAAGATGCTATTTTAGAGGAAGCTCACAGTTCAGCTTACACTATGCATCTAGGAAGCACCAAGATGTACCAATTTTGAACGGAACGTATTGGAAGCCCGTAATGAAGGAGGAGCTAACTGATTATGTTGATAGATGTTTGATATGCTAACAAGTTAAGCCAGTTATATAGAGGCCAGGAGGACTCCTTAACCCACTACCAGTGCCAGAGTGGAAATTTGAGCATATCACTATGGATTTTCTGTTTGTTAGTACAACGTACTTCAAGTGGACATGATAGTATTTGGTAATGGTGGATAGATTCACTAAGACAACACGGTTTATACCGATTAAATCGACGTCTACACTTGATCATCTTGCTAAGCTATACGTCGATAGGATTTTGAGTCAATACGGAGTGTCAGTGTCCATAGTTTCAGACAGGGACCCAAGATTTATTTCTAAGTTTTGGCTTAGGTTATAGAAAGCTATAGGGACAATGATGAATTTTAGTACAGCGTTCCATCCTCAGATAGATGGTCAGTCAGAGTGGAACATCCAGACCTTAGAGGACATGTTGAGAGCATGTGTCCTTCCATTTAAGGGAAGTTGGGATACCCACTTATTACTTATGAAGTTCGCTTATAATAATAGTTATCAATCGAGTATTGGCATGGCACCATTTGAGGCTCTATATGGAAGACCATGTAGAACGCCTGTTTTTTCGAACGAGGTAGGAGAGCGAAAGCTAATCGGTCCTGAGTTGGTGCAAGTTACGAGGGACAATATTAAGGTAATTAGATAGAGTCTGAAGGTAGCTCAAGATCGTTAGAAGAGTTACACAGATAAGCGACGAACGGACTTATAAATCTAGGTCGGAGATCAAGTTTTCATGAAGTTATCTTCGTGGAGAGGTGTCCTTCGCTTTGGCAGGAAAGGTAAGATAAGTCCTAGATATATTGGTCCTTATAAGATGATGAAACGATGGGGGCCAACAACCTACAAACTTGAGATGCCAGCAGAACTATCTCAAGTATATGATATTTTTTTTCATGTGTCCATGTTTAGAAAGTATATTCCAGATCCAACACATGTGTTGCAAGTGCAACCAGTTGAGCTGAAAGAAGTCATGAGTTACATAGAGGATGCGGTTCAAATCTTCGACCGAAAAGAACAAGTTTTGAGAAACAAGACGATCCCACTCGTGAAGGTTCGTTGGAAATATAAAGGAGTGGAGGAAGTAACTTGGGAGTTAGAGGACCAAATGAGGAAGAAGTATGCGACGATTTTCACTCAGGAACTACTAAATTTCGAGGATGAAATTTCTTAAGGGGGAGGTAAGTTGTAAACTCGAGATCTCTCCTTGAACTTTCCTTAAAAAGAAAAAGAAAAGGTATGTTTGATATGTATGATTTTGTTTAAAAAAAAAAGAAAAGAAAAGAAAAGAAAAGGAAAGGAAAAGAAACAAAGAAAGAATTATAAAAAAGAAAAGAAAATGAAAAGGGTAAAAGACAAGGAACCCACCGCCAAAGTTTTTCTTAGTTTATTTAATCCACCTTTTTTCCATTTCCTTCTTATTTTATGAAAGAAAACCAGAGAGCCTCGTGAGATGAAATTAAAGGAAGAAGAAGAAAGGGGTTTTTGGTTTAATGGTGAGAAGAAAGGGAGAAAGTTCAATCCAACATCCCATGGCATCAAGGTGAACATTTCTGCCCAGTTCTGATATTTTGATCATTTCGAGCTCCACAAGAAGAGGTAAGAGTTGAGGTTTGATTTTCTTGAAAGTTAATTCATATTTGAACTAAATTCGTGAACGAAGCTCGAGAAAATTCTTAATCTAAGTTATTGATTTGTTAAGAGGAAGACAGAGGAAAGATTTTGCTGTCAAATCTGAGAACCCTTTGGTTTTTAGGTCGTGTCGATCCATAAGATTCAAATTAGAGGCTTTACGAGGCATGGTTGGAAAGCTTATACAATTTCCTATAACTTTCATGAAAAACTTGTGAGTAGAAAATGACTGGAAGATGTTTTAAATTTCAGGTCAATTGTTGTGTGCAGCACGGGAACGAATCTGGAAATACCATAAGTTTGTTTTTATGGAAGAGGTATTCGAGGTATTTTCGAATAAATTCGTAAGGAATTTCAATTTCATTCCTTCAGATGAGTTTTAGAGAGTTCAAAATGAAAGAGTTTGGTATAACGTACATCCTTTTTGGCTAAAAAATGAAGAAGTTATGAGTGGATGAAATCAGGGTATGAAACATGTAAAATGCTAAAAAATTAAATGGTGTGCTTTTCGTAATTCCAAGGTTAAAATTCATGAGCTCGAGGTTCTAATGCTTAGTTTTGGTTTGTTTGACAGGCCAAGAAGAAATAGGTCGAGTGTACGGGCCAAGGTTCAAGTTCTAACGCTATGAGTGACAAAATAATTTATATGTTTGTATTATGCTTATGAAAATACAAGATTTTGCTAGAACGAAATGGTTTTAATGCTTATTGTTCCCCTTTGAACACATATTTATGAGTATTCATGTTTTCCTAAAAATGATTTCAAGGGCTCGTTGTGAGCCTAGATTTCCTTATGAAATTTATATGTGGGCATATGTTTGTTGGTTACCTGAAAATGTTTTGATTTCAAGCAAGCGTGTACTAGAAAGAATGATTTAAAGATTTCGAGTTTTTATGAACAAGCTGAGTAAGCTTGAGTTTTACGAAAGAAAAGATAAGCAGACATGTTCAAATATTTTTATGTGTTTTTCTGAGACTCGAATGAGTAAATAACTGAGATATTGAGCCCGAGGTTGTTTAGTACCAGTGCACAGGTCATTTTCTGTTGTCGTAAATCGTTAAGTGTACTCCGTGACAACAATGTTGTCGTGAATGTTGGGCGCGCCCCACTACGACAAAGATAATCGGAGTGTTGCGCGGACGCCACTACATCGTAGAGTAAACATTGGTTGTACAGGGTGTGTCCTACAAAACGTAGATTGTCCTACGTTTTTAAATGGTTAGTAGTATCGATATGCCTTGCAAGATTTTAATGACGTACTTGCTGGATTTCTGAAAAGCTATTATGATTACACGTGTATTTTTAACGCTTGATTACAGATGAATATGCTCATAGGTTTCCAGGTGATATGAATTATGAGTTATTCGATCTTAAACTCAGTCACTCACTGTGCTTCATAGCTCATTCTTTCAGTGTTTTCAAACTTTTCAGGTATAGATCGAGCTCCCGGTGTCGGATAACCTGCCATAGTCTGGTGGAAGCTCCACGAGTTTGATATGTTGTACGTGGTTGGAGTTGTATAGAAAGTCTATATGCATTGTAGGAGGACTATGAAGTTTTGTTTGTGTGTACATTCTAGGTTGTGGCTATGTAAACCATGGTTGGGTATGTGTTTTGGTTGTGATGCTCATACCCGTTTCAGTTTTCAACATAGTCTTAAGTAGGGTTACTCCTTACGTAGGTTTCGTAATTGTTAATATTCCGCCGTGTTTATGATTTAGCGTTCCATATGCAGGTATAGAATGTTTATCACGTAAAACAGGGTGAACATGTATTGTTAAGAGGCAAACAATGTCTGTTGGCTTCACGCCGTCTTTCGAGCTAAGTTAGCAGGTAGTTCGGGAGGGGTGTGACAGCTACCGAATTGGAAAGTCAAAGCTTGGAATGGACCTAAGAAACCCTATCCATTTCTGGAGTTTGAGTTGTTCTGAATCCCATGTTACATCCCTCCGAATGGATGGTGCTACTACGGGCAACGTGCAGGTGCAACATGGGAATCTCACGGTCCAACCTAACGGAGGAGACTATAGGATGTGTTGGCACACTTCCTTCTCCCACTTACTATAAAAACTTTTTCCATTCACCTTGCTCTTGATTTCTGCAAACACCATCCGAATGGGGATGCCCTATTGACATCACGAGGCCGAGCATAAATCTCACGGTGTGAACTTCGCGAAGAGCGTAAGAGCAAATTGATATATCATATATACCTTTTCACACCCACTAAGTGTTTTAAACAGTTTGGGTATACTTTTACTTAGGCATATTTCGGCTAAAACAATATGACCTAAGTCTACCAATATAACTATTATACTGGAATTATCTAAGTCTATTAACCTTTTAATAAACTTAGGTCTATGAGTTTAATTTATCAACTTTTAATAAACGCCACTCACAAAAAATAATTTATAAACCACTAGATTAAATTCACTCCCAGGTTGGTTCCCAGGTAGGGGTGTTCCGTTTCCGTTAGCTTAAATACCCCAGCCTAGCCATAACCTTCCTTAGACAGAGTCCCTCTTTAATCACAGTTTATAAATTATTGGTTGCCTAATTCTAATCTTATTAGAACTAGATAACCTAAGGTCTAATTAATTTCAAGTTCTAAAACCATTTTAAAAATAATTAATTAACCTTAAGTTACATGCATTTCTATGTTATAAATTGTTTGATCATTCATCATATGAATATACATATATTTATAACAAATCCATCACATGAATAAATGCATAACAATTATATGTTTAATTTTTAACTAATATAACCCTTATATTAATTATTATTACAACATATAATATTTGTTTTTATAAATTAATATAACCCTTATATTAATTCCTATGAAACCCTAATTCATGCATACTATATATTATAACACTTATAACATACTTTCAATGCATGGAGCATGCTTCCTATGGGGGATTTTAAAATCTATATGGCATACTTTCCTCTTCAATTTATCTTCAATTAAAACTTTAACAAGCTTTTTGAAGGTGCCAACACATGAATGCTGAGGATTAATGAAGAAGGAGGTGTTGATTTATGGTGAATTTCAAAAGCAAAGTAGCTTGCTCACCATTTAAAGTTTGGTCCAATTGAAATTTCAAGTTCAATTTTCAATTTTCATTTAATTTTAATTCAAATGTAATAGAAAATTAATTTTAAATTTAAATCAATTTATTAATTTAATTAATTAATTTTCAATAATTCATTTAATTTAATATCGAATATCAAATTAAATAATTGGACCAATCCCGATTTCTTAAATCGACCGTTCGAACATGAATCCCTATTTAAATATTTTCACCTCTTCTTTATCATAGTTTAATTCATAATTAATGTATGACACGTTAAGTATATCACATATAATTAACGTTTTCTCCTAACACCGAATTTGAATAATTCAAATTCTTTTCTCTCAAATGTTACAAGGCTTAGTCCGAGCTGGTAAGGGGGACCTAATGGACCTACAAATCATGAGCTCCAACGATACGAGATTAACCAACCAAACTCTTTAGCCTAGCTAATCAACATTCGTTAACCACTGGGACACTCCACTAAAGCCCAGTGGTTGCACTCTCCTCACTGTAGATATATTTTTGTCCATTCGATATAACCATGATTAGCAAGTCGATCCTTCACAGGTCGTTCGTAATTACAGCTGGGTCAAAATTACCGTTTTACTCCTGTAATTACTTCTTCTTCCTTATGTCCCACTGATCCTCTAATGAACAATTAGTTTGTGGTCCAACCAACAAAGTGAATCCCTCTCGGGCCAATGGGAGGGGTCGGCCCTTTGTTCAAGACCCTGAGTCAACACTTAAGGGAACAACCTCTCTACTAATCCCTAAAGCGGGTAGGAGTGAATTCTATCTTGCAGAACTATGTTTCCCAACTATCTACCCGGTCTTATCCCTTAAATGGGAGGCTTATTTAGTCGGCAATCTCAGGCCACTTTCACCCATGCAAATCTAAGGATAATCCAAATAAACAGGAGTTCATGACACGCTCAGGATTAAGATCGAGTTGCCAAGGACATCGTATGAATATAGTCAGCTAAGACAGTGAACGGGGTTATAAAGTCTAAGTGACTATTTCTCTGTCCAGTCTTATACACACTAATTGCATAGGACACCCTCACTCGCATGTCTCCACATGAACGATTCAGGATAACATCGTTTGTATTTTACAAAGTGGGTCGCGTCCATAGTGTTCTCAGGATAAGGTACCCAGTCCTATCCCTACACTATAGACCGTTCTGGCTATAACATGAACCTAATCCACTTTTATGTCACACGTAAAGTTCAAGTATACATCCTATAGCCATGGGTTCTTTATTGGATTAGGGTTTTAAATTATACAATTCACTTTATTCAATAACACCTTTCCTGAATAAATCTCAATAATAACTTTATTGCAAAATAGAATATACATTCAGTTTACAATACCACTATAAAACCCAACACAATAAGGTAGGAAATGGAAACAAGGTTTCTAGTAAACCCTTGCACTATGCACAAATTATCCAATAATAAGTACTTCCCACAAAAATAGAGCTTCACCATGTCGACCGTTGCAGTAGAGACAACCTTCCTTGATCCAACCCGTAGCATTAACTCACCCTCTCGTAGCTGCTGCCAGGAACTAATTCCCTGAAAAGGAGAACAAACATGCTTAGTGGCGCCTGAATCAAGTATCCAGGCAGAGTCATTACTCTCCACTAAATAAGTTTCAGTTACTAGTAAATCACATTTACCTTTTTTCCTCATGTCGGCAAGGAACTTGAGACAGTTTCTCTTCCAGTAACCATCCCCATTGCAGTGAAAGACTTTCCTTTCTCTGCAACTTTCTTGACCTTCTTGCTCTTTTTAGCGGCAACACGACCAACTTTACCCTTCTTCATCTTCTTCTTCTTCCCTTTCATACATGAAGAATCGATGATTTTTTGTCCAGCAGGTCGAACCCCGTGTGAAAGGACACAAGGCAACGTTTGCCTCGAACTTCGGGTCCCGATCCTCATCAAGGACTAGAAGTTCAGTAGTTCGTTAAGAAGGGTGGTCGAGTGTAGCTAATTTTGTTCATAACAAAGATTGCTACGAAATTGAAAGAAACTCTTCGAAAGAGTCTCCAAGATAAACCTGACTTGCCTCGACTCGTCGATTGAAGCCCCGCTCATCTCTGCCAGGTTAAAGTGGGCCACCATTTCCAGAAGATGTTAACGGACATACGCCCCCTCTTTCATCCGTGCAATGAAGACGTGTTTGAGGGAATCGTGTCGGACCTGAAAGAACTGTTGTCCAAACATTTCCTGCAGAGACTCCATGATCTCCTTAGCGGTGATCATCACCTCATTCTTCTTTGCCAATACTTCATATAATCTGGCAATCATATAGAACTTGGCCTTTTCATTGGCCCGATCCATCGATCGTGCGCATCACGAACACTTCGTGATGCGGTCGAGGCCAACACCGAGGAAACTCCTCAATAAGCACGAACTTTAGGTCGTCAGTTACGAGTATTGTGTTGATATTATTCTTCCACGTTTGGTAATTATCTCCTACCAGTTTCCTAGAAGCTAAAAGAGCGACAATTGAACTAGACATTTTTTCCTGAAAACGAAAAAAAAAAAATTGTATTAGTCTCACAAAAACTTTGAAAAGCCAATCAGGTTTTAGCAAATTTTTATCCTATGATCCCTAGGTCATTAAAAATTGCAATGATACCCCAAAGGTTTAGAATTACCACCACCGAAGGGTGAACAAAAACACTCCTCCTCTGGGACGAGACTTTCTCGACCAAACCTTAATACAAAAATAACTCTTATTCCATTAGCCATCCAGTTACCATTATTCGGTCTAAATCCATTAATTCATGAATCCCGTGAGTGTCACCCTCTCTCTTTAAATTTCCAAGTATCCGTCCAAATAATAGCCACCGAAGGGTGAACCACGAAGGAAAACCAACAAGGAAATTGCACCCTTTTCGGGAATTCACAGTGTTACGACTCCCATGATCAAGGCCCTCCGAATGTATTGTCTAGTCCAGGCAAAACTAGCGGGCGGATCATAGGCGTCTCACGGTGTGAATCGAACGAAGAGACCGTGGGTCCCATTTTCACAGGTCCCGTTCCCACTCACTATAAGTACTCTCGCCATTCACGTTGATATTGACCCATACAAATACCATCCGAAGGGGGAAGCTCCCATTTGCGCCACGACGTCGAGTATGGATCTTACGATGTGAACTTAACGGAGATTTGTAGTCGGAAAGTTATATGTATCTTATACACTTTATTTCCTCCCAGTCACCACTTTAAGTTAATCGGGATTGACCTAGACAAATGAGCTAATATTTACCAAAGTCTACCAATAGAACTCTTATATTGATTAGCCTAAGTCTATAATCACATTATTTACTTAGGTCTATGTGAGTAAATTAATTAACTTTTAATTAACGGCACTCACAAGAATATAACCTATGAATCTCCGGACCAAATTCACTCCCAGGTTGGTTCCCAGATTATGGTGTTTCGGAAAGCGTCAGTTTAAATACCCCAGCGATAGACAAAACTTTCCTTAGACAGAGTTACTAATTAGTCTCCATTCATAAGTCATATTTGATTTCCTAATTCTAATTTTATTAGAACTAGAAAACATAAGTCTAATTATACATGTTCTAAACAAGTTAAAACTAATAATTAACATATGTTACATGCATTTCTATGTTATAGTGCTTGATCATTTATCACGTGAATAATAAGCTATATAACATACATTCATCACATGAATAAATGCATGTCCATGTTTTTAATCTAAGAAATATAACATTTATATTAATTAAATTAAAACATGCATTATATTATAACTCGTATAATATAATACTATCATGCATACTATATATTATAACTCTTATAATATAAAAAGGATGCATGAAATGTTTAACCTAACATGGGATTTTAATCTATATGACATACATTATGCACATATAATAAATAAATTTCATACAACACATGCATAAAACAAATTAAATAGCAAAGTTGAACCGGTTTTGGCACCCTAGGGACATTAATTAAATTAATTAACATTAATATAACTTTTATATTAATATTAATTAATAAAATTAATAATATAACACATTTTACAAAAATAAAATTAATTAAAAAAATAAAAAAAACGTTCCCACGTTCAGCAACTGCCAACAAAGCCACTTCTCGCGTGAAATGCTCGCTAACTGCACCTCTATGCTCGCAACGTTGCAACGCTGCAGCGTCGTGCGTTTTACTCAGCGTGCCCAACGCCTGAGCGTTGCAACGCTACACCCTACGTTGCAACGCTGACCTGCAGCTCAGCATCCAACCGTGCAGACGGCGTTGAGACGCCGAAGAACAGTGTCTCAACGCCATCGATTGTACAACAATGATCTTTGCTGTTTTTCAACGAATTTCATTCGTTTCCGCTCCGATTTCTTCATTGCTACTCTTGGCACGAACGACACAGAATTATAGACTCGATTTTCTTTCTAAAATGCCCCAAAACACTAGGCCTTTACATTGATCTCATCAACAGAAAAGTAAATCTAAACACCGTAAACATCCAATATGTAAAACCGAAATTCATCTCATGCATTAAAGCATAACCCACCTAATTTTAAGAAAAAAAGTTTGCACAACGAGAAGGCAACGATTTGCTTTGATACCAATTGAAGGGAATAAAACTCTCACTGTGGAAATATCTTTGAATCGTCGGGGTGTTCGTTGTGAAATTTTTTTTTCTTAAAGTTGAACCTATCTCATAGTTCCTAGGCTAAACATGCATGATAAGAAGGAAAAACGGTATGATTGAGGTACTTACTTGTTGAAGAACGTTTCTTCAAGATCTCCTTCTCCAATCACGAACTCTTCGTGCCTTAGATCTCTACGATCACAATCTATCGAACCGAACGGATTGGACACCTGCAATTGATCTTCTCGGTTGTTCTCGGTCTGTAGAAGGAGAGTGGTGGGACTCCCTTTGGTATAGGGGTAGATAGAATTCTGGAGAGATTGAGAGAGTTTGAGAGAGCAAATTTTTGTGAGATTCCAAAAAGTGACGTGTGAGCCTTATAAAGCCTTTTCACAAATGATTTATATAATGGTGATAGGTGGAGTTGAAATCTCTGCCTATTAACCATTTTACCACAGCCTTAGGTTATGCAAATCATATTTGCATAACACATATAATAAGATATCTCATACTTTATCGTACAAATCACATTTGTATAATTGTGGATTTTAAAATTGAATCACATTCAATTTAATTTCTCTCAATCCAATTTCTCTAAATTAGCACTAATTAATCAATTAGGCTAAACTATAGTTTATTATGAATCTCATTCACATTAAACTACATAATATGTCAATCATATCTCATATAAATTACATAAATACCCTTTTAATGAATTTGAAAACTTCAAATCCACACCAAACTGTAAATCCTCTATCTATCAAGTTTGAGCCAATCCATAGATCTAATGGACCTACAAATGACGAGCTCCAATGATCCGAAACTAACTTGTCAATCTTTTTGACCCGGTTATTCAACATTCATTTGATATGTTAACACTACACTAACGCCCGTAGCTACACTCCCATCACCGTAGGACAAGTTGTGTCCATTGATATAATCAATGCCCGTGAGTCGACCCTTCACAGGTTGTTCGTGAGACACTCACCGGGTCAAATTACCATTTTACCCCTGTGTCTACCTCTTGCTCCTTAAGTCCCCACTGCTTCTCTAATGAACAACAACGTTGTATGGTCCAACCATAAACAACACCCCTCACGGGCCAGTGGGAGGGTGGGCGCCCGTTGTCCAAGCCCTAGAGACAACACTTAAGGGAACAACCCCTCTAGTTTCCCTGAATCGGTAACGAGTGAATTTCATCTCGCGTAGTCAAGTTCCCAGCTCCCCACGTGGTCCTGACCCTGAGAAGATAGACATATTGGGCGAGTAACTGTCACCACCCTCACCCGTACTAATCAAAGGGACGAGCCTCGCGAGGGAGTCCGTAACACCCTCGGGATTAAGGTCGAGTCACTATTGGTCATCTCGAAGTTATTAGTCCTATCTCATTAATCGGTGTTACATCGATGGTCTAATAATTAATGGTCCGGTCTTGTACAATCACATTGCACAGGATGCACCCACTCGCATGTCAACAACATGAACGAGTTGGATCACCTCGTTTGTATCTAATACAAAGTGAGTCGCATCCACTGTATGCAGGATTAGGTCACCAACCTTATCCGTATAGTGTAGACCGTTCAGGTAATTAACTCGAACATGATCTCCTTTGTGTGTCCACTACACACCGTTCAAGTTCTAGTTCTCTCATAATTCAATTTAAAATTCCACAATTATACAAATAAGATTTGTATAATAAGGTATGAGATACCTTATTATATGTACTATGCAAATATGATTTGCATATTATAAGGTTGTGGTAAAATGATGATTTGATGGAGATTTCAACTCTAACTCTCACCATTATATAAAGGCTTTGCAAGAAGCCTTTGGTACCTTTGGTAAGATAATTTGCTCATTTTTTGAATTTCATCTTCCAAGAACTCTCTCGTCTCTCAAAATTCTCTCTAAAATTCTCTCCACCCAAAAACTAAAGGGAGTCCCACAACTCTCCCTCATTCGATCAGAAACAACCGAGAAGACTCTTTGGAGGTGTCCAAATAGTTCGGTTCGGGAGATCGTGTGTAGAGATCAAAACCTCGAAGAAGTGTTCTTCAACAAGTAAGTATTACAATTTACTTTCTGTTTTCTTCATTTTTCAGCATGTTTAGCCTAGGATTTAAGAGTTAAGTTCGATTTTAAGAAATCAGTAGCATAATGAAAACAACGACGTTTCATGTCGTTTTCTGCTGAGAGATTTCCATTCCCTTCAATTGGTATCAGAGCCAATCGTTGGCTATTTCAGTGTGCATTCTGTATTTCTTAAAATTAGGTGGATAGGCTTTAATTCATGAGATGAATTGATGGTTTGCATGTTGGATGTTTTGGTTTTGGCACTTTAAAATTAGATTTACATTTTCGTTGATGAGATCAATGTAAGGGCTCGTTGTTTTGGGCAAATTATGTAAATCGAGTCTGTAAGTCTGGGTTGTTCGTGTCAAGAGTTGTCGTGAACAAATCAGAGCAGAAATGGGTGAAAAACGGCAAAGAACAGCAAAGGAGTTTGCTTTACAGTCGATGGCGTTGAGACCCTTTTCTTCGGCGTCTCAACATCGTTGGTGTGGAACTAGGCGCGTTGCAGACACAACGTTGTGACGCTAGGCAAGGCGTTGCAACGTTGTGGGCGTTGAGCACGCCGCCAAGGCGGTTGCGGTCGCGCCGTTGCAATCTTCGACCACGACGTTGCAACGTTGCATCAATAGTAGGTAGTTCCAGTGAGGTTTTCGCGCGAGTGGCTTCATGGGGCAGTTAATTTCGTTTTGGAACGTGTTTTTTGTATTTTTAATTTATTTTATTTTCTAAAATGTATTTATTAATTAATTTTATTCATTAATATTAATATAAGTGTTATATTAATGTTAATTAATTAAATTAATGTCCCAAGGGTGCGTAACTAGGTCCAATATTGTTGTTTTATTAAATTATGCAATTGTTGTGTGATTTATATTTTCTATATCCATAATGTATGTCATATAGATTAAAATCTCACTTTAGGTTAAACATTTCATGCATCATTTTCATATCATAAGAGTTATAATATATAGTATTGATGATAGGATTATATTTTAAATGTTATAATATAATGTATGTTTTTAATTTAATTAATATAAGTGTTATATTTCATAGATTAAAAGCATTGACATGCATTTATACATGTGATGTATGTATATTATATAGTTTATTGTTCATGTGATAAATGATCAAGCATTATAATATAGCAATGCATGTAACCTAAGTTAATTATTAGTTTTAAATTGTTTAGAACTTGAATAATTAGACTTCGGTTTTCTAGTTCTAATAAGATTAGAATTAGGAAATCAAATATGACTTATGAATGGTGACTAATTAGTAACTCTGTCTAAGGAAGGTTCTGTCTAAGGTTGGGGTATTTAAGTTGACGCTTTGCGGAACACCCCTACCTGGGAACCGACCTTGGAGTGAATTTTGTCAGGAGATTCATAGGTTATATTCTCGTGAGTGGCGTTTAATTAAAATTTGATTAAATTACTCACATACACCTAAGTTAATAATATGATTATAGCCTTATGCTAACCCAATATAAGTGTTATAATGGTAGACTTAGGCAAATATTAGCCGATTTATCTAGCTCAACCCTGATAAACTTAAAGTGCTGAGTGGGAAGAAATAAAGTGTATGAGATACATTTAATTTTCCATCAACAAATCTCCATTTAAGTTCACACAGTGAGATCCATACTCGGCCTCGTGGCGCAAATGGGAGCGCCTCCTTTCGGATGGTATTTGTATGGGTCAATATCAACGTGAATGGAGTGAGTACTCATAGTGAGTGGGAGTGGGATCCGTTAAAATGGGACCCACGATCTTTTTTATCGATTCACACCGTGAGACGCCCATGATCCGCCTGCTAGTTTGACCTAGACTAGACAATCCCTCCGGAAGGCCTTGATCATGGGAGTCGGAACAACGTGAATTCACGAAAGGGATACAATTTCCTTGTTGGTTTTCCTTCGTATGCCTCCGTTCGGTGGCTATTGTTTAGACGTATACTTGGAAATTTAAGGATAGAGGGTGACACTCACAGAATAATAGTAACTTGATGCCTAATGGAATAAGATTTGTTCTGGTATGAGGGTCTGATCGAGAAAGTCTTGTCCCAGAGGAGGAGTGTTTATGTCTACCCTTCGGTGGCGGTCATTCTAAACCTTTGGGGTATCATTGCAATTTTTAATGACCTAAGGATCATAGGATAAAAATTTGCTAAAACCTGATTGGATGTTCAAGGTTTATGCGAGACTAATATAAAGTTTTTCTTATTTCAGCAAAAATGTCTAGTTCAATCATCGCCCTTTTAGCTTCTGAAAAATTAGTAGGCGACAACTATCAAACGTTGAAAAACAATATCAACACAATTTTGGTAACGGATGACCTTAAGTTCGTGCTCACTGAGGAGTGTCCTCAGGTGTCGTGCTCGACCGCATCGCGAAGTGTTCTTGATGCGTACGATCGGTGGATCAGGGTCAATGAGAAGGCCAAAGTCTACATAATTTCCAGTTTGTCTGAAGTTTTGGCAAAAAGGCATGAGGTGATGATCACCCCAAAGGAGATCATGGAATCACTGCAGGATATGTTTGAACAACAGTCCTTTCAGGACTGCCACGATTCCCTCGAACACGTCTTTAATGCAAAGATGAAGGAGAGAACGTCTGTCCATGAACATGTTCTGGACATGATGACCCACTTTAACCTGGTAGAGATGAACGGGGCTTCGATCGACGAGTCGAGTCAGGTCAGCTTTATCATGGAGACACTTCCAAAGTGGTGCTTGCAGTTTAGCAATGTTGTTATGAAAAAAATTAGCTACACTCTAACCTTCTTGCTCAATGAACTGCAGAACTTCTAGTCCATGATGCGAGTCAGGGGACCGGAAGTTGAGGAAAATGTTGCCTACATGTCCTATCACAGGGGTTCGACCTATAGGACTAAAGCTACAGATTCTTCAGGCCCGAAAGGGAAGAAGAAGAAATTGAGAAAGGGTAAAGTTGACCATGTTGCCGCCCAAAAGGGAAAAAAGGTCAAGAAACTTGGGGAGAAAGGAAAATGTTTCCACTGCAACGGTGATGGTCACATGAAGAGAAACCGTCCCAAGTTCCTCGCCGAGAGGACGAAAGAAGGTAAATGTGATTTACTTGTATCTGAAACTTGTTTATTAGAGAGTATTGACTCTGTCTGCATACTAGATTCAAGCGCCACTAACCATGTTTGTTCTTCTTTTCAGGGAATTAGTTCCTGGCAGCGGCTGCGAAGCTTTATTTTGGGTGGAATTACATTTTATTAGATAATATGTAGATAGTTTCAAGGTTTACTAGAAAACATATTTCCAATTCCTGCTTTCTTGAACAGTGTATTTTCGTTTCATTTTCTGGTAATAAAGCATTTATTTCTAGAAATGGAAATTTGTTATGTTCACCTTCAGTTGAGAGTAATTTATACGTTTTAAAGCCTAATTCGGTCAAAAGTGTTTTCAATACTAAATTGTTTAAAACAGATCAAACACGACCTAAAAAGAATAAAAGTTTCTCGAGGAAGAAAATGCCCATCTTTGGCATGTAAGGTTAGGTCACATAAATCTCAATAGGATTGAGGGACTAGTGAAGAGTGGACTTCTAAGCGAGTTGGAAGAAAACTCTTTATCTGTTTGTGAGTCATGCCTTGAAGGCAAGTCATTTTGGTGGAAAAGGATATAGAGCAAAAGACCCTCTTGAGCTTATACATTCTAACCTTTGTGGTCCGATGAGTGTTAGAGCATGAGGTGATTACGAATACTTTGTATCTTTCATAGATGACTATTCAAGGTATGGGTATATTTACCTAATGCATAGGAAGTCTGAAACTCTTGAAAAGTTCAAGGAGTACAAGACTGAGGTTGAGAACCTGTTAGGTAAAACGATTAAAAGATTTCGATCGGATGAGGTGAAGAGTATATGGACACTGAATTCCAAGACTATATGATAGAACATGAAATTACGTCCCAACTCTCACCACCTGGTATACCACAATCGAATGGCATATTAGAGAGGAGAAACATAACCCTATTGGACATGGTTCGGTCGATGATGAGCTATGCTTGTTTCCCTGATTCTTTTTGGGGTTATGCAGTGGAAACTGTAGTTTACATTTTGAAAAATGTTTCGTCGAAAAGTGTTTCAGAAACACCTTTCGAACTCTGGAATGGACTTAAATGAAGTTTACACCATTTCAGGATTTGGAGATGCCCGACCCATGTGTTCTTTGTCAAACTGAAGAAGTTCGAACAGAAAGACATCTCGATCCTCGTGAGCAGCGGAAACGTGGTTTAAATGGATCGAATGCTTGATTGTTTTGGTTCAAATACCAGTACATTGGTTAAAAATACAGAGACAAGCAATTCAACTAATCTAATTAGAGCATGGATTCTAAGCATACAAACATGATGTACAATACTCTAAACTAAAAGGAAAGATGTATTACCTTTGTAGTTTCAATCTCCAGCAACAACTTCCTTGCTCGAATTGCACAGCAACACAACAACCAAAGTTCTTCTCTATTTTTTCTTTTCCAATGGGACAACACAACGAGGAAAATCTCTTATGGCTCTGAGTTCCACTTAGATCAACCTTAATAGAAAGGTACCAACAATTTGGAAAGGAAAAGATGGAGTTTTGAGAGAATGGAGAGAGCAATTCAACCAATTGCCTCAAAGGAATGTATCGATCAAATATTGACTCCTTTCTTTGAACTGAACACTTCATTAATTGAAAAGGTTATACAATAGTCATGTTCAATTAAGCAAGAGATAGAAATTAAGTTCCTCTTAATCTTGGGAACTATGTACAAATTTTCTAAAAATAGGAATCTATCTCTAAAAAAACGACTTGGCATCTCCCATCGCACGTGAGAGCAGCGTCTCCGTTCCGACCCTAAGCGTCATTTCACCCTTTTCGAGCTCCTTGAAGGAACTAGATTCTTGTAAAGAAGAGCAAACATGGTTAGTGGCTCCTGAATCAACTATCGAGGTAAAGTCATCACTTTCCACTAAGCAAGTTTCAAGAACAAGTAAATCGAATTTACCTTTCTTTTCTTTGAGCTTGGTCTACAGTAGAAGAAGCTTTTCCTTTTCCTTCTTTCCTCTTCTTCCGAGTCTTCTTAACCTAGAAGAAAAACCGCAGGACTTGGTTCAAGAGGATGAACCCATCTGGACCCTTTTGGAATGGGCAAACTGTTCTGCCTCTCTATAAACCTGTCCCTTATTTTTCATAAGAGTCTGGTAAGTCTGAAATTCATTTAGGAGGGAAGTCAGGCTATATTCTCTTTTGTTCATCTCCCCATTGCTGCGGATTGCAGGAAACTTGTAACGCCCAAATTTTATTTAAATACATCTTAGGTTGTACTCGGATTAAGCTACTAGAAATTTAAATTAAGTGGGCTTTAGAGCTTTGTAATTTATTGAAACAATTTGTAAATTAAGAATTTTGTGCAACTAAAGACACTTTTAGAATAATAAATTTAGTTAAATGGCACTCTTGTGGTTTTAGTAAAGAGGAGGGCAGTTTCGTAATTTAATTAGTAAAAAATTTAGGGTTGAGACCCCTTCTTCCTTTTCCACACGCACGCAAACCGAGGGCCACCATTTTTTCCTTGGTTCATCTTCACGACAAATCAGAGGGACGGTGTCGTTCCTCCTCCACCTCCTCCTTCTTCGGATTCGACCGGGGTGGTGGTTTGCCGCGAGTTCAAACCGAGCCGCCAACCGATCTTCGTTGGACACCACGGTGAAGCGCGCGTCTTTGCCGCGAAGTTCACACGACTTCAAGCTCGGCGTGTTCGTCTCCCCCGCCGTCGAGAAACAGATCTGCAAGAGTGACCGTGAAGAAGCCACCCAACTGCGACCTCTCAAGCCGTAAATGCCTTCGCCGTCGGTGGCGACTCGCCGCCGGTTCACGCGAAAGATCCGCCGCCCGGCCGTGAAACGCAGCTGGCGCGCCGGAGCCGCCCTTCCGCATCGCCCTTGAAGCTAAGCGGTTCGATTTTGGTTCGGGTTTTGAGGAGTTTTCGATCGGTTTTCAAAGTTTCAGGACCGGTTTTGGATAGATCGGGCCACGAGGATCTCGATGGTTTGTCCCACGCGCCAAACGCGCCGCCTCCGCCACCACA
Source organism: Trichosanthes cucumerina (assembly GCA_036507285.1). Lineage (NCBI taxonomy): Eukaryota > Viridiplantae > Streptophyta > Magnoliopsida > Cucurbitales > Cucurbitaceae > Trichosanthes > Trichosanthes cucumerina. The sequence goes on along the minus strand of JAYKKG010000025.1, from coordinate 6,785 downwards.
TGCGCCACCATACTCCGGCCACGCGCCGCCGCTCGCCGGCCACGCGCCGCCGCTCGCCGGAGTCAGCCCGACCCGATCAATTTCGTTTCCCGAGTTCGTTTTAAGCGTCCGTTTACGGTAACTTAGCCTAACTATGATTGGATTCAAAATAAGTTTCTAATTGTGTAATTTAATTAAGGAACTGATGAAATTAATTTAGGGGATTCGGCTATCGAGCTCGACTAAGCGAAACCTTGAGTTAGAAACGGAATGTAAGGAGCTTCGAGCTAAGGTAAGGGATTTTCTACAAACGATCTTAAAAAGGGAAGTGAATACGATTTCCTGAAATATGTATTTGTTTTAAAAGATGAAAATGGAGGTTTTATTTCAAAAGGTGAATCTCCAAAACTCATGCTTAGGGCTTGAATTTAGAAAACGAATATTTCAAAGGGTTTCTCGAGAATCTCGAGTGAATGATTTTCAAAAGGTTTAGTAAGGGACCTTGTCTGCCGAACTTTTTAATGGGACCGAATGAAAATGATTTTCATGATTTCATGCGAAATTAGTTTATATTTTTCATATAAAATATCTGAGATATTATCGTGAGAATACTTAATATTTTATGTGCAAATATTTCGATGCATCATGTGGAAATAAACCATTATTTTATGTGAGATTATTCTCGTATGCTATGCAAAAGTATTCCATTATTTCATGTGAGGATAGGACAGTAGTTTGTATGAGAATATTTCATGTTTTCTTACAAAAGTATGATCTTCAAACTGTCTATGAGAAAAGTATGATTGGCATATCGATGATGATGTTTGTGACATGTGCACTATTATTATGTGAATGATGGGACCTCATGCATGTTTTGTATGCCACGAAATGAATAAATGAATAGTGTGGACATTGGTATCCCGAGATCGTGATGGGCATGGTCAAACATGCAATAGAGACCCTATGGGTCAAAGTGCAGAGAGTCCAGTGAGGACTCAAAACGAAATGACTCGGATGATGACGATCGGCCCCACAATTAAATAAGCGATCATGGATTAAAGACTGACAATTAAATAAGCGATCATGGATTAAAGACGACAATACGCAGATGAAAAAGCAAATCATGGATTAAAGACCTGACAATACACAATTAAAAGGAAGTCATGGATTAAAGACGACAATATGAGAAAGTCCTAGGTCCCGCATATGTACATTTCGAACAAGTTTGAAAAGTCATGAGTGTTTGTGTATGCATATCCCGACCCCCACTTACTCGGTATTTTATAATACTCATCCCTCTACCTTTGTTGTGTCTTTCTTTGTTTTAAAATGTTTTCGGTAGAGAGACGAGAGCATACCAAGCGAGTGGCATGGAGGCGCTACAGAAGCCATGGGAACCAAGTCATGAATTCGCATCCATGATTTAGAAAGAATTTTAAAAGATTATGGTCTTTCGCTTATGTAGTCTGAGTTTTGAAACTAGAGGCGAACTTAATTATGTTTCTTGTAAACTTTTTGTATTTCTATGGGATCCCAAATTAAATTGATTTTTATTTATCAACTTTTATTCGTTTTAAGCTCAGTTAAGGCCTCGAATGCATGCATGAGTAGTAATGTCCCTAGGAATTTATGTTGTAAAAGTAGGGGCGTTACAAAACTCTTTGGAAGAGATTCTAGGGTAAACAATACCCGACACTACTCATCCAAGACCGCTTCGTTCATTTCGACCACGTTGAAGTGCACTATTAAATCAAGAACATGTTCTCTCAATGAAGTTCCCTCCATCATGCGCAGTTTATAAACGTATTTGAGGGATTCATGTCGAATTTGCTCAGACGGTTGTCCAGACAAACTCTGCAAGTAACTCATGATCTCACGAGCTAAGACCATCCCCTCTAGCTTCAAGACCAAAACATCAGATATGCTAGCCAGGATGTAGGCCTTGGCCTTTTCATTGGCCTTTGACCAACGGTCATACACATCCTTAACAGATTGAGGAGCGTTTCGAGTAGGGGCCTGAGGACATTCCTTAGTGAGTACAAACCGAAGGTCGTCAACAACCAGAATCGTATTCAAGTTGGACTTCCACGTACTATAATTTTTGCCAGTTAAACGTTCACTTTTGAGTAAGGCTATTATCGAGGACAACCTACTGAAATTTCAAAAATAGTTCTAATTAGTTATGCCTTTAACCCATTAAAAACCAATCAATTTTAGAAAAATTATTAAAGGACACTAGTGTTTAAATTAAACCTTTAATTTTGCAACGATACTTCAAGGGCTTAGAATAAAAACCACCGTCGGGTAGTCAGTCACTCCTCCCCTGAATTGAGACTATCTCAGCTCATTCTCACTACCAGAACATCTCATGTCCCAATGATTCTTTGCTACCGTTTGTTTTGTCAATGACTTGTTAACTAGCTTAACTTATCCCGTAAATGTGACCCTACAATTTTCAGATCCAATAGGTCCGAGGCAACATGCTACTATTAAGAAAGATAACTGTTGGCAAATTACCTGAGACCCTATCCATTTCTGGAATTTGTGGTGTTCTGACCCCTATAGTCAGGCCCTCCGTAGGGATTGGTTGTTCCAGGACAACCTAGCAGGCGGACTATAGAAATCTCTAAATCTGATTTAATGTATATTAATATATGATATTTAATTATGATTAATTAAATATGATTTAATTAATTATATATTATATATTATTTAATTTATAATTTTGATTATTTATTAAATATTATAATTAAATAAAAAAAGACGGAACGTGTCAGGAGGACATGTTCCCCATGTCTCCTAACTCCCTAATCGATAGGGAGTGGGGAGTTTCCCTCGATAGTGTTCTTCTCTTGGTGAGAAGAGGATGGTTGATCAGTGGATTGATCGAGTTCTCTCTGTAAACTCTCTCTCCCAATTCCCTTTTACATTCTTCTAATTTTTGGAATTCCTTCCCACCTAAGGAACATCTAAGTGAAACTCAGAGCCTTAGGAGGTTTTCTTACTGGTTGTGTCTTGTTGGAGAAAACAGAGAAGCTTGGTGTTCTTGCTTTGCGTGTTCTTTGCAAAGGAGAAAGGACTTCTTTGGGAGAAAAACTACAAAGGTAATTGTGAATTCCTTTTATTTTTAGTTAATTACTAAATCATGTTTGCATGTTTACTCTATGTCTAATTAGATTAGAATGTATGTTTGTTACATGTTCTTTTCCAATGTACGCTTTTTAGTATTTCAACCAAAATGATCTTGCAATTACGATTCCAAAAACACGTTCTCGCTCAATGGGATCAGATCTCCATCAGAAGTGGACCATCATATTAAGGACATGCTCCCTAACAGAAGTTCCCTCCTTCATTCGGGAGTTGTAAACGTACTTGAAAGCATCATATCGAACCGACAAAAACGGTTATCCAAACTGAAGGGATTTTGAATTTCCGCAGCGGAAGACGTTGTGAAATGTCGTTGATCCGATGTGTAATTCCTATCTTAAAATTGAATCTATCTCATAGATCCTAGGCTAAACATGCAAAAAAATAGAGAAAACAGTAAGTAATAGATACTAACCTCTTGAAGAACTCTTCTTCAACGTTTTCTCCTTCTCCAGTCACGATCTCCCTCGTACCAACGAACTCCTCGAACTCGATCCTCGATCCGAACAGGGAGACACCTCCAAAACGTCTTCTCGATTGTTTTCGATAGGTTGAGGGAGAGTGAGTGGGACTCCGTTTCGTTTTGGGTGAGGAGAGAATGAGAGAGGATTGAGAGAGGATTTGAGAGAGAATCACTTGCTCCTTTTGGATGGAAATCCAAAAAAATGGCAAGTTGTCATACCAAAGGCTTCTTGCAAAGCCTTTAAATACTATTGTGTGATGGAGTTAAAACCTCCACCAAATCACAATTTTGACACAACCATATAATATACAAATCACATTTGCATATTATATGATATAAGGTATATCATACCTTATTATACAAATCTCATTTGCATAAATGTGGAATTATAAATTGAATTACATTCAATTTAATTTCTCTCAATTCAATTTCTCCAAATAGCACTAATTAATCAATTAGGCTATGCTATAGTTTATTATGAATCTCATTCACATCAAACTATATATTATGTCATCTATATCTCATATAAATGACATAAATACCCAAAAAATGAATTTGAACACTTCAAATTCACACCAAACTGTAAACCCTCAATTTGTCCAATTTGAGCCAACCGAGGGACCTAATGGACCTACACGTGACGACCTCCAATGATTCGAGACTAACCTGTCAAACTCTTTGACTCGGTTATTCAACATTCATTAGATACGGTAACAATCCACTAAAGCCCGTGAGTGCACTCTCATCATTAGGGACAAGTTGTGTCCATCGATATAACCAATACCCATGAGTCGACCCTTCACAGGTTGTTCGTAGACACTACTGGATCAAATTACCGTTTTACCCCTGTGTCTACCTCTTGCTTCTTAAGTCCCACTGCTCCTCTAATGAACAACTACGTTGCATGGCCCAACAATAAAAAACAACTCTCTCAGGCCAATGAGAGAGTGGGGCCAGTTGTTCAAACCCCGGAGACAACACTTAAGGAACAACCCTCTAGTTTCCTAAAGTCTAAAGCGAGTGAATTCCTTCTTGCCTAGTCAAGTTCCCAGCTCCACACGTGGTCCTGTCTCTGAGGAGATAGGAATATTGGGGGAGCAACAGTGGCCACCCTCACCTGTATTAGTCAAAGGACGGACCCCACAGCATGGAGTCCGTGACACGCTCGGGATTATGGTCGAGTCACTAATGGTCATCTACGAAATTATTAGCTCTATCATTATTAGCGGTGTTACATCGATAAGTCTAATAATTCACGGTCGATCTTGTACAATCTCATTGCACGGATGCCCCCACTCGCATGTCAACCACATGAACAGTCGATCACCTCGTTTGTATCTAATACAAAGTAGGCCACATCCACAAAGTGTATCCGAGTTAGGTCTCCAACCTATCCATATACTGTAGACCTTTCGGGTCATTAACTCGAACGTGATCCTCCTTGTGTGTCCACTACACACTGTTCAAGTTCTTAGTTCTCTCATTAATACAATGACCCTGGAGCTTAGTTTATTGGATTAAGTTTATGAAATATGTGAGACACAAGGTTTAAATAAATAACTCTTATTTATTACACAGTGTTGAAATAAATAACTCTTATTCAATTACAACTTGGAATATTACAAACTACACAAGATGAGTACATACATCCCAACACAAACATGGCCTGTAATGATCCCATGATCTCCTTTGTGGTGATCATGCCCTCATGTTTCTTAGACAACACATCTATAAGCTGGCTAAGATATAGACTCGGGTTTTATCTTTAACCCTAGTCCATTTGTCAAATGCATCTCGAACTATTCGGGATGCAGACGAGCTTGGACGGGGAGGACATTCCTCCGTTAAGACGAGCCTTAGATCATCAATCACAAGAATCGTATTCAAGTTTGATTTCCAAGTTCCAAAGTTATCGCCGTTAAGTTTGTCGGAGGCGAGCAATTGAATAAAAGAGCTCGACATGCTGAAAGTAGAATATATTCTATTAGTGAATTGCTTTTAACCCATAACATGCATCCAATTAAGATTTTAGCAAAAGTAATAATGTACCCATAATCTCATTATTGTTTTTGCAACGATACTTCAGGGAGTCAGAGTAACCGTTACCGAGTGGCAGTCAATCACTCCTTCACCGAACCAAGACATTCTTAACTAAATGCTAATACCGGAATAACTCTTATTCCTATGGCATTCTAGTTATCGATACTTTGGTCAAGAATTCCCTCACACATAGTAATTCTCGTGAGTGTGACCCGCCATTTTTAGACCTCAGAGGTCGGCCCCAATAATGCTACCGAATTGGAAAGTCAAATTTGGGAATGGACCTAAGAGACCCTATCCATTTCGGGAGTTTGAGTTGTTCTGAATCCCATGTTGCATCCCTCCGAATGGATGGTACTACTACGGGCAACCTGCAAGCGCAACATGGGAATCTCACGGTCCAACAAAATGGAGGAGACCATAGGATGTGTTGACACACTTCCTTCTCCAACTTACAATAAATACTTTCTCCATTCACCTTGCTCTTCATTTATGCAAACACCATCCGAATGGGGTTGCCCTATTGACATCACGAGGCCGAGCATAAATCTCACGGTGTGAACTTCGCGAAGAGCGTAAGAGGAAATTCATATATCATATATACCATTTCACTCCGACTAAGAATTTTAAACAGTTTGGGTAAATTTTTACTGAGGCATATTTCGACTAAAACAATACGACCTAAGTCTACCAATATAACTATTATCTTTGAATTACCTAAGTCTATTAACCTTTTAATAAACCTAGGTCTATGAGTTTAATTTATTAACTTTTAATAAACACCACTCACGAAAAATAATTTATAAACCTCTGGATTAAATTCATTCTCAGGTTGGTTCCCAAGTAGGGGTGTTCCATTTCCGTCAGCTTAAGTATCCCAACCTAGCCAGAATCTTCCTTAGATAGAGTCTCTCTTTAATCACAGTTTATTAATTATTGGTTTCCTAATTCTAATCTTTTTAGAACTAGATAACCTAAGTTCTAATTAATTCCAGTTTTAAAACCATTTAAAAACTAATAAATTAACCTTATGTTACATGCATTTCTATGTTATAGAGTGTTTGATCATTCATCACATGAATAAACATACATTTACAACAAATCCATCACATGAATAAATGCATAACAATTATATGTTTAATTTTTAATAAATATA